>CM033647.1:118402276-118712276 GCA_019512145.1 Engystomops pustulosus
AAACTTTTATCATTGACCGATATTATTTCAGCGCTACTTGCGCATCTGTTTACGGTCCCCTCCCCCGCCATAACCAGGCCAATTACTTATAAGAACAGTACTACACTTGATCTTACACAAAATGTTTTTAGAAATGCTGTTTGTAGCCCCGCCTGCTTTGAAAATGATAATTTTCTCAAAGTAAACGCTTCTGGCCCCCAGGTCCATTTTGAGTGAGGAGGAGCCGAGAGGCAGGGGCTTGGACAAGCGAAAGCTCGCCTGGCAGCGGACCGCCAGCTCCATCCCAAGATCCAACTAACATCGTTTGAACTGCAGCAACCTTGAACCTACAACCTATAACCTTTTACCTCTAAAATCTATCTTTTCACTCCTCTTTTCTCTCCTCCTTATGTTCACCTCGGGTGCCATTGCCTCCACACACCGTCTCCATAGCTGCCTCCACACGTTGTCTCCATAGATGCCTCCAAAAGTCGTCTCCATAGCTGCCTCCACATGTCGTGCCCTTAGCAAACTAGCTGTGTCAGGCTCATTTTTAGGGTGTTTCACCAGATACGTTATGGAACTTGGTCACTCTGTCGCCGCCATGCTGTGGTATCAACTAAATATACCGTCAACCTTTTGTTCACATAGGAAATCATTTCAGCGCTTCTTGCTCAACTCCTTTGGTTCCTCTTTGCTGCCATAACCAGGCCAAATACTGATACGTACAGTGCTACACGTTATTCTATCGCTAACACAGTGTAGTCACACATTGGTTGCTCTGGTAGCTCCTCATCTGCTGTTTCAGGGCATACATTTGGCCCACTGTGCTCTTTGTCGTCACTGTCCTGGATTTCTTGTGTTTGTCTGTCAGAAATGTTCCCCCTGGGGGGGGAGGGGGTCGGAGCTACGACCGCGATGTAAGAGGACGCGCGGCAAGTGAGCTCCCGCGGCTACCTCCACACACCAACGTGCCCAGCCTGAACCCCGGTGTTAAAGGGCACCATACCTGCAGCTGCAGAGCACCATACCTGCAGGGGAGACCACCCTGCAGCTGCCGGAGCCCCGAAACGCCGCGTCCATAAGCCGCTATGCCGAGCGGCAGATCCGGTAAGGGGATGAGGAGGGCCTCCCAACATGGCACCACCGAGGCTACACCTGCCTGTTCTACACGTGCTGCTGAGGCAGCCAGAGGAGCTGCAGAGCACCTGGGACAGTTTGCCCGCAACAGACCCAAAGAAGGAGGGGATCGCTGGGCTGGTCACAGCTACTATTCCCCTGGGAGAGTAGCAGCAGTCAGGGGTCATTTTAGAGAGGAGGAGATGTCTGAGACAGAGGGGGCAGAGGAAGAACAGACCACCAGCCGCTCACCTACTGCCCAGCATGATAATTCTCCCTCTGATACAGAAGAACCCACGCTAAAGGACATTCTCAAGGCTGTTTCACAATGTAATAAATCACTGACAGCCCTCAACTTTAAAATGGGGTCTATGACGGAAGATATGTCTATAATGTGTCATGATTTTATAAAGCTCTCAGAGCGCACTACAGCTTTGGAAGACAGAGCTCTTCCCTCTTCAAAGGGATGTTCAAACACACTTAAGAGCCCTAGACACCATCCTAGCCAAACAGGACGACCTGGAAAACCGCCTAAGGCGAAATAATGTCCGTCTGGTAGGAGTGTCCGAAAAAGTAGAGGGGACACGACCGACTGAATTCTTTGAAGAGTGGCTGTTGGAGAAATTCGGCAAAGACACCCTAACCCCGCTGTTTGCAGTGGAACAGGCCCATAGGGTCCCTACTAGGCCATTTCCTCCTGGCGGTCCCCCCAGACCTGTGCTCATTAAAGTTCTGCACTATTGTGACCGCGACATTATACTACACAAGGCCAGAGATATGGAGGGACTGTCAATTGATGGTCAATGAATATCCTTTTTTCCAGATTACTCGGCAGATGTACAGAAAAGAAGAGCAAAGTTCCTGGATATTAAGAGACGTCTGCAAGTCTCCTACTCCATGATGTATCCAGCCCGCCTACGTGTTCTTGCTCTGGGCACCACTCACTTCTTCAACTCCCCCCAAGATGCGCTCAGATGGCTCGACACGCATGAGCGACAAATAAGAGATGACGCTGTGAGTATGGTCTGACTTATGGTTGTGGTCTATACCTGGACAATCTGTACTTAACACGTGGAGGTTTTATATGACACATGTGTTACTAGGGGTATGCACAGCGGTTTGCTCACTGCTATTTTTGAAGTTTTTTATTTTGCAGAAGGTTTTCCTTTTCTTTTTCAACTGTTTCCGCTTTACCAGTAACTTCATTTAAGGTTTATTGTGTTGTTAAACTTTGCTCCCACTCTATCTAGGTAGCCTTGGGGGCTGAGGAGAGCTGCAGTGTAGTTCTTCTCATCCCGCACCATAGTGTCTGCTAGATAGCTTTCCCCCACAAACAACGCAAGTGTTGATACTTCCTCCTGGGGGGTCCCTTGCTACCGGGACCTGTACTTTATTAGGCGACTGCGGTTGCACACTGTGTTGGCATATGTGGGATGCTCTTGTTTCATTATTGTTAAAAGGTTGGGGGGTGGGGAATGGGGGGCTAGACGAATGCTTGGTGGGGGTTAGAGAACATCACAAGTGCATTTGGGCATATTTGACAGTTTTGGGCCCTATAGGTGGAGCGTTGCTGCCCTCTTGTGGAGATGGAGGGTATACCAGCCTAGATGACATATATTTTACTGAACATCTATGGCTTTACCTATAGCGATAATTACGTGGAATATACGAGGAGCTGGTGAGCTGAAAAAGAAGCAGGCAATTTTGGACACACTTAAAAATTATACCCCGGTGATTTGCTGCTTACAAGAAACGCACCTGATGAAAGACAGGTGGCGATTGTTGGTCTCCCCACTACCCTGTACACACATCAATTGAGCGTTTTTTCTGTATGCCGATTTCAACTTTTTTAAGAAGTTTCTGAATAAATTTCAATTTTTATACTCACGTGGGTTCCGTTGAAGCTGGATTTTTCTCTTTCTTCGTTTGATGAAAGACACAACAAAACATTTAAGCCCAAAAATGGGCTGGTCTATGCTACCATTCGCTGTATTCATCTTACTCTAGAGGGGTTAGCGTGATTTTTCATAGGCAAGTACCATTCACATGCCATGAATCACTGATTGACAAGGAAGGCCGCTTCCTATGTTTATATGGGGAACTATACACTCACCGGCCACTTTATTAGGTACACCATGCTAGTAACGGGTTGGACCCCCTTTTGCCTTCAGAACTGCCTCAATTCTTCATGGCATAGATTCAACAAGGTGCTGGAAGCATTCCTCAGAGATTTTGGGTCCATATTGACATGATGGCATCACACAGTTGCCGCACATTTGTCGGCTGCACATCCATGATGCGAATCTCCCGTTCCACCAAATCCCAAAGATGCTCTATTGGATTGAGATCTGGTGACTGTGGAGGCCATTTGAGTACAGTGAACTCATTGTCATGTTCAAGAAACCAGTCTGAGATGATTCCAGCTTTATGACATGGCGCATTACCGATGCTGAAAGTAGCCATCGATGTTGGGTACATTGTTGGTCCTAAAGGATGGACATGGTCAGCCAACAACTCAGGTAGGCTGCTTGGCGTGCAACGATGACTCATTGGTACCAAGGGGCCAAAGAGTGCAAGAAAAATATTCCCCCACCATGACATCACCCCACCAGCCTGAACCGTTGATACAAGGCAGGATGGATCCATGCTTTCATTGTGTGACACCAAATTCTGACCCTACCTCAGAATGTCGCAGCATGAATCGAGACCCATCAGATCAGGAACGTTTTTTCCATTTCTATGTCCAATTCGATGAGCTTGTGCAAATGTGAGCTCAGTTTCCTGTTCTTAGCTGAAAGGAGTGGCACCCTGGTTGTGGTTTCTGCTGCCGTAAGCCCATCTGCCTCAAGTTCGACGTATGTGCGTTTTCAGAGATGCTCTTCTGCCTACCTTGGTAGTAACGGGTGGCGATTTGAGTCACTGTTGTCTTTCTATCAGCTCGAACCAGTCTGCCCATTCTCCTGACCTCTGGCACAAACAAGGCATTTTCGCACCACAGAAACTGCCATCAGTGGATGGGTTTTTTCTTTTTCGGACCATTCTCTGTAAACCCTAGGATGGTTGTGCGTGAAAATCGCCAGTAGATCAGCAGTTTCTGAAATACTCAGCCAGCCCTTCTGGCCACCACACACCACTGGCCACAGTTAAAGGCATCAATCACCATATTTCTTCCCCATACTGATGTCGGTTCGAACTGCAGGAGATGTTTGACTGTCTACATGCCAAATGCAATGCCTAGTTTGTGCCCAGTGATTGGTGAGAAATTAAAGTGTATATGAGCCGTTGGATTAAGTGTTAACGAGCAGTTGTTATGGCTTTGAGGGAAAATATTCGGGTATCTCTTACTAATGTGGGAGCTATTCAACGAATGTAATTTGATGCTGCCTAGATAAATGTGGAGCGACCCCCGGCCATCCATCTATGTCTAAATCCTACCTCACCATTGGCCGCACATAACTGATAATGGATTGGATAGACGTATCCCGCATGGCGTACCCACGGACAAACAATATTCCTGTCACTCCAGATCACACAATACGTTATCCGGGATTGATATGGCCCTCGGTAGTCTACTAATGATCCCTATGATCTTAGAAACCAAACCCACTCTTAGTACGGTTGCGGCCCTTGCTAGCACCTACCAGAGGACTGCGATGCAGACGCTTAACCGTTCTGGTGACGTGTTATCTGAAAAAGGCCGGAATATAGAATTACAAACTGCCCGTTATGGATTTTCGTGACGTAATGAGGGATCCACGTCTCCCTCTTAGTAGGGATGTGTACTAACAGTTTGTTTTAAGGATAGAAAGGGCGGAGGTTAGGCGGAGCCGTAACTGATGCCCGCCTGACTGAGGAAAATTGGGCCGGGTTTTAGGTTAGGGAGGGGTTAGGGTTTGGGGAGTGAGTTAGGAAGTGAGGTCGGCTAAGGGAGGGAGGGGAGTGTAGCGATAAAAGGGGGGGCCTCTTTACCGGTTGCGACTTCCTCTTGGACCCCGGGGACGCGGATCAAGATGCCCGTCCGCCCTCCCCTTTTTGTTTTTGTATTGTTTAGTTTTACCAACTCTTTTTGGTTTTCTTGTTCTTATTTGAAGAGTATAGAGACTTAAGTGTTTCGTGTAACGCAGCGCGGGGATAAGCGCCTTTGGGGTGTGTCTCGGGGGAAAAATAATTCGCACAAAGAGTTACTGTGCGCTTTAACAGAGTGGAAAGCGAGAAGAATGGGGTATGGTAGCTGGCCCACCGGAGGTGCGTACAGAGGGAATGGTTACTGTTGACATATTTGTCAGCTCTCGAGCGTGCGGTGCGGGGGAGTAAGCAGAGGGTGGTAACGTTAGGAATCGCACCCTCTCAGGCTCCTGTCACTTCAGGTTGTTAGAATGACACTTATTTGTACATGTTAATAAAAGTTAATATATATACTGTTTTATATGTTATATGTTATTTTAAATAAACAGGCTGCTGTGGCCTTAGTTATCCATCGTCACGCAGTTGTAAGTGTCAAATCTTTCCGGGTACTTGGGGAAGGGTCTAGGATATTCAGGTAGGAGGCTTCGAAGGAGGCCTATATTTGTCCTATAGGTCAGCCTGGTTAGAGAGGTAGCTGGAGTAAAACGGAAGTCTAGGGAATTTGGGGAAGTTCTCGACAGAAGCATATATTCTCAATCCATCTGAGACTAACAAACTGTCGTGGGAAGGGGCGCAGAACCAATTTTCTGAGCATTTATTAACCATGGCGATAATAAGCGTTTCTTTTGTAGGCAGGGGTTTTACGAGGAGGGGGAAAAAGCCGGACACCTTCTAGCTATTATGGCCTCTAATCAGAGGACAGCCACTCATATACCAGCAATTAGGAACTCAGATGGCAAGATAGTCACCCAGACCCAAGATATACTAAATAGTTTTAAACTTTTTTACTCTTCCCTTTACTCATCTAAGGTTAACCCCACGCAATTAGACAGCTTTTTGGACAGTCTTATGTTAGCTAAATTAGATAGCGAACAGAGGATGGCACTGGAAGCTCCATTTACAGTAGAGGAGCTAGAACTTGCATTAGATTCTATGGCCAATAATAAAGCCCCAGGCATAGATGGAATTCCAGTGGAAATTTTTTAAATGGTCAAAGACATTATCCTCCCTCGCTTACTAACTTTATATAATGAGGCTTTAGACCTGGGCCAACTGTCACCATCAATGAGAGAGGCGATTATAGTAATTCACTTGAAGCCAGGGAAAGACCCGCTGGAAATGGACTCCTAACGCCCTATTTCACTCCTTACAGTCGATATTAAACTAATGGCCAAAATGCTAGCGACTAGAATGTCTAACGTCATCACGTAAGTTATACACACTGATCAAGAAGGATTTATGCCTAATATGTCCACAGCTGTCAACTTACGCCGGCTATATCTTAACATTCAAGCCTCCCGTAGCCGCTTACCGGATGTGGCGGTCATGTCTTTTGATGCGGCGAAAGCATTCGATAGTGTGGAATGGCCATACCTATTCACAGTACTGCGAAAACTTGGATTCGGCCAAAATTTTTAGCATGGGTGTGCTTACTATACTCCTCTCCAATTGCCAGACTACAGATAAATTCGCTACTTTCCTCCTTTCCATTGCATAGAGGGACCCGTCAGGGGTGTCCACTGTCACCACTACTATTTGTGGTTGCAGTGGAGCCTCTGGCGGCAGCCCTACGATCCGCAGTAACCGTTAAGGGTTTCCAGTACGGAAGACACCAGTAGAAAGTTGCATTATACCCTGATGACCTGTTGCTCTTTCTAGATGATTGGACCCCTTCTCTACATGCGGCAATAGATATAATAAAATCTTTTGGGTCTCTATCCGGTTTTACTATTAACTGAACAAAATCAGTAGTAATGCCCTTATCCCCACAGGTGTGTCCTAGACCACTTGCTGAGCATGGCCTCTCAGTGGTGTCGGTGTTTAAATAACTGGGTGTCCAAATATCGGCGGACCCCACTGAATTTATTGAGCTCAATATTCTACCCCTGTTCTGTAAGTTTCAAATAAAAGTACAGGACTGGTGTAAACTCCCCCTTACTGTCATTGGTCGTGCCAATCTCATTAAAATGGTTATGATGCCACAACTATTATATTTCCTCCATCTGGATACCGGTAAAATTATTCCACAAGGTTAATAGTATTTTTCGGGATTTGCTCTGGAAAAAAAGGGATCCCGAGGATTAGGGTTGCCACTTTACAGAGATCCAAGGAAGATCATTGCCTATCATTGCCAAATCTGTGGTTGTATTTTATGGCAGCACAGCTGCAGCATCTCCGTGGGTGGGGAGACACGGCTGGGGGTCTGTCCTCCCATAAAATGCTTCGCCATATCCTAAACAAGGACAATCTATTGGAAGCATTGGAAGGCGGGCTATTCCAAAATGTAGATAGGGAATTCGTGACACTAAAGTGCATAGACAAATAGTGGTGGAAGATGCGCAGCCTGCTAGGGATGGAGGGATATATCTCGCATACTCCCATATGGCCAAATGTCCAATACCCTGAACTAGGTAGCTCACTCCGTTTCCTCAGTGGATAAGTAGGGGAATCACGACTATAGCCCAACTATATGAGGACAACACTATGAAGTCCTTCGAACAGTTACGTTCTGAGTTTAACCTTCCACACTCATGTTTTTATCAATTCCTTCAAGTGAGGCATGCAATTACTCAGCAAGAACGCTCTCAACCAGTTAAGAAGTCAGCCCATAACATAGTAGTGGATATAATAAATAAAGCGGGGGATACGCGGGGTATAATTTCTATTAATTATTTGTACCTAAGAGACGCTCATATTAAAAAATTCCCTACTGAACTAAAGTCTAAATGGGAGAAGGATGTGGGTGCCATTACTGAAGATCAGTGGCAGCAGGTCCTAGAATCTGCACCCAAAGTGTCAGTTAGCGAGGCGCAGAGATTATCTAACCTATATCTGCTACATATTTTACTTTACCCCCGTCAGGCTGTTTAAGATGGGTTATAGAAGTGATGATTGCTGCCCAAGATGCAACAGATCTGGTGCAGACCTCATTCACCTGATGTGGAATTGCCCCAGGTTACGTTGCTATTGGCAGGAGGTTCTTGATCTGAATGATCGGACGTACTCTACTATTACCACACGTAATCCTCTTATATGTATCTTAGGTTGTGTGTCTGAGGTGCAGTTGTCTGAGAGTCAAAGATTGGCAGTGCTACGACTGCTGTATATAGCCAAGAAACTTATTGCTTTCCATTGGAAAGGTACTGAGCCACCACAAATTTCTGAATTTATTTCCAGGGTTAATCTTTTGTTACGACTAGATAAGTTTGTTTACCAAAAACGAAACTCACTGAAGAAATTTGATGCCATGTGGGGCCCATGGCTTGATGCTCCAGGATTAGCTCCTCTAACTCTTACTAGAGATAGTAATTAGAGGCACCGTAAGGTAATGGCTATCACTATCATATTAAAAGATAATGTGATGGATAATACATGCGGAGGTCTATGACTCACAGACTATTAGCAATCGTTCTTCTACCAATACTGCTTGATTTTTGTCAATGTATATTATTGTTTTCTTTGAGATACATGGTGTGAAATATGAGACTGACCGGAACTAGGGATATCCTGGATGGACTTTCTCTTGAAACCTACACCCCCAGAAGGA
This sequence comes from Engystomops pustulosus, assembly GCA_019512145.1. NCBI lineage: Eukaryota > Metazoa > Chordata > Amphibia > Anura > Leptodactylidae > Engystomops > Engystomops pustulosus. The sequence continues at coordinate 118,411,047 of CM033647.1, forward strand.
GGACTTCAGTCATGGACTCTATGCACATGTCTGCTACATGGACACTTTACCTACCAAGCAGGGGAAGGGAGGGGGTGGGGTTGGAGGTCTTTGGTTTATTGTTTATACTGTTAAATGTTAAAAAATGGAAAACTATTTTGCTGGTTTTCAATAAAAATTTTATTTGATCCAAAAAGAAATGTTGCCTTGTGTTCTGTTGAAGATTAACAAATTTGATTCACTTTGAATACTGTTGATAATTTAAGCCATATTTTGACTATATGTATTTCCTGAAGTTGTGTTAAATTTAGTAACATTATTCACTATTGTATTATCATTTTTCTTAACCGCTTATAAGCTAAGACACCTAATTTTTATAGCAAAATCTGGCCCAACATATTGATTTGAGGTTAAGCCGAGGGTGCAAAATGCATTGGTCCCAGTATATAGCCAGCCAGCCCCCTGTAGTATAGAGCAAGCCCGCTCAGCACATTTTAAAAAAAAAAATACTTACCGTATATACTCGAGTATAAGCCGAGACTCCTAATTTTACCAGCAAAAACTGGGAAAACCTATTGACTCGAGTATAAGCCGAGGGTGGGAAATGCATTGGTCACAGACCCAGCCAAGTATATAGCCAGCCAGCCCCCTAAAATATACAGCTTGCCCCCAGTAGTATACAGCCTGCCCCCAGTAGTAAACAGCCTGCCCCAGCCTGCCCCCAGTAGTATACAGCCTGCCCCCAGTAGTATACAGCCACCCCAGCCTGCCCCCAGTAGTATACAGCCAGCCCAGACTGCCCACAGTAGTATACAGCCACCCCAGCCTGCCCCCAGTAGTATACAGCCACCCCAGCCTGCCCCCAGAGCGATACAAGCATGTCCCCAGTAGGATACAGCGTGCCCCAAGTAGTCTACAGCGCGCCCCCAGTAGTCTACAGGTGCCCCCAGTAGTATACAGCCACACCAAGCCTGCCCAGTAGTATACGCCACCCCAGCTTTCCCTCAGTAGTATACAGCCACCCAGCCTGCCCCAGTATTATACAGCCACCCCAGCCTACCCCCCCGTCGTATACAGGTCCAGCAGTAGTCTACAGCGTGCCCCAGTAGTATACAGTCAGCCCAAATTTAAAAAAAAACAACTTATTTACTCACCCTCCGGTGGCCCCGATGCGCAGCGCTGCTCCCCGATGTCATTGCGGCTCCTCTTCTGGCTTCCTGGCTCCTCTTCGTGCTTCCGCACCGTCTTCTGTCTTCTTTAACATCGTGTTGGGCGCCGCCACTGTTCTCTCCCGTGCAGCGCCTAGTATGACGCGCCGCTGCTGACGTCATACTAGGCGCCACACGGGAAAAGAACAATGGCGGCTCCCAGCACGATGTTAAAGAAGACAGAAGATGGCGCAGAAGCAAGAAGAGGAGCCGGGAAGCCAGAAGAGGAGCCGCGATGACATCGGGGGAGCATCGCTGCGCATCGGGGCCACCAGAGGGTGAGTAAATAAGTTTATTTTTTTTTTAGTCCATTTTTAAATATTTTTTACAAGTATTGATTCGTGTATAAGCTGAGGGGACGTTTTTCAGCACATTTTTTGTGCTGAAAAACTCGGCATATACACGAGTATATACAGTACATACTCACCCTCCAGCGCCTTGTTGCTCATCGCGGATCACGATCCTCGCTGCGGCTCCTGGCGGATCCTCTATTTTCTTCTCTCTGCTCACTATGATGAGGCAAATGTTGCCGGCGATGACATTATAGTGTTGCGCCGGCTGGCAGATTGCAAGAAAGTGTCTCTGCCAGCTAATGGAGTAGAGAGAAGACTGAAGAGGAGCCGCCAGGAGCGGCAACGAGGATGGGGTGCCGCGACAACAATTGGGGCGCTAGTGGGTGAGTATGTAATTTTGTTTTTTGTCATTAACTCGTGTATAGGCCGAGGTGAGGGTTTTCAAAACATTTTTTGTGCATAAAAACTCAGCTTATACACGAGTATATACGGTAAAATAGATTCGTAAATAAAAATGAAACCTTTTTTTTTAAATTTGCAATAACTGTAATAAATTATAAATAAAAATTTGAAAGTCAAATGTTTTAACAAAAAAAAAAAAAAAAAAAAAAAGATTACTGCGAGCATGTAGAATCACTTGAAAAACGTAAGAAAACCTGACGGATTCGGAAAAACCGCCGTATTTAAAATATCACCCTTGTCAAACCTGGCTCTCCAAGTCACGTTTTAAATGTTAAAATCAAATTAACTTACGGACGTAGGTAGCGTTTCGGAAGCAGAAAAAGCATTTCTTCAAAATGCTGGTATGGGCTTGCGAGATTGTGATGCCCCACTTTTCTCGTTGTGTGCAACCTCACGACGAAAACGATCACGACAGGATATCCACCGTTTACGTAGATCATTTTCCAATGAGTAAAATTTTATAAATCATTGTTTTCTAATTTACCATTTAATAATATTAAAACAATATTTTGTTTAAAAAAATTACCCCAATCTTCCTTTTTCCTGTTGAGACAATGTGGCTCATTTACTAAGAGCCCGAATCGCTCATTTTTGTTGGGTTTCCCGAAAATTACCGTTTTCTGACAAATTGGCCTGGGTTTTTGGTGCACGCGATCGGATTGTGTCGCATCGGCGTCTGGTTGCCTGCGACGGAAATCGGGGGCGTGGCCGTCAGAAAACCAGACAGATTCGGAAAAACTGGCATATTAAAAAAAATAAAAAATTGTTGCTTGACATGCACTTACAAGCACCAGGAAGAGGTTGGTAAACTCCGGCGCACCTCGGCGCAGCAGCAACACCTAGTGGACAAAAAAAAAAACAACCCGTATGCTCAAACGAATTTGTAAACCAAATAATAATAAAAAAAGACGTACAACAGTAAAGTACAACAACAATTATATCTCAATAAAATATGTATGTTAAAAAAGCATATTTGGGCAAGATATTTAATTATGAACCATGCGGATACAAAAAGCAACATTAATTTTGATGACAAAAATGATTAAAAAAAAGTTTAAATTAACTATACCAATAATAATCCAAAAAAAAAAAAAGGGGGGGGACAACCATGATACTGCTGGCCATATGTTCTGGCAAGAGCAAAAGACAAGTGCTGGTCGTCCATGCACTTAAGTTATTAATTTAAAAGCAACAACCCGAGAAAAAGGCCATAACTTGCTAATGAGTGTGTGTCTCAGTGCAGAGATCCCCGCATAATGTGCAAAGATATGTTTCCAAAAGAAACGGAACGCAGAATAAGTTATTCGACGGATGCGTATGACAGCCATGCCGGACCTCGGCGGACGCAAGTACCATCACCAACAGAAAGATGAACCCATACCTGCACCTGGACGTTATAGTACGTCCCTGCGGGTAGATACTTTCCACACCATGACGTGCATCGCTGGTTCAAGTTCAAGTATGTATAAGAAAAAAACGCCATGTGTGACATCAATCTATGAGTGATTTTCAGTAACTATTAGATGCATTGAAAAGGGGCATTTCTCTGAAAATGTAAGCAATTTTCTTAATAATAAAATATCATCTCATTTTATTATTTAAACCTTATGGAAAATGTGTGTCTAAATGAAATATCCAAACAGCCTCTCTGTCTCTTAAGATTCTATTTTCTCTATAGCAAAGACTTCAAGATAATTTGTCCTCCCTTCATGATGGTCAAAAAAATGTTTGGCTACATTGGAGATAGTTGTTTTTTTTTAATCTTCTCACCCGTATTCACATCATTATTGGCTTTTTAATGTTTTATTGGCATTTTAATGTTGATATCAGCCAGATCTTCTAGTAAACTCTTTTATGGTTGTTTGATACTACCCACATTGTTTTTATTGCACATTCTAAATCTGATCACATAAACTAAAAAAGTACTATTGCAATTTAGATACTTTTTGATGGCAAATGTATGTGAATTAGCTGAAGTACTAAACATTTGTGTAATTTTTGCATATCCCCATGTTTAACACAAAAACCTCTATAACTGAGCCAAGAGGTTTCTTTTCAGTAGTAAGAAGACTAGGCAATACCCTATTGCCAATAGTTGTAGACCATCTAGAGACTATATTACAGCTGTCCTTGAGAATTTCTCCTAATTTTTCATCTTCAAGTAATATTGGTAAATGTAACTGTACTCATTTTTTCATTTCTATAAATTGATTGCTCTAATTGAGGACCATAGACCATAGTCTATTGGTTGTATTGTCAGTGTATTGTAATATAATGGGGCATATTTATCAGGACCTCTGCTCCACACCAGTGAAATAATAGCAAATGCTAGCTAGCATGAAGGGGCGTGAAGAGGGGGGGGCGCAGCTGGGCGAGTGGAGGGTGCGGCCGGCTGGGAGTGGGCCGGCGCGGGGCGTTACTGTCCCCGCGCCTGCGCACTTGCTGCTGCCGGCGACTTTTCATATGTGAAAATTCGCGCAGCCGTCTCCCCGATACATCAAGAGGCAGAAGCTGCCAGCGCCAGCGTATGATAAATATGCCCCAATGTCTCTATCCTTTTTGTCTACTACTTTTTTTATCCCTATTTAACATCCACTAGGGATAGCCTCTTGCTTCCAATCTCTGTTTGATTTGGTGTGCTTCTGTTTCAGTCTTCCTGTTTGGAACAATTCCTTTTTGCTCTTGTCATCTCACCTATTGGAATGGAACATGGTGTGTTTGGAAGTGAACTTTTGCTGTGCAGAATCATATTCCCTGTTGTACTTTTCCAATGTCTAACTGTTCTTACAATTTCACCATGATTTGCAGACAATTCCAAAACCAAAAACACCACTTTGCCGGAACAAACATAATACGTAAATCTTGGGTCATGGTAATTCCCTAGAGCATAACTCATATTTGATTGGGTCGGACAACCCCTCCCAGAAGACTGACATAAAAGGGCTCATTTACTAAGGGTCCGAACGCCGCACTTTCATTGGGTTTCCCGAATATTTACTATTGTGTTGCATCGGCACCGGCTTTCACGTGGCGGAAATTGGGGGGCGTGGCCATCGGACAACCAGACGGATTCGGAAAAACCGCGGAATTTAAAAAAGAATTTGTGACTTTAATTCAAAGGACAAAGTCCAGAAATGGATAACATACCGAGCCACAGTTTGACTATTGGCATAGACGTAGCATGCCAATCCCCGTTGTACTTTGCGGGAGCAGAACACAGAGTTGATGTGTGGTCGGGGGCATATTTGTGGGAGGTGCCAAACCCGGCACCACTTGGGGCATTTAAAGAGAGAGTCCAGGAGCTTGGAAAACTACTGGAGGTACTGGAGCAGTTGTTACTGGTTAAACTCCTGCTTATCCACCTGTTCCATTACTTGCTGCAGGAGCTCAGCAGCAGCTAGCACACTAGTAGACTCCATAGCTTCACGGCTCTAGTATACTGTCCCGACAGCCACCAACCTTGCAGGTCGGATGAAATGCCTCTTCGCCGGCTTCCCTAATAAGTACCCACTTATAAGTACCGGCGTGCGGAGCCTACAAGTCTGATCTTCACCAGTGCCCACCACAAAGTGGGATGGATTTTGCTGCCAGGAGCTTTCAGGAAGCTTTGTCTGTAGGAATGCAGCAGGTGATAAAAGCAAATAGAATGCAGAATCAGAGCAGAATTGTGACACCAGGAGACCAAAAGTTGCTAGGAAAAGAAATTTCATCGTTACTGGAGAAAAAAGTGAGTGTCCTCAGTCCCAAAAGATAAAGGGGTTTTACTCCCCAGTCCTCTTGAGAAGAAAGCAAAACGGGACTTCCAGCGCCATTATAAATTTAAGAGAGTTGAATCCACATCTGACCTACAAAAAGTTCAAAATTGAAATGATGAAATCCACATCGTGTTTTTTTAAAAAAATATGCTTTTATGATAATTGTTTACTTACAGGATGATTACTATCATGTGCCAATTTACCAGGACTGTCAGAAGTACCTGAGAATATCAGTACAACTGGGCAACAACATCTATCCCTTCCAATTTTATCTTCTTCAATTCAGTCTCAATGCAGCCCCAAGGGTCTTTACAGGTAATAGCAGAGGACACGGGGTTCTTGCATGTGAACAACATACAAATTAGTTGTAACCCATGTGATGTCCTTGATGCAATATGAATAAAGATAAATAACTTTTGAATCAAGACAGCTTTTTTGGTTTAGGAGCATACAAATTGCACCTTACCGAGACGATTTCTTGATTTTGGCTTGGAGCCTATACAAACTAAAGGAAGATTTTAAAATAACTTTCAACACCGTTTCATAGTTTGGCTGGTGAAAAAAGAAAAATTAAATGCTATACTTTCTTAAGGAATCTTGTTTTGAGGCATTCTTCTGGACTCCGGTGAACAGATGTTTTTCTGCCAGAAGAAAAATCAACATCTGTACCCAAGGGGATTTATATCTTGAAAAGGGCAAAAACTCATGCCTTCAAGAAAATTATGAAGATAGGCCTGATGGGGCTCGGGTGCCCAATTGGAAGTGCATGGAATCCTTTTAACGAGGACCTGTCACCCTCAAAAACGGCACTAGGAGCTGCTAATTAAAGTAGCAGCTTCTAGTGCTAAAACAGACGCAGCACTGCTACACCGCTCTCAAAGCGGTCCTGCGTATTTTTGAGGGTCGGTCCGAGGCTCTACCTCTTCCCTGGGCCGCCCTGCTCACTCCATAGGTAAGCATTGACTGCTCCCTCATAAATACGCTGGAGCGCTTTGAGAGCGGCCCGGTGTTTCTAGTGTACAGCACAACAGTGTTTGTTAGTGTTATCAGAGGTTTCCGATAATGCTAGCAGTATAACACTGCTGTGCCTGTTCTAGTACTAGGAGCTGCTTACTTTAGTACCTTAGTGCCATTTTTAAGGTTGACAGGTCCTGTTTAAATGTTTTCTACAGAACTCTGGAATACCCTTACCCAACACGGCTTTAATTCTGGACTTCCTCCAAAACGGACTAGATAAGAAACTCATACGCCTAAGGGTGTTAGAAAAAATTAGACCTCAATTACGTCTCACTGTTCCTCCCTGGGATCTTTCGGTCATTCTGTCTCACCTAACCAAGAGTCCCTTTGAACCCTTGGAGGAAATCTCTCTAAAACACCTTTCTTTTAAGACAGCTTTCCTCCTAGCAATTAATATAACTATACTATCCTGGATGACAGAATTATTCTGAAACACAATTCAGGTTTTCTGCCAATGGTAGTTTCCAAGTTTCATCTTCAGCATTAAGTTACCCTGCCTTGCTTTTGTGATCATCCAATGTTCAAAAAAAAAGATGCATTCTACCATATTTGAAGGCTACCAAAAATGTCAAAGAATCTTGGATCACCTTCTAGTTCAATTTCAAGGAAAGCACAAAGGGTCTTTAGCCAATAAGCCCACAATAGCTAGATGGATCAAGTCTGTTATCTCCTTGGAAGGAAAGACATCAGCATTTATAGAGAAGATTTGCAGGGCTGCTACCTGGAAGAATCCTTCTACTTTTTTCAAACATTAGAAATTAGATTAGATCCTGATCCAGCAGCACTACGTTTGAGGAAAGTTCTGTCTGCTGTTGCCCCACCCTAAATTTATTTCCTTTGTCATTCCTCTTGTCAGTGCTATTGCGGTGGACGAGGGGAAGATCAAATTTACTCTTACAGGTTGACCTCAACAACGGCACAGGGTATTTCCCCCCTCCAGAAACAATGAAACAAAGATATATTAAAAAATAACATATATATTGTGGAAGATTTGGCCCAGTAGAGACTGTGGTAGCGGGGTGCTGTGATGCAGTTCAAGACAGTGACACCAAGATACAGTCCAAAAACAGGTCTAGCCTGCGTTTATTGCAGCAGGAAAAACAAAACAGCCTTTACATTCAGGCACCAAAACAAAATAATATCCTACCCGTCAGGGTGCTAACTAAACATTGGTTCGCTGACTCACCACTAAGGAAAAAAACACTTGGCTGCTCCAGGCACAGAGGTCAGGGCTGTGTGCTCTCCAGCCTCCTTCCAGAGAGAGACCAACTTCAACTCTGCTGAGCGGCCTTATGAGGCTAATTGGGCTGTTCCCACCACCTGTGTCCAAGGTGCTGGACAAACCCACCTCAGCACTAAGGCCTTGCATAGAAGCAAAACCTAGGGGAAACATACCGCCCATCCACAGTTAACCCCTTCAGTGTCTCACATACCCTCCCCCTCTGTTTGACCCTGTGGGGACGAACACTTTTGGCCATCAGACAGTGGGTACGGGATAGGGCATCGGCATTCCCATGCAGCTTTCCTGCTCGATGTTCCACCGTGAATTTAAAATTCTGGAGCATTAGGAACCACCTGGTGACCCTGGCGTTCCTCTCCTTGGCCTGACTCATCCAGGTTAGGGGAGAGGGATCAGTCACTAGTGTAAACTGCCGCCCTACCAGATAATACCTTAGGGATTCCAGAGCCCATTTGATCGCCAAGCACTCCCTCTCAACTATGTCAATATGGACCAAAATCTCTGAGGAGCTTCCAGCACCTTGTTGAGTCTATTCCACGAAGAATTTAGGCAGTTCTGAAGGCAAAAGGGGGTCCAACCCGTTACTAGCATGGTGTACCTAATAAAGTGGCCGGTGAGTGTATATTTAGTGTTGCGATAGGAAAATACAAGCAGCACACAAGACGTCTTGAACAGGTGGGTGCAAGCAGCACAGGACTGGGCCTTAAGTCCTCCAAATAGGGATATGAATAAAACGTGCAGCACTCCGTTTGTGGTGAAAAATATAAAGTGGTCCTTTTATTCCATCACATATAACAATAGGGACGTTTCGGCTCAAGAGAGCCTTTTTCAAGCCATTTACACAAACATACAAGGTCATGTGACTAACAATGATCCGCCTACCATATTTACATATTAGTGTTGAAATATATACAAAATGCATAAAAATACATAGAAACCAACAGTGCATCAACGTGACCATGTTAAATTATGTACCAATGTACATGTTAGGTTAAAATGATGTGCAAAAGTGCTACTTAGCAGCTAACCTTTTATCCATAAAGTGCTATGGTGCTGGTGCCAGAGGGAATAGTTTCCCTGTTCCTTCCTGGATGTGTCCCCACGCATCTGATGGTCTCCGATCGTAAAAAAAGCTAATACAGCGTGTCTGAAACAATAATGCCGCTGTGGAACGCACACTGGGTGAGACACAATGCGTATGCTCCGGAAAAGTCCGGCTTGTGTAACGGACGTCATGGTAACCAGAAACCAACGTGTGCGCCACAATACGTCACGGCAGATCAAAGGCATTGTCTGCTATGCAAAACAAAATACACAAGATTGTTGTGGAAGTATGTGCAATATAAAATATATTACGGCACCGCAGCCATATACGCGGGACAATGTAAATATGTGGCAAAGAATGAAGGATCCGGTTAACCCCTCCCGGGGAAATCAGGTCCTTCTCAGGGGTAAGAAAAATAAAGCAGAGTTATAACATGATGTACCCCCTCCTTATTATGCCACTGGCATGATAATGCATATTTAGTCCCTGGCTAGGGGTGGCAACATACAGAACGTTAAACCAACATGCTCAAATGGAATGGTATAGGAGCGGTCATGATGGAACCTCGGCCAACACAGCTGGTGGTACAATCAATGGTAATCTGGCAACTAATGACGTATACACAAAAAGAAAAAAAGTTTTGCAAAAATGTTAGAAGAGTGTAGAATGTCGTAGACACGTATTGCGCTGGGAAACATCCAGGATCGGCTTCTTGTATTCTAAAAAAGAAGAACAGGAAAAGAATACGGTATGTTAAAATCAACGGTAAGTATGGTATCACTATGTAGGTCCTAGACTAGAGAAGATAAGTATAGGACACCACAAGATGGACTCAATAGGTCTAATGCTCTCAGAGTGTACTCAATTTGAAATCAACATTCAGACCCTTGGGTCTTAGGGTTTCTAATGTGAAGATCCAATGCAATTCCTTCTTTTTTAATACCTTCTCCCTATCTCCCCCTCGTCGGAGAGGTGGTACATGATCGATGAGTCGGAATTTTAAATCTTTCTCAAGATGCCCTGCTTCTGTGAAATGTTTTGGGACTGGAAGGTCTTTTCGTTTGGAGCGAATAGTGTATCTGTGCTGGTTGGGGCGTGTTTTGAACTCCAACGTGGTTTCGCCTACATAGGCTAGACCACAAGGGCAACTGAGCAAATAGATTACATATGTACTGTCACATGTTACCTAAAATAGGGGCCTTTCAACATGTACCTGCAATTTACACAGTTGCAACAAGGGTAGCAGCCCTTTTTGAGTTGACCCAATATCCCCTTTTGTCTGGTTATTTTGAATGGCCCAACATCAGCTCGAAACAATCGATCTCTTATGGTTTGTGAGTTTTTGTAAGACATTAGTTGTGGATTCTGGAATTCTGGAATGACATTTGTGCTGCCTGAGAGTTTAGACCAATGTTTGCGTAGTATGTTCGCTATGTTGTTGCATGTTGTAACAAAAGGGATTCTATTTAGTTGTTTGTTCTCTCTCCTAGTTGACAATAGTTCAGATCTATTTGTCAAGCTTGCTTAATGTAAATTTTGTTCAATAATTTTTCTGGGATATCCCCTTTGTTTAAATTTATATGCCATGTTGTCTAGGTTACTCAATGTTTTGTCAGGTAGGCTAGTTATTTTTTTCACCCTGAGAAATTGACTATATGGTAATGATTTAATAGTTGTACGTGGGTGGCTGCTCTCATATCTCACTAGCGTGTTTCTATCGGTTGGTTCGGAAAAAATGTCTGTTTGCAATGAATCACCAGCTTTGGTGATTAAGACGTCTAAGAACTGTAATTCGACCTCAGAGCAGACTAGGGTAAATTTAATACTGTCATCGATGGTGTTTAAGAAATTAGGAAATAGATTTAATTCATCTTTGGTACCTGTCCACAAGAGAAAGATGTCATCTATATACCTCCACCACCTTAAGCACCGTGCAAAAGATGGGGAGGCATAGATGACATCCTCCTCCAGTGCCGTCATCACAATATTTGCATAAGTGGGTGCCATGTTCGCCCCCATCGCTGCCCCCATGCATTGTAAATAATAATCATCGCCGAAACGGAAGTAATTGTTCTTCAAAACAAACTCCAATAATGTAAGAATGAAATCCTGTGTCTTCATTGAAAAACCGGTAGATGTAATCATTTTCCTCACTGCTGCTAGGCCCCTTTCATGATCTATAGATGTATAAAGTGATAAGACATCGAAAGATACTAATAAAGTATTGTGTGCAAGTGTGATCTGGGTGTCATTTAGTTTGTTGATGAAATCGGCAGTATCTCGTATGTATGAGCTGCCGGATGTGGATAGCTCTCTCAGAGCCCTATCCAGAAATGTAGCAATGTTTGAAAAAATTGAAGCTTTCCCAGAAACAATCGGTCTGCCGGGGGGTTGTGTTAAACTCTTATGTATCTTCGGTAAAATGTGTATCACCGGAGTGACAGGGTGTTCGACCCATAAAAACCTGTACATGTCTTCATTTATGATGCCCTCCTGTAAAGCCTTGTCTAGAATCAATTTAATCTGTCTGGATAGTGAAAATTTGGGATCCATTGGAATTTTTTTATATACTTGTGCATCAGACAATTGTCTTTTGATCTCGGCTATGTAAGAGCTGGTGTCCATGACGACCACAGCACCGCCCCTTGTCTGCCGACTTGACGGTGATGTCGCCATCACGGGCCAGCTCGCACAGTGCCGAGACCTCACCCTTAGTTAAATTGGGATGACTTAGGGGGGGCATTGATGATGTGAAGGCCTCAAAATGTGGCGCTTCAACGTCCAGAGTGAACGTGCTCTTATTATATAGGTTAAACTGATTTAGACACAATTCAGATTCACTTCTATATACATTCATAGTACGGGTATGAAAAAACTACTTGAGTTTGATTGTACGTATCAATTTCTGTATGTCTGTCTCCACCCGAAACCAATCAGGATGAGAGGCAATACAAAATGAAAGGCCTTTTGATAAAACAGACATCTGGTCATTGGTAAGTGTTTTAGAAGAGATATTTACCACTGCCTGTGTTAAGTCCTCTTTCTCAGCGCCATCTTGGGTACAGGTTGCAACCTTTTCGGCTGTGTGGAATTTCCTGTATCTATGGTGCTTGCGGCCCCCTCGTCTTGTTGCGGGTCGTCTGATGTATGTACAGTCTCTGTTGTCGCTAAAGAAGAAGATGTTGTATTGTCCCTTGTCTGCTTTGTGTGCGTTCTTGGTGTGGATTTGCTGTTGGATGGTTTTCCTTTCCTTTTGTTGTTGTCCCTCTGTTTTGGTTGCTCTGCCAGTTGTAGATATGTCCTTTTTTATAATCATCAGAATCTCTTATCCATTTGTTTCTTTTGATTAGTTCTTGTTCTTCTTTAGTTGTCTGGGCGTGTGTCTGTACCATATGTGAGAATTGGGTGTATTCATCGGTAGTTAGAAGAATTTTAAGTCGCTCTTCTGTATCATGTACAGTCGCTTTGATGTTCTCAATGCCGGTGATACACGGGATCGCATGCCTCTGGGAATCATATGATGTTTAATATACTCTCTCAATGTTATTAAGTGCAGTTGTAAAGCGATAAGTCTTTTGGTGTCATTATCATACTTGCGTTTGAGCTCTGTTGTTCCAGGTACGGTAAGAAAGCTAGAATCTCCGTCGACAATCTTCGGTAGTGTAGGCAAATGTGTGGAATCCTTCAGTAACATTGGTGTTGTCCATTTGGGCGGTTGAAAGGAGTGCTCGCTCTGTCAGCCAAAAAATACGATAGGAAAATACAAGCAGCACACAAGACGTCTTGAACAGGTGGGTGCAGGCAACACAGGACTGGGCCTTGAGTCCTCCAAATAGGGATATGAAGAAAACGTGCAGCACTCCGTTTGTGGTGAAAAAATATAAAGTGGTCCTTTTATTCCATCACATATAACAATAGCGACGTTTCGGCTCAAGAGAGCCTTTTTCAAGCCATTTACACAGTGTCATCAGCGGAAATTTATACAAACATACAAGGTCATGTGACTAACAATGATCCGCCTACCATATTTACATAATAGTGTTGAAATATATACAAAATGCATAAAAATATATAGAAACCAACAGTGCATCAACGTGACCATGTTAAATTATGTACCAATGTACATGTTAGGTTAAAATGATATTTAGTGTTAGTTATACATAGTGGTAGAATGTGGTCATAAATACATCATGTAATTAGTGTATGATAGAGCGATCAGATGTAAAATTTACAGATTCTGAAGCTGATCGCTACATACAAAAAGTGCCAAAGTGCATTAATATGATAAAAAACCACAATGTGTGGTTAGGGAACGTACCGCAGTGTATTGCCCGTCCTCCGATCGCCAGTATAAGTGACATAAAGTTAAGGCGGCTATCAGCGTGTCGCTGAACCGCATAGTTGACACGCAAGCTCCACTTCCCGGACTGCGCATGCGCTGAGCTCCCGGAAGTGTAGGAGAGCTGTCGGGGCACTGCCATGGAAACGTGTACACAGCATCTCCGCTGCATATAGCTACAGGATTTAAGCTGCTGCACGTAAACCTAGGCTAGTGTCAGACATGCTCAATGTAGAAAGGGTTATTAAGCACACTAGTCCACCGTTCTTAATTTATGTGTAGTCACCAATAATGTAACGTCCCTTGATTGAGGATAAACGATCCATGGGAAACGCAGAGGTCTGGGATGCCACATGTTAATGCGGCCCCTACTTAATGACCCCCTATATATTAAAGGACGTTGAATGGTGGTGAACCACACCAAGAGTCCGGTGGACAATATTAAAATGTGCTGTAAAAACACAAACACGGTTATAATAATAGCAAATGGCATAAAAGTACATAAATTATTGGATTATTGGATATGATGAGGGGGGGAAACACACAAACGTCGTCCCGATGGCTGGAGTTGTAAGGAACGATTTCCTTTGTAAATAGACACAAAATAAAAAATGTATTACTATAAAAATAAATTACACCAATTGTAATATTTTGCATACATAACTGTAACAACCGAGGGCTACTGGACAGGATGGGTTAAACTTCATCCAATTTGTAATCCACATTTAAACCATCCGGTTTTAGTGTCTTTAAGGCTACATTCACACGACCGTATGGAGGACGTATATACGGCCGACGTATATACGGCCGATATACGTCCTCCATTGACGGCAATGGGCGCACGGCGCCCTACGGGAGCGGTACGGTGCAGCACACGTGCGGCGCCGTACTGCTCCGTACCCGGGAAAAGCTAGGACCTGTCCTATCCTTTCCCGTAATACGGCGCCGTGCGCCATTAATTCCTATGGAGAGGGGCCAGTGGCTCATTGTAATGAATGACCTGCAAAAATGCCATATATTGCGATACAGAAGTATTGCAGTATATGGTAGGAGCGATCTGACCATCTAGGGTTAATGTACCCTAGATGGTCTAAAAAATAGTGAAAAAAAAAGTTTAAAAAAGAAAAAAAATTAATAAAATATTAAAAATTCAAATCACCCCCCTTTCCCTAGAACTGATATAAAACATGTTAAACAGTAAAAATCACAAATATATTAGGTATCGCCGCGTCCCAAAATGCCCGATCTATCAAAATATAAAACCGGTTACTGCCGGCGGTGACCTCTGAGCCTATGTACAGGAATATAACTACTATAATACTGCCCCCCTATGTACAGGAATATAACTACTATAATACTGCCCCCTATGTACAGGAATATAACTACTATAATACTGCCCCCTATGTACAAGAATATGACTACTATAATACTGCCCCCTATGTACAAGAATATAACTACTATAATACTGCCCCCTATGTACAGGAATATAACTACTATAATACTGCCCCTATGTACAGGAATATAACTACTATAATACTGCCCCCTGTGTACAGGAATATAACTACTATAATACCTCCGATAGGAAAATACAAGCAGCACACAAGACGTCTTGAACAGGTGGGTGCAGGCAGCACAGGACTGGGCCTTAAGTCCTCCAAATAGGGATATGAAGAAAACGTGCAGCACTCCGTTTGTGGTGAAAAAATATAAAGTGGTCCTTTTATTCCATCACATATAACAATAGCGACGTTTCGGCTCAAGAGAGCCTTTTTCAAGCCATTTACACAGTGTCATCAGCGGAAATTTATACAAACATACAAGGTCATGTGACTAACAATGATCCGCCTACCATATTTACATATTAGTGTTGAAATATATACGCGTGCGCCGGAATGCGCGTGCGCCAAAAAAGCCGGATTGTCTGTCAGACATCACGGCAGCTCAAAGGCATTGTCTGCTATGCAGAACATAATACACAAGGTTGTGGATGAAGCAGAATTATGACATGATGTACCCCCTCCTTATTATGTCACTGGCATGATAATGCATATTTAGTCCCTGGCTAGAGGTGCCAACATACAGAACATTAGACAAACATGCTCTAATAGAATGGTATAGGAACGGTCATGATGGAACCTCGGCCATAGCTGGTGGTACAATCAATGGTAATCTGGCAACTAATGACGTATACACAAAAATAAAAAAAAATTTTGGCAAAAATGTTAGAAGAGTGTAGAAAGTCAAAGACACGTATTACGCGGGGAAACATCCAGGAACGGCTCCTTATATTCTAAAAAAGAAGAACAAGAAAATAATATGTTAAAATCAACGGTAAGTATGGTATCACTATGCAGGTCCTAGACTAGAGAAGATAAGTGTAGGACACCACAAGAAGGACTCAATGGGGGTCATTTACTAAGGGCCCGATTCACGTTTTCCCGACGTGTTACCCGAATATTTCCGATTTGCGCCGATTGTACCTGTATTGCCCCGGCATGCGCGCTATGGAAGTCGGGTGGCGTGGCCGAACGAAAACCCGACGGATTCGGAAAAACCGCCGCATTTAAGAAAAAAAATGTGTTGCGAAAATTACACTTACCTTCACCAGGTATAGGCCGGTGAATTTCAGGGCATTCCAGCGCGCCTCCGGGGAACTTCAGCGCAGCAGCGCCACCTGGAGGACGGCGGAGGAACTACCTTAATAAATCCCGGCCGGACCCGAATCCACCGCAGAGAACGCGCCGCTGGATCGCGAACGGACCGGGTAAGTAAATCTGCCCTAATAGGTCTAATGCTCTCAGAGTGTACTCAATTTGAAATCTACATTCAGACCCTTGGGTCTTAGGGTTTCTAATATGAAGATCCAATGCAATTCCTTCTTTTTTAATACCTTCTCCCTATCTCCCCCTCGTCGGAGAGGTGGTACATGATCGATGAGTCGGAATTTTAAATCTTTCTCAAGATGCCCTGCTTCTGTGAAATGTTTTGGGACCGGTAGGTCCCTTCGTTTGGAGCGAATGGTATATCTGTGCTGGTTGAGGCGTGTTTTGAACTCTAACGTGGTTTCGCCTACATAGGCTAGACCACAAGGGCAACTGAGTAAATAGATTACATATGTGCTGTCACATGTTAGGTAATATGCAATGTTATATTGCTTGTCATTATGTGTGAAATAGGGACCTTTCTCCATGTACCTGCAATTTACACAGTTGCAACAAGGGTTATAATACCTCCCCTATGTATAGGAATATAACTACTATAATACCTCCAGGGTTTTCAAAACATTTTTTGTTGCATAAAACTCAGCTGATACACGAGTATATACGGTTAAATAGATTCGTAATAGAAAAATGAGATGGAAACCTTTCTTTTTTAAATTTGCAATAACGTAATAAATTCTAAATAAACACTTTGAAGTCAAATGTTTTAACCAAAAAAAAAAAAAAAAAAAAGATTACCGCGAGCATGTAGGAGAATCACTTGAAAAACGTAGAAACCTGACGGATTCGGAAAAAACCGCCGTATGAAAATATCACCTTGTCAAAACTGGCCTCAAGTTAGGTTTTTTTAGATGTTAAAATCAAATTAACTTACGGACGTATGGTAGGGTGGTAGGCCGGTTTCGAAGCAGAAAAAGCATTCTTCAAAATTGCTTGGATATGGGCTTGCGAGATTGTATGCCCCAACTTTCTCGTTGTGTGCAACCTAGACGAAAACGATCCACGACAGGAAGCCACCGTTTACGTAGATTCATTTTACAAAATGAGTAAAATTTTATAAACATTGTTTTCTGTAATTGACCATTTAATAAGTATGTTTTAAAACAATATTTTGTTTCAAAAAAAATCACCCAATGCTTCCTGTGTTCCGTTGGAGACAATGTGGCTCATTTACTAAAGAGCGTTTTTTTTTTTTTTCTCTTTCGAAATCGCTCGTTTGTGTTGGTGTTTCCCGATCCTGGTTTAAGGTACCGTTGTTTCTGATGCGAATTGTGCCTTGGGTTTTTGGTGCATATTGCCACCGATTCTCGGTAGTTGCGTGTCGAATCGCGCTGGTTGCCTGCGACGGAGATCGGATGGGCGTGTTGTGGCGTCGGAAAATCAGATCCTTCGGATTCGGAAAAAACTGGCGTATTAAAAAATAAGTAAAAAAGTTTTGCTTGACATGCACTTAAAGCACCAGGAAGAGGTTGGTAAATCAGTCATCCGCGCACATCGGCGCAGCGAACACTAGTGGACAAAAAAAAACAACCGTTGCTCAACGAAGTTGTAAACCAAATAATAATAAAAAAGACGTAAACAGTAAAGTACCAACAACAATTATATCTCAATGAAATAGTATGTTAAAAAAGGCATATTGGGCAAGATATTTAATTATGAACATGCGGATACCAAAAAGCAACAGTAATTTTGATGACCAACACTGATTACACCAAAAGTTTACATTAACTATACAATATTAATCAAACAAAAAAAACAAAGGGGGGGGACAACCATGATTACTGGGCCCTATGTTTGGCAAGAGGCAAAGACAAGTGTCGGTCGTCCATGCATTCAGTTATTAATTTAAAAAGCAACACCCGAGAAAAAGGCCATAAATGCTAAGCGTGTGTGTATCAGTGCAGAGATCCCGATAATTGTGCAAAGATGTGTTTCCAAAAGAAAAGAAACGCAGAATAAGTGATTCGACGGATGCGTATGGAAGGCCATTGCGGACCTCGGCGAAGCACCAGTCCAATCACCACAGAAAGATGAACCAATACCTGCCACCGGACGTTTTAGTACGTCCATGCGGGTGGTAGATACTTTCCACACCATGACGTGCATCGCTGGTTCAAGTTCCAAGGATGTATAAGAAAAAAAAAGCCATGTGTGACATATCTATGAGTGATTTCAGTAAAATTAGATGCATTGAAAAGGGATTCTCTGACATGTAAGCAATTTTATTACTAAAAAATATCATCTCATTTTATATTTAAACCTTATGGAAAATGTGTGTGTGTGTCTACATGAAAACAAATAAAAAAATTTTTTCAAAAAGCCGCTCGTCTCTTAAATTATATTTTCTCTATGCAAATTCAATAAATTGTCCTCCCTTCATTGATGGTCAAAAAAATGTTTGGCTACATTGGAGAGGTGATAGATAGTGTTTTTTAGTCTCTCTCAACGTATGCACATCATTATTGCTTTTTAATGTTTTATTGGATTTTAATGTGGATATCAGCCAGATCTTCTAAGTAAACTCTTTCTTTTATGTTGTTGATACTACCCACATGTTTTTTATGGCACATTCTAAATGATTACATAACTAAAAAAGTACTATTGCAATTTAGATACTTTTGATGGAATTGTAGAGTTGATTAGTGAAGTACCTAAACATGTGTAATTTTGAAGCCCAGTTAACACAAAAAACCTCTATAAACTGAGCCAAGAGGTTCTTTCAGTAGTAAGAAGACTAGGCATACCCTTTGCAATAGTTGTATGACCATCTAAGAGACTATATTACAGCGTCTTGAGAATTTCTCCATTTTTTATTCTTCTCATAATATTGGAAATGTAACTGCTAATTTTTTCATTTCTATAAATGATGGCTCTAATGAGGACCCTAGATGTCTATTGGTTGTATTGTCAGTGTATGAATATAATGGGGCATATTTATCAGGAGCCCCTCTGCTCCACACCAGTGAAATAATGCAAATGGGCTAGCGAAGGCGTGAAGAGGGGGGGGCGCAAGCTGGGAAGTGGAGGTGCGGCTGGCTGGGAGGTGGGACGGCGCGGGGCGTACTGTCCCGCGCCTGCGCACTTGCTGCTTCCGGCGTATTTTCATATGTGAAAATTGCGAGGCGGCTTCCGAACATCAGAGGCAGAAGTTCTGCCAGCGCCAGCCGTAGTATAAATATGCCCCAATGTCTCTATCCTTTTTGTCTACTACTTTTTTTTACCTATTTAACATCCATAGGGATAGCTCTTGCTTACAATCTCTGTTGATTGGGTGTGCTTCTGTTTCAGTCTTCCGTTTGGAACAATTCCTTTTGCTCTTGTCATCTCACCTATTGGAATGGAACATGGGTGTGTTGGAGTGAACTTTTTGCGTGCAGAATCATATCCCTGTTGTACTTTTCAATGTCTAAACTGTTCTTAAATTTCACATGATTTGCGACAATTCCAAAACCAAAAACACACTTTGCCGTAACAAACATACTATACATTGGGTCATGGGTAATCCCTAGGCATAACTATAGTTGATTGGGTCGGACAACCCCTCCCAGAAGACTGACATAAAGGGTTCATTTACTAGGGTCCGAACGCCGCACTTTCATTGGGTTTCCCGAATATTTTACTAGTGTGTTGCTCGGCGGTTTCAAGTGGCGGAATTGGGGGGGTGGCCATCGGCAACCAGACGGATTCGGAAAAACCGCGGAATTTAAAAAGAATGTGACTTAATTCAAGACAAAGTCCAGAAAATGGAAACATACCGAGCCACAGTTTGACTATTGGCATAGACGTAGCAGCCATCCCCGTTGTACTTTGCGGGAGCAGAACACAGAGTTGATGGGTGGTCGGGGCATATTTGTGGGAGTGCCAAACACGGCACCACTGGGGCATTTAAAGGGATGCGTCAGGAGCTTTGAAAACTACTGTAGGTACTGAGCAGTTGTTAATGGTTAAACTCCTGCTTATCCACCTGTTCCATACTGCTGCAGGAGCAGCAGCAGCTAGCACACGAAGACTCCATAGTTCACGGCTCTAGTATACTGTCCCGACAGCCCCCAACTTGCAGGTCGGATGAAATGCCTCTTCGCCGGCTCCTAATAAGTACCCACTTATAAGTACCGGCGTGCGGAGCTACAAGCTGATCTTCACCAGGTGCCACCACAAAGTGGGATGGATTTTGCTGCAGGAGCTTTCAGGAAGCTTTTGTCTGTAGGAATGCCGACAGGTGATATAAAAGCAAATGAATGCAGATCAAGCAGATTGTGACACCAGGAGACCAAAAGTGCTAGGAAAGAAATTTCATCGTTACTGGAGAGAAAAAAGTGAGTGTCTCAGTCCCAAAGATAAAGGGGTTTTACTCCCAGTTCCTCTTGAGAAGAAAGCAAAACGGGACTTCCAGCGCCATTATAAACAAATTTAAGAGAGTTGAATCCACACTGCACCTACAAAAAGTTCAAATGAAATGATGAAATCACATCGTGTTTTTTTTAAAAAAGTTGCTTTTTGTAATTGTTTACTTAAGGATGATTACGATCAGTGCCAATTTACAGGACTGTCAGAAGTACCTGAGAATATCAGTATAACTGGGCAACAAATCTATCCCTTCCAATTTTATTTCTTCATCAGTCTCAATGCAGCCAAGGGTCTTTACAGGTATAGCAAGAGACAGGGGTTTTGCATGTGACACACATTACAAATTAGTTGAACTCATGTGAATGTCCTTGAATGCAATATGAATAAGATAATAACTGTTGATCAACGACAGCTTTTTGGTTTAGGAGCATACAAATTGCACTATTACCGAGACGATTTCCTGATTGGATGGAGGCCTATACAAACTAAAGAAGTTTTAAATAACTTTCAACACCGTTTCATAGTTGGCTGGTGTGAAAAAAAAACCATTAAATTTTACTTCTTTCAGGAATCTTGTTTGAGGCATTTCTGGACTCCGGTGAACGAGTGTTTGTCTGCCAGAAAAAATCAAACATGTCTTACCCAAGGGGATTTATATCTTGAAAGGGCAAAACTCATGCCTTCAAGAAAAATTATGAAGATAGGCTGATGGGGCTCGGTGCCAATTGGAAGTGCATGGATCATTTTAACGAGGACCTTCCCTCAAAAACGGCATAGAGCTGCTAATTAAAGTAGCGCGCTTCTATGCTAAAAAGACGCCAGCACTGCTACCCGGCTATCAAAGCAGGTCCTGCTGTATTTTTGAGGGTCGGTCCGAGGCTCTACCTCTTACCTGGGCCGCCCTGCTCACTCCATAGGTAAGCATTGACTGCTCCTCATAAAAGTTGGACCGCCTTGAGAGCGGCCCGGTGTTTTCTAGTGTTAGCACAACAGCTGGTTGTTAGGTGTTATCAGTGGTTTCCGATAATGCTAGCAGTATACACTGCTGTGCCTGTTCTAGTACTAGGAGTTGCTTACTTTAGACTTAGGTGCCATTTTTAAGGTTGACAGGTCCTGTTTAAATGTTTTCTACAGGAACTCTGGATACCCTTACCCAACGGCTTAATACTTGGACTTCCTCAAAACGGACTAGATAAGAAACTCATACGCCTAAGGGTGTTAGAAAAAATTAGACCTCAATTAGTTCATGTTTCTCTCCTGGGATTCTTCGGTCTATCGTCTCACCTACCAGAGTCCCTTTGAAACCTGGAGGAAATCTCTCTAAAACACCTTTTTTTAAGACAGCTTTCCTCCTACAATTAATAAACTACTATCCTTGGATGACAGAATAGTTCTGAAACACAATTCAGTGTTTTCTGCCAATGGTAGTTCCAAGTTTATCTTCAGCATAAGTTACCTGCTTGCTGTTGTGATTATCCAATGTTCAAAAAAGATGCATTCACATATTTGAAGTCTACCAAAATGTCAAAGATCTTGGATCACTTCTGTCCATTTCAAGGAAAGCACAAAGGGTCTTTAGCCAATAAGCCACAAGAGCTAGATGGATCAAGTCTGTTATCTCTTGGAAGGAAAGACATCAGCTTATAGAGAAGATTTGCAGGCTGCTACCTGGAAGAATCCTTACTATTTTTCCAACATTAGAAAATTAGATTGATCCAGCAGACACTAGTTTGTGGTGAAAAAATATAAAGTGGTCCTTTTATTCCATTCAATAACAATAGCTAGTTTCGGCTCAAGAGAGCCTTTTTCAAGCCATTTACACAGTGTTCATCAGCGGAAATTTATACAAAATACAAGGTCATGTGACTAACAATGATCCGCCTACCATATTTTCATATTAGTGTTGAAATATATCCAAAATGCATAAAAACAATGGAAACAACAGTGCATAATGTGACCATGTAAATTATGTACCAATGTCATGTTAGGTTAAAATGATGTGCAAAATGCTACTTAGCAGCTAACCTTTATCCTTAAGTGCTATGGTGCTGGTGCCGGAGGGAATAGGTTCCCTATCCTTCCTGGATGTGTCCCCACGCATCTAATAGTCTCCGATCGTAAAAAAAGGCTAATACAGCGTGTCTTAAACACATAATGCCGCTGTGGAACGCGAGTGAATGAAGTGCGACACAAAGCGCATGCGCCGGAAAAGGTGGCTTGTGTAACGGACGTCTGGTAAACCAGAACCAATGTGTGCGCACACTGCGCGTGCGCCAAAAAAGCCGGCTTGTCTGTCAGATGTCACGGCAGCTCAAAAGCATTGTCTGCTATGCAGAACATAATTCACAAGGTTGTTGTGGGAAAAAAATCCAATGGGTGATATACACCCTGATGAGTGTTGTAGGAAATTCCAGGTATGTGCACTATTAAATATATTATGGCACCACAGCCATATATGCGGGACAATGTGAATATGTGGCAAGGAATGAAGGTCCTTCTAAGGGGTAAGAAAGATAAAGCAAAATTATGACATGATGTACCCCCTCCTTATTATGCCACTGGCATGATAATGCATATTTAGTCCCTGGCTAGGGGTGCCAACATACAGAACATTAAATAAACATGCTCTAATAGAATGGTATAGGAACGGTCATGATGGAACCTCGGTCAACATAGCCGGTGGTACATTTAATGGTAATTTGGCAACTAATGACTTATACACAAAAAGAAAAAAAGTTTTGTAAAAATGTTAGAAGAGTGTAGAATGTCGAATACACGTATTGCGCTGGGAAACATCCAGGATTGGCTTCTTATATTCTACAAAAGAAGAACAAGAAAAGAATATATTAAAATCAACAGTAATCAATCACTATGTAAGTCCTAGACTAGAGAAGATAGGTACAGGACACCGCAAGATGAACTCAATAGGTCTAATGCTCTCAGAGTATACTCAATTTGAAATCTACATTCCGACCCTGGGTCTAGGGTTTCTAATGTGAAGATCCAATGTTTTCTTCTTTTTTTAATCTCTCCCTATCTCCCCCTCGTCGGAGAGGTGGTACATGATCGATGAGTCCGAATTTTAAATCTTTCTCAAGATGCCCTGCTTCTGTGAAGTGTTTGGGAATGGAAGATCTTTTCGTTTGGAACGAGTGGGGTGTATCTGTGTGGGGTTGAGGTGTGTTTTGAACTCCAACGTGGTTTCGCTACATAGGCTAGACCACAAGGTGGATTTGAGTAAATAGATTACATATGTACTGTCACATGTTAGGTAATATGCCATATTATATTGCTTGTCATTAGTGTAAAATAGGGACCTTTCTCCATGTACCTGCAATTAACAGTTGCAACAAGGGTAGCAGCCCTTTTGAGTTGTGACCCAATATCCTCTTTTGTATGGTTATTTTGAATGGCCCAACATCAGCTCGAACCAACCGATCTATTATGGGGGGTGAATTTTGTAAGACATTAGTGGTGGATTCTGAAATTCTGGGATGTCATTTGTGCTGCCTGAGAGTTTAGACCAATATTTACGAATTATATTCGCAATGTTGTTGCTTTGTTCATTAAATGTTGTAACAAAAGGGATTCTATTTAGTTGTTTATTCTCTCTTTTAGTTGACAATAGTTCAGATCTATTTGTCAAGCTTGCTTTATGTAAATTTTGTTCAATAATTTTTCTGGGATATCCCCTTTGTTTAAATTTATATGCCATGTTGTCTAGGTACTTCAATGTTTTGTCGGGTAGGCTAGTTATTTTTTTCACACCTGAGAAATTGGCTGTATGGTAATGATTTAATGGTTGTACGGGGGTGGCTGCTCTCATATCTCACTAGCGTGGTTCTATCGGTTGGTTGGAAAAAAATGTCTGTTTGCAACGAATCTCCAGCTTGGTGATTATCGTCTAAGAACGAATTCGACCTCAGAGCAGATAGGGTAAATTTAATACTGTCGTCGATGGTGTTTAAGATTATGAATAGATTTTCATCTTTGGTACCTGTCACCAGAGAAAAGATGTCATCAATATACCTCTCCTCCAGTGCCGTCATACGATATTTGCAAGTGGGTGCCATGTTCGCCCCATCGCTACCCCCAGCATTGTAAATAATTATCGCTGAAAAGGAAGAAGTAATTATCTTCAAACAAACTCCAATAATGTAAGAATGAAAATCCTTTGTCTTCATTGAAAAACCGGTTGATGTAATCATTTTCCTCACTGCTGCTAGGCCCCTTTCATGATCTATAGATGTATAAAGTGATACAACATCGAAAGATGCTAATAAAGTATTGTGTGATTTGAGTGTCATTTAGTTTGTTGATGAAATTGGCAGTATCCCGTATGTATGAGCTGCCAGATGTAGACAGATCTCTCAGAGCCCTATCCAGAAATGTAGCAATGTTTGAAAAAATTGAAGCTGTCCCAGAAACAATCGGTATGCCAGGGAGTTGTGTTAAACTCTTATGTATCTTCGGTAAAATGTATATGTCAGGACTTGAACCGGCGGACTCCGCTGTCCCAGGCTGCAGCTCTACCAACTGAGCTATGCAACACTCTGGACAGTTCCAGTGCTGATCCTTGGCCTAGTTTTTGACTTTCCAGTTCCAAGTTCCTGTTTCCCTGGCCTTGCTCCACCCCTTCCTAGATTGGACTTCCTATTTAAACCCAGCCTTGCCTGTACATCCTTGCAAGATTATTGTGCTTCCAGCCTGTAGTCTAGCTTGTCTCCTACTCTCCTGCGATTGACTCTTCTATTGTGCAACGACCACTGGCTTCTACCTGACTACGATACCTGCCTGCTCCCTCAATACTGACGCTGATCTCCTCTGCTTCGACCACTGGCTTCCACCTGACTACGATACCTGCCTGCTTCCTCAATACTGATGCTGATCTCCTGTGCTACGACCTCCGGCTTCCTCCTGACTAGGATACCTGCCTGCTCCTCTGTACTGCTAAGCCTCTCCTGTGTTCCGACCTCTGGCCTTACTGACTACGATTCCTGCCTGCAATAACTCAAGTAAGTCACAACACTTAGACTCCAAAACCAGACCCAGATTGTTACAGTATATCACCGAAGTGACAGGGTGTTCGACCCATAAAAACCTGTACATGTCTTCATTTATGATGCCCTCCTGTAAAGCCTTGTCTAGAATCGATTTAATCTGTCTGGATAGTGAAAATTTAGGGTCCATTGAAATTTTTTGATATACTTGTGCATCAGACAATTGTCTTTTGATCTCGGCTATGTAAGAGCTGGTGTCCATGACGACGACAGCACCGCCTTTGTCGGCCGACTTGACGGTGATGTCACCGTCACGGACCAGCTCGCACAGTGCCGAGACCTCACCCTTTGTTAAATTGGGATGACTCAGGGGGGCATTGATTGTGGCAGTACGTAAAGAGGCAACATCTTTTTTCACTGCAGATGTGAAGGCCTCAATATGTGGCGCTTCAACATCCGGAGTGAACATGCTCTTATTATACAGGTTAAACTGATTTAGACACAATTAAGATTCACTTCTATATACATTCATAGTACGGGTATGAAAAAACTGCTTAAGTTTGATTGTACGATGAATACCAAAAAAAGAAAACCCAATACTAAGTACACTACTCCTATTACCAATACAAAAACATGCAATACCAAAAAAGATATATAGGACCAAAGTATTCTCAATCAAGTATTACTCATAACCACTTAATTATAGAAAATGTTATACAAACTTTATTATTCAATACGGCCATCAAAAAATAAACCATTAAAAACATAGAATAAAATTTACAGGAACAAGAGTGTGGCGATGGTCAACCATCTCACAATACATAACAAGCATTATCAAATGCACATAAATCAGTAAGATCACAGTATACCCAATTTTGGTTGTAATCCAGCATATTACCCACCCGGGTGTTGCATAATACCAAAATTGCCAGCCGATAAATAATGACCACCGCCACAGCACCCCGACGCACGTTTCGCCGTCGCTTCCTCCAGGGGGTGTGCTGGGAGCTGCCCGGCATATATACCAAGTTTTGCGGGTCAGATGTTACATTGAAACCAATGAAATTGTGACATACCTGATGAACAGGTGGACGGTTGTGTGTGTATTGGTGCATCGCCGCGGTCCGCACGCACTCACCAGGAGGCGGGACCGGGTTCCGGAAGACGCACATTGTGCGCGTCATCGTGAGCCAGAAGTCCGGAGCCGCCGCCGAGTTAGGCGCATGCGCCGGAGCGATGCACACCACTTCACCATATTGAGTGTGGGCCAAGGTTTGGGCAAGTATAAGTAGATGAATAAAGATATAGGTAAGTTTTTAAAGTAAAAAAAAGTAAACCACTTGTAAACCATGGGCAGAAAAAAGAATTGATTGTCCCATAACATGAAACACTGCATCCTAAATACTGGGAAACAAAAATATAAATATAAATTATGCATAGTTGTCCATGAAGAATATAGATGGATATATAAGAATGGCATATAGTAAATAGATAAATAAATAAAAGATATGTGGGGGCATTAAAGGGGCAGAAAGTGCTATAGTGCAAAGTGTGAAAATGAATAGTGCTGTGCAACATAATAAATCTGAGAATGTATATGAAGCATATTAGACCAATATACTAAAATAAAGCACTAAGGGGACTAAAAGTGCTGTAGTGCCAAATGTGCAAATGGATAAGAAGAGCTGATGCAGATGCGTCTATAATAACGATGATAAAGTGCAATAGTGCATCAAAAAAATATTTGTGACCAATTGCTGAAATGAAAGGACCTTAGGCAAAATAAAGTCCTGCAGTGCCCATTATTGAATTAAACGTGACAAGGGTAACCAGTAATAGTGTGATTATTATTTATTCATACCTAAAAGTGCCAAGTACAAAACGTGAATAAAGTGCCAAACGCCACATACTTCATAATACAAAAAAGTGTCAAAAACTGTGAAATGTGCCCTAAATTAAACAATAGGCCCCACCAAGCCCCATGAAGAAGTATTAAAATTTTTTATAATATACAAGAATGGTTCGCAATCAGGGATTACTGAAGTATAAAATTAATAGCTATATAATAATAAACACCTCCATGAATTAGGAGGGAAAATTACAACCCAAGAAAGGAAGCGATGTGCGTAGGGATATAATCGAACCATATAAATCATGTATGGGGCAGCCATGGTTATACCCTTTTGTTAATATATTTTACTTCAAATCAGAAAAAATAAAAGAGAATGCCCAACACATACAATTAGACTACCCTAAATGACGACTACACGTCCACCACAACAGTACCACAGGGTAAACCCGGGCAGCAAACCACTATGACTCAATATAAAAACAGACAATGTAAACCTTATTTAAAATTATCGACCAGGAGCTGTTATCAGATAAATGGGGAGAAAAATTTTTTTTCATTTAATCCTTGGGGAGATGTCGTGGCCAGCTTGACGATCCATTTTAATTCGATCCTCTCCAATTTCTTGAAGGTGTTTCCACCACATCCACCCAAAATGATTTTGTCAATACCATATACCCGGAGGTCACGCCACCTACAGTCATGGCTTTCCAAGAAGTGTCTGGGAATCGGTTTCAACTTCATTATTTGTTCTTGATCCGTGGGGAGGAGTTTCGCCGCTGCTCTTATATCCTTCATGTGTTCCTGAATCCGGACCCTTAATTCACGTGTGGTCATGCCCACGTACTTCAATCCACAAGGACAGCAAGCGATGTAGATTACACCCGTGGAACTGCAATTTATAAAGTGCACAATATTAAAATCACATCGGCCCTCAGAATCCTGGAATGTCTTGGTTTTCACAATCTGGGGGCATACTTTTGCAGTGTCCACAGGGAAAGGATCCCCAATCAGGGCCTTTTGATCCAAAAATATAATTTTTGGATTTGGGGGTGCATAGTGGCTCCTCACCAACATATTAACAATGGTGTCTGCCTGTTTCGAGACCACCTGTGGTGTATTAGTAATATGTTTTTTGATTTCTGGATCAGATTGGAGTATGGGCCAGAACCGCTCGAAAATCATACTCCTTTCTCTCCATTGGGAGTTGTAAGGTGTGATGATTCTTACCTTGTTCTCTTTTGCACATCTTGGTTGTTGGGTGAGTAAGGATCTTCGATCCGATGACTTGGCCCGTAAATACCCTTTCTGTATGTCCGAATCACGGTAGCCCCTTTGTTTAAAGCGGGACTTGAGGATTGTTGACTCATCTTCAAAATTGGATTGGGTATCGCAGATCCGTCTTGCTCTCAGAAACTGGCCTGTAGGGATGGAACGTATTGTGTGAGCCGGATGGAAGGAACTGGCATGCAGTAAGGCATTTACTGAGGTTTCCTTACGATAGATAGATGTACTCAATTGGCCATCACAGCCAGCATCAATCTGAATGTCCAAGAACTCCAAATGTTCTTGGCTAATGTTGCTGGTCAGCCTGATATTTAAATGATTGGAGTTCAGGTCATCCAGAAATTTGTCAAGGCCCTCCTTCGATCCCTGCCATAAGAACAGGACATCGTCGATAAAACGCATCCAGGAGATGACTTGTCCAGATGCCCTGTCCATGGCTTCCTGGACCTCATTCCTTTCCCAGAAACCAAGGAAGAGATTGGCATACGAGGGGGCACACGTGGCCCCCATGGCCGTCCCCCTCGTCTGTATATAGAATCTCTCCTTGAACAGGAAGAAGTTATGATCCAGAATAAATCTCATCAATATGAGAAGAAATTCTACTAGGTCTTCATCCAAATCATAAATCCCCAGAAAGAATTTCACTGCCTTGGTGCCCAAATCATGACTGATGCAGGTATACAGTCCCTCCACATCGCAGGACACTAAAAACATATCTGGTTCCATCACAACACCCTCTAGACGTTTCAAGATGTCAGTGGAATCACGGATATAGCAGGGTAATTCCTCTACACATGGCCGTAGGTAAAAATCTATGAACCGACAGAGGTTCACATAAGCTGCCACAACCCGATACTATCGGGCGACCAGGAGGTACTTTGGCGTCCTTATGTACTTTCGGAAGAAAGTATAGAGTCGGTATAATAGGGGAATCCACCTCCAACCCTTTTCTAATCCGTGATGGTATAATGTGATTCTCCAAAGCCGTGTCCAAAATGTGTATCAGTTCCTTACTGAAGGTTTCTGTGGGGTTTTCTGTCAATTGTTTATAACAATCCTGTTGACCCAATTGCCTAAAGGCCTCAGCCTCATATAGCTCTGTAGGCCACACCACCACATTACCCCCTTTATCGGCCGGTTTGAAAACCACCTGCTTCATCTTACGTAATTCTTGTAAGGCCTGCCTTTGTCCCCTAGTTAGATTGTCAAATTTACGATGTTGTGGTAACTTACGTAACTGACATTTTTACAAACATTTCGACCTCTGGGCTTATTGACCAGGGGGGAAACGTGGTGGATCTTGGTCTAATCTCTGCAGGAAATTTCACCCCATGTTGTTCTTGTTCCTGTTCCTGTAGAAGTGATTCTAATATCCTGAGTGTTTCCGGGTCCTCCGGGGCTGTAATAGAACAGGAATCATCGTTTTTAGAAAAATGCTTTTTCCACAATAGTTTTCGGGCAAATAGATACACATCCTTGATTGCTGTGAAGTCATCAAAGGTGGCCACTGGACTGAAATTTAAACCCAGAGAAAGTAAAGATAATTGTTCCGGTGTAAAAACAATTTGAGAAAGATTAATTACCTTCAATTTGCCACTGTTGGGGTCCTGCTGGTTGTTGTATTTCCTTTTCATGGGAGTACCTCTTACATTATGATTAGGCCCCCGATATTCTGAGGAATTAGATCTCCTGAGGGGACGTGTGGGGTTCGTTCGTTGCCAACGATAGACCCGTTGTTTTTGAAAATCCAACAAGTTATCAACAGACAAAAGTGTTTTAATTTTTTCTTGTAGAGGTGCCATAGATTGTTCTATAGTTTCCAATTTCTTTTTCTCAATGCCAATCAGTATTTCAATAAAGGTACGGGAGCAGGTATTGCATGCTTTTTCCCATCTTTTTCTAGTGATCTCATCGTCTAAAGAAAAAGAGGGATATACCTGCACTCTCAGACCTCTCGGTACCAAATCCTTGGCCAAATATTGTTCTAATGTGGCTTTGTTCCACCACGTTTTCACACGTTTCTTAGCAAGATCCTTCATGGTCAACTGGACTTCCCTAGTTACAACTCTCCCAGATATCGAGCTCGCAGGGTCGCAATTAAAAATTTGAGTCACCATACTCCGAAAATCCATATTGTTATTTGGGCGATCTACAACCAAAATAAACAATGAATACCAAAAAAAGAAAACCTAATACTAAGTACACTACTCCTATTAACAATACAAAAACATGCAATACCAAAAAAGATATATAGGACCAAAGTATTCTCAATCAAGTATTACTCATAACCACTTAATTATAGAAAATGTTATACAAACTTTATCATTCAATACGGCCATCAAAAAATAAACCATTAAAAACA
Source organism: Engystomops pustulosus (assembly GCA_019512145.1). NCBI lineage: Eukaryota > Metazoa > Chordata > Amphibia > Anura > Leptodactylidae > Engystomops > Engystomops pustulosus. The sequence continues at coordinate 118,441,950 of CM033647.1, forward strand.
TAGAATAAAATCCACAGAACCAAGAGTGTGGCGATGGTCAACCATCTCACAATACATAATAAGCATTCTCAAATGCACATAAATCAGTAAGATCACAGTATACCCAATTTTGGTTGTAATCCAGCATATTACCCACCCGGGTGTTGCATAATGCCAAAATTGCCAGCCAATAAATAATGACTAGAGATGAGCGAACATACTCGTCCGAGCTTAATGCTCGTTCGAGGCATGTCTTGCAACAGCTGCTTACAGCAAGTTATCTATGGGTGTGAGAGTGAGACAGACATACAGAGAGAACAGAGTCATCCCCCCATAGGAGATGGTGGGGGTAGGGAGTAGGGACAGAGACACAGGTGACACGTTGTTGCTTAGTGCTCCATCCACCTTCTCCCCCAGAGCATTCAAATAAACTTTATTATATATAGTGAAATCCTGGGACTGCCCCTCACAATCTACATAAACATGTGACTGATGACATAAGAGAACGCATGATGCCATATATGTCCTTTACATAAAGCTGATGAGAAAGCTAGAATGTGCAACTAAATATATAAATAGTCTTTAGTGATGGGGGAAGTCTTGCAGAGTCCAGCTACAGCTGTCATTCACAGAGTTGTACAATGTCTATTCTTGTCAGAGGTCAACGACCTAAGACAGCCTTCACAAGGCAATAATTGTGTTCACATAAACTTATACATTTATTATTTTATTTGCATTCACATTTCCTCCTTTTGAACACATTTATTGCCTCCTTATGTTGTTGTACCCAAACAGCTACTTCTGGCCGGATCCCCCGGACCAGGACACTTGAACGTCATTCACCAGTTGGGCCACAACCTCATAAGGAAATACTAAAACTCTGGAACTCTTGCAGACCAGTTATTTCACTATATCTAAGGGATTGTATCAAATAAAGTATTGAAGTAGTGTGATCTTCTTATGCGGCGCCAAACTCCAGAAGTTCAAGGGTCACATCATCTGACTTCAGAAAGCTTTAAACATCTCCCCTTGGACTCTGCTGAGCTTGGATTACAATGGACTTCTACTGTTTCAGCATCTTCAGCTGTTGCTTTAAATTACCTTACACAAAAGCAAAACACAAGCTTAAAAGACAGCATAAACAGCAAAAATACATATCCCTATAATCAATAAATTTAAAATCCCGAAAATTGATTAATCCCTCAAGGCCACCACCAGTCGACTAAACAAACTAAGATCGGACGGTCACTAGAAATTCTCATCCTCTACTAAGTTAGATGGTTGATATTTTTTTTTTTTCTTAACCTTTAAACTTGCTCAACATCATGTTAGACCCACAAAGACCAATAGGATCTATATATAACTGATAGAACCCACCACCTGGCACATGTCATACTACTAGAAAAGACACTACTTTTAACAATACTATGCCAGGTCCAAATAATTTAACAAAAAAAACTACTTCCATAAATAGGAAACACTTAGAATAATAATTATATTTTACTATGGTCACATGATGTTTAACAAGCTTATAGCCTTAATACTCCTTTATGAAAATTAAAAAGAGCTGACAGATAAACATCAAACCAGAAGACACCTAACTGGTTTTCCTGATTTCTCATCAGTTGACAAACATTTCTCATTAGTTAACACACATTTGTCATTGCCCCCTGAACTCCAAGCTGGATGGTCTAATGGAGTCTTTCCACCTTCCCACTTCTCTTCAGACTAAGGAGTGTGGAAAGCCTGACCTCTATCCAGATTCTTTAAAACATTCAGTTATTACGTTTTGAGCAAAGGCATTACCTTTTACCACTCTTACTGGTACATCTACCTTCTGTCCACCTGAGAAGAGATCTGCACAGACCAGAACATCCTTATACTCACCAACCCTTGACAGTCTCAAGTTACCCATTGCAGTCGCTGAGATGTGTAAGCTGCTCTCTCCATGTGCCTTTCTGTAACTCACACAGTGTTGTCGGTTATGGCAGACACATATATTATTGCACAAATCTGGCAGCATTGCTAGATCCCAGGGTGACCCATCATCATGCAAACATAGTCCTTGTCCTGACACTTGTCCCTCCATCCAGAAAATAAACCATTATGGAAACATAGTTCTAGGCAGACACTATTTTATTCCTGCTCCCATCACTCCAAGATACACTGAAGGCTTCCCAGTGCTTCCTCTCAGCCATTGGGATCCATCCTTGCAGCTCATCTAACATGACTACAGGACCTTTATCCTTCACAGTCATGAAGAGACCATATCCTATGGGAAAGGTAGAGCAGGGCAGCAGCCTCAGCTGCCTCATCAGATAACATATGTGTGCCCACACCTAGGTAATACTAATAAAGAGGCAGTGTCAGGATCACAACCACTCATCAACATTCATCATGAGATTTCCTGAGGACCCAGCAAGGTCTTAACATCTCAGACTTGGCCATAACCACAATACTAAAGACACCTCTTACCAGCTTACATGTATCAGCGAAGCCCTCAGCTCCCCCTACTTTGATAGGGCAGGAGTGGTTCTCTATTCCAGCTGTCAGGATGGCAAGAAGATCTCTGCTCTAGTAGATTCCTCAGGACATAATCTACAAGACAACTTAAAGTATCAGTTAGACAATGAGCAATGTAGTCAACCTGTGTACTATGAGAATTTCCTGTGACCAGTCTGTATTCTATCTCACAGTCCCATACGTCTGTCATTCCTTATTTAACCATATCATATCTCCCGTCTTTTTGGACCCTGAATATGTAATATAGCAGGGTACAAAACACACTACTATGATATAAAAACAGAATTAAATCAAGGAAGGGTTTCATACTCAATGAGACAGACAAATGTTAAATAGGAAACTGCGTATCTCAATAACTTACAACTAGACTAAAACATAATTGATGATAATATTTGTTTGTGGCCTTGTAAATCAATATAAAAAGCAATTTGAATAGCTCAGGTAATAAATAAGCAAAAAGCGGTATATGAACAAATACAAAGTAAACATTGAGTGAAGATGCATAAAGAAACCATTCTCCCACAATAGTCTCAGACAGACCCTAAGCTGTTATCTCTATGATCCACACACAAGGAAACTTCACCTGTTGTAGACAACAAATAAGAAATACAAATCACTGTATGTGACAGCTGTCTGACACCACAAGTGAAACAAATTACACCAAAAAGGGTAGTACAAAATACATTTCACATAAATAGACAATGGGCCCACATATGACACTTATTCACTGGAGCTCCAACTACAACTGCGCAGAATTAACACATAGAACACTTAGTTGTAGATCACATATAAACAAATAAAACAAAAACATTGCCAAGATCTTAATTGCAAATGTATTCAATCTTATAATTTACCTTATACATTGGATGACTGGGCAGGCCTTTACCCAGTCCAAAACCCTCTGTAATACAATTTCTAACATACAAGAATTGACTTTACACTTAAGTGACATTTAAACAGACACCAAAAATGTGACATAACCTATTCTTAGCCCCAAATGGTCACAGATGGCACTTTGCTCCTGTCAATCAATTGGCATGGATCTTTCCAACATTCCACAACATGCACATAACTCCATAAACAATGGCATGCACCTAAAAATAGGAACGTCAATTTTTACATCCACAAAAATGCACATGCACAATTACACAAAAACAGACGAAATGCAAACAGAATGCAAAACTGAGCTCATTTGTTGTCACATGACCTGGTACCAGTTAACCAATTTGAAGGATATCCATTACATTTTACATTAAACATTTTACATTATGACAATACAAATAGAAAGTTCTCTCTTTTTACTCCCATTACCAGTCCAATAGTGTGATTCCCTGTTGTCCTGTTAGCCACTGCCCGCCATGAATTATTTCTTTTGGTTCCTTCCATAATCCCGGACGAGCCCCCAAGTAATGTCGGTGCAGCGGCTTACAGCAAGTTATCTATGGGTGTGAGAGTGAGACAGACAGACTGACAGACATACAGAGAGAATATAGTCATCCCCCCATGGGAGATGGTGGGGGCAGGGAGTAGGGACAGAGACACAGGTGACACGTTGTTGCTTAGTGCTCCATCCACCTTCCCCCCCCAGAGCATTCAAATAAACTTTATTATATATAGTGAAATCCTGGGACTGCCCCTCACAATCTACATAAACATGTGACTTATGACATAAGAGAACGCATGATGCCATATATGTCCTTTACATAAAGCTGATGATAAAGCTAGAATGTGTAACTAAATATAAAAATAGTCTTTAGTGATGGGGGAGAATAACGAGTACCCGAGCATTTTAGTGTTCGCTCATCTCTAGTATTAACCCTTTCACTGCCAGGCATTTCTGTATATTTTGCCGTGTTATTGGCCAGAGCAATTTAAAAGAATTAAAGTAAACTGCAGCAAACCACATATTTTCTGAAAGCCAACACTTGCCCCATTTTCAAAATTGTATTAAAGAGTTTATAGACATAGGCGCCTTCATGCAATTTTGATTCAAACTGCAAAATATATCAATAAAACAGATTAAAAAGTAAAGGCATCCGTAGAACCTATATAATTTTGAAAGTAGACAACCAGGCGATGCATTCGGGAATTAACATGTGACCACACTCATGTAACTTTGTGACAAACACAAATTATTAAAGAAAAAGTGCATTGAAAATGCCTTGATAACGTATATTTTTACATAAAACTCACATCGAAGTGGAGGTTTATGTGCAAATAGAGATTTAAAATTAATAACACAAAGTGAGCAAATTTATATATACCACAATACACAACATCAGGAATTTACACTCCCAAAAATGCTAAAACAAAAACCATGCCATTTTTGGTTGCTATCCACAAATCTGTTTAAAAATATATCACACACAAAATAAAAAGCTCCTTTTCTGTCAAAATCAATTTTTTCCAGAAATCCCCCTGTAAACAAGAATAATTTTTGAATTCATACACACTATTACCTTCATGCAACTTTGCAGTAAACTTTCCTAAAGCAGCAAGCTGTGAGATCATACAGACCTCACATGTGTATATTCATCAAAATATGCAGCAAATGGAGTGTTAAATCCACAGGGGACACCAAACTATTTTTGCAGAAAATTGCACTAAGCATCACACAGATATATTGTATATATATTGTAGGTATATTGTATGCTCCCTTACACCATGGTAACCCAAATAAATAACTATATATCCATAAACCAAGCTAATGAGATGGCAAAAGTCACTTTTAGATGTGTGCCATTGTATTAGCCACACAATAACAGAATTACAGAACATAGGTATAAATAATGGAGGATGGTGTGAAATAAAAACTTTATTCCAGAACATGTGTGTGTTTTTGGTGTTACATATAACTTTATGGACATGTTCTGGGTTGCAATGTTAATATGTAGCCACATTAGGTGAAGAGGATCGAATGTTCATCGTATCAGTCTATTTCCGAAAATAAAAAAACTAGCAACAAATAAAAGGCTATAAGAGAGAAAGTGTGTTCTTAGATAGTTCTGGATAGGAGAGGGTTAAAAACATGAATATTAGTTGATATTATTCCTTATCAAAATGTAGTAACATATAAAGTGAATATTTCCATTATTTGTGAGGTGCAGCAGCTCCTGTGTCCAGCATTCTCAGAATTCTCCCTGTAGCCTGATGGCTAAGAATCTGGAGGGGGCTACACTTCAGGGGGCTATATCTCTGGCTCTGTGACACATAGAACCTCACTTATTTTTCCTATGTTTTTCTAAGTGTCAGCAAAACAGAGATATTAACTGCCAACGGGAGTGATTTTTATATATAAAAATCGCACCTGATATTCTCACTTAAAGGGGTATTCTCGTCTGGGCATTCACATTCAGTTTCATGAATCTTCTATTTTCCAATTTTTACATTTCTTCAATTGAATGTTATTAAAACAAAATGTTCCTGTGTGAAGATCATTTCTCATAAATGTAGCCATGTTGTCCCTTAGAAACGAGATGGCTTCTTCGGTTACGACCACGTCACAATTTGGCAGCAGTGGGCAGACATGCGCTATTGAGCCCTGTCTGACCTCCTGGCTTCAGCAATCATTACTACAGGACGGCTGTGGGACATGTAGTAATTCCCGGATATTTCATATACAAAAACTTTTTGTTTATTTGTGCAATCCATCCAGCAGTGGTGGCCGTATCCGAGGAAGCTATCTCGTTTCTAAGGGACCACATAACTACGTATGTATGAGAAATTATCTTCACATAGGAACATTTTTTTAATAACATCTAATTGAAGAAATGTTTATTAATTGCAGATTAATCAAACTGAATATTAATGCCCAGACGAGAATACCCCTTTAAAACCTGAATATCTCTGGATCCATGGCACCTAGAAACACAATTTTAAATTAATTTGAAAGAAGAGATTCTCCTCTTTTCCTACCACTGGATAGATTATCAGTAACTGATCAGTGAAGGTGTGACACCTGGCTTCTCCCACTGATCAGATGTTAAACTTCAATCAGAGTCACAAGGAGGCAGATCTTGGCTAATATCAGGGTACACTGCAGAAGCCCGTCTTTTCACTTCCATGAGCGCTTTCTCTGCAGTGCACCCAGAGAGCCAATATAGACATGTTCCTAATTGATATTCCGAAATTGGACACTGTAGTGTAGTTCAAAGGAACCACAAAATAGACAAATATACTAAATGGCACCAAACATACTTCAGTAGCCTAGAGACAGGGGCTTGGATTGGCAAAAGCTCGCCTGGAAGCGGAGCGCCAGCTCCATCCCAAGATCCAACTAACATAGTTTTAACTGCAGCACCTTTAATCTACTACTAGTTCACTGCCTCCATAATAATAAAATGGGGTTCGTTATTCGAGACGAGCACTCGAGCATCGGGAAAAGTTCGTCTCGAATAACGAGTACCCGAGCATTTTAGTGCTCGCTCATCTCTAATAATGACACTCACATCTTCTATCTCACCAAGCGCACACTCAATACTGCTGTGTCTCTCCCAGTAATGGATTATAATACAAGCATTTTGTAGTTAAGTGATAGGTTTTGTGTTTCGTTCTGAAAAAAATGAAAATTTGAAAATCCTTATTTTCAAAGTTTGAAATGTTCTGCTTTTCAGGCAGATAGTTAAACTACCCAAAATCGTGATAACTAACATTTCCGGGATTTCTGCTTTATGATGACATGGTTTCCATTTTTCTAGGATGATATGAGGCTTAGAACTTTAGGTGCGATTTTTCTAATTTTCATGAAAATCGCCAAAACTCACATTTTGTGGGACAACTCAGCTTTCAAGTGACTTTAAAAGGCCTAAATAATAGTAAAACCCCATAAATTACCCCTCTACAAACCATCTTCTAATAGTCTATTAACCCTTTAAGTGTTTCACATGGGTGAAACTTTTGAATGGAAGTTAAACTTTTGAATTTTTGGGCGGAAATACATTCATTTAGGGCACGATTTAGGACACTTTGACAATTAAATGATGAAATGCTCTGCAAAGTTTGATGCCCCGAGTACCGATACCCCATATGTAACTACGGTCACATGGCCGGACACTGAATGAAAGCAGCGACAATCACAGAAGATTTGTATTGTCACATGGTACAGGCTATAAATAATATTTTTTTTTTGGTTAATGTGAACATATGAGAGTTTATTATTTGCGGGGTGAAATACAATGTATAGATACTGTATATACTCGAGTATAAGCCGACCCGAGTATAAGCCGAGACCCCTAATTTTACCACCAAAAACTGGGAAAAACTACTGACTTGAGTATAAGCCGAGGGTGGGAAATGCATTGGTCAACCCCCCCCCCCAGTATATGGCCAGCCAGCCCCTAGTAGTATACAGTCTGACAGCCCCTAGTAGTATACAGCTAGCCAGCCCCTAGCAGCATACAGTCAGTCTGCCCCCATGTAGTATACAGCCTGCCAGCCCCCAGTAGTATACAGCAGCCCCTAGTGTCTCGAATAACGAGTACCCGAGCATTTTAGTGCTCGCTCATCTCTAATAATGACCACCGGCTGCCCGGCATATATACCAAGTTTTGCGGGTCAGATGTTACATTGAAACCAATGAAATTGTGACATACCTGATGAACAGGTCGACGGCTGTGTGTGTATTGGCGCATCGCCGCGGTCCGCACGCACTCAGCAGGAGGCGGGACCGGGTTCCGGAAGACGCACAACACGCACATTGTGCGCGTCATCGTGAGCCGGAAATCCGGAGCCGCCGCCAAGTTAGGCGCATGCGCCGGAGCGATGCGCACCACTTCGCCATATTGAGTGTGGGCCAAGGTATGGGCAAGTATAAATAGGTGAATAAAGATATAGGTAAGTTTTTAAAGTAAAAAGTAAGCCACTTGTAAACCATGGGCAGAAAAAAGAATTGATTGTCCCATAACATGAAACACTGCATCCTAAATACTGGGAAACAAAAATATAAATACAAATTATGCATAGTTGTTCTTCATGGACAACTATGCATAATTTATATTTATACCCGCAAAACTTGGTATACATGCCGGTGGTCATTATTTATTGGCTGGGTATACTGTGATCTTACTGATTTATGTGCATTTGATAATGCTTGTTATATATTGTGAGATGGTTGACCATCGCCACACTCTTGTTCCTGTGGATTTTATTCTATGTTTTTAATGGTTTAATTTTTGATGGCCGTATTGAATAATAAAGTTTGTATAACATTTTCTATAATTAAGTGGTTATGAGTAATACTTGATGGAGAATACTTTGGTCCTATATATCTTTTTTGGTATTGCATAAGTTTGATTGTACGTATCAATTTCTGTATATCTGTCTCCACCTTAAATCAGGATGAGAGGCAATACACAATGAAAGACCTTTTGATAAAACAGACATCTGGTCATTGGTAAGTGTTTTGGAAGAGATATTTACCACTGTCCTCTTTCTCAGCGCCATCTTGGGTACAGGTTGCAACATTTTCGGCTGTGTGGACATTTTTCCTGTATCTGTGGTGTTTGCGGCCCCCTCGTCTTGTTGTGGGTCGTTTGGTGTATGTACAGTCTCTGTTGTCGCTAAAAAAGAAGAAGATGTTGTATTGTCCCTTGTCTGCTTGGTGTTCGTTCTCGGTTTAGATTTGCCTTTGGATGGTTTTCCTTTCCTTTTGTTGTTATCCTTCCGTTTTGGTTCCGATTGGTTGCTCTGCCAGTTGTAGATATGTCCTTTTTTTTATAATCCTCAGAATCTCTTATCCATTTGTTTCTTTTGATTAGTTCTTGTTCTTCTTTAGTTGTCTGGGCATGTGTCTGTACCGTATGTAAGAATTGGGTGTATTCGTCGGTGGTTAGAAGAATTTTGAGTCGCTCTTCAGTGTCATGTACAGTCGCTTTGATGTCATCTATTTCTTTTTTAAGGAATTCAATATTTAATAGAATGAGATCCCGCATATATGGCTGTGGTGCCATAATATACTTAGTGCACATACTTGGAATTGCCTACAACACTCATCAGGGTGTATATCACCCATTGGATTTTTTCCCACAACAACCTTGTGCATTATGTTCTGCATAGCAGACAATACTTTTGAGTTGCCGTGACGCCTCACAGACAAGCTGGATTTTTTGGCGCACGCGCATTTTGGCGCACACATTGGTTTCTGGTTACTATGATGTCCGTTACACAAGCCGGACTTTTCCGGCGCTTGCGCATTGTGTCGCACCCAGCGTGCGTTCCATTCATGCGTTCCACAGCGGCATTATTGTTTTAGACACGCTGTATTAGCCTTTTTTTTACGATCAGAGACTATTAGATGCGTGGGGACACATCCAGGAAGGAATAGGGAACCTATTCCCTCCGGCACCAGCACCATAGCACTTTATGGATAAAAGGTTAGCTGCTAAGTAGCACTTTTGCACATCATTTTAACCTAACATGTACATTGGTACATAATTTAACATAGTCACATTGATGCACTGTTGGTTTCCATGTATTTTTATGCATTTTGGATATATTTCAACACTAATATGTAAATATGGTAGGCGGATCATTGTTAGTCACATGACCTTATATGTTTGTATAAATTTCTGCTGATGACACTGTGTAAATGGCTTGAAAAAGGCTCTCTTGAGCCAAAACGTCGCTATTGTTTTATTGTTATGAGTGCTGCACTGTCACGGGTGGACCCGCGACCCACATCGCGGGTCGCGGGCTCACCCGTGCCTCTCGCGCCGCGCCAGCACATCTCACCTCTCCACGCTCCCGAGTCCCAGCCTCACTCCGTGTGCGCGCACGCGGCACTTCCAGGAAATTTTAAAGGGCCAGCGCGCCATTAATTGGCGCTGGCTATATTGCCCAAATCTATATAAGCCTGCCTCTTTCTGCAAGCCCTGCCGGATATTTGTGCCTCACAGCCTTAGAGAAAGCTCTGTTGCGATTTGCCTGTGTTCCAGTGTCTCCTGCGTGCCTGACTCCCTCCGTGTTCTTGTGTTGCCTGACTACCTCCGTGTTCCACTGTCCCTCCGTATTGCTGTCGTGAGTTCTGTGTTCCCGTACCCTTCTGCTTGGACCTCCTGTTGCTGACCCCGGTTTGGATTCTGACGTTGCATCTCTGCCGCCTGCCCTGACCCTGTGCCTGGACTGTGATCTCGAGCTTGACTGCTGTTTCTGTACCTCAACCTAGGCCGCCACTGCAGACAAGTCACGCCTGAGGAACGACCTGGTGGTACCACGCCGCAGCTTGTCTAACCCGCTTTGCGGCGGGCTCTGGTGAAAACCGGGTACCACTTAGACTCCGGTCCCAGGTAGTGGCTTGAGTCATCGTCTGCAGTGGTCCAGCGGATCCACATCCCGCAAGCCTGACAGTAAGATCCGGCCATGGATCCCGCCGAGGCTCCGTCTCCTAGCAAGCCTGACCTCGCTACTATTGTGATCCACCAATCCCGGCAGATTGCTGCGCAGCGTGATCAGCTGGAGCAGGTCACTGCCATTTTGCAGCAACTATTGGCCAACCAACAACCGCAACAGGTTCCGGAAGCTGCTCTAGCGACTTCTACAGCTCCGACTCCTCTCCCTGCTGTTGAACCCAGGATGCGCTTGTCCATGCCCAGCAAATATGATGGTGATCCTAAGATGTGCAGAAGTTTTTTAACTCAGTTTTCCCTGCATATTGAACTTATGCCGACCCAGTTTATTTCGGAACGATCAAAGGTGGCGTTTTTAATCAGCCTACTCTCTGGGAAAGCCCCTGTGGGACAGAAGCGACCCGGTTACGGCTTCTCTCTCAGCCTTTGTGTCCGAATTTAGGGCCGTGTTTGAGGAACCAGCTCGGGCCTCCTCCGCCGAGTCTGCCTTATTGAACTTGCGCCAGGGAAATTCCTCCGTGGGAGAGCATGTGGTCCAGATCCGTACTTTGGCTTCAGAACTTGCCTAGAATGACGCCGCCTTGTCTGCCGCTTTCAAGAAGGGTCTCGCCTCTCATGTGAAGGACGCTCTGGCCGCTGTGATCTGCTGTCTAATCTGAGTGGTTCATCACCTTGGCCACTCGGATAGAGGCGATTAGAAGAGCGTGTGGGAGGAATCACGCTCGAGCAACCTCAAGTCTGTCCTCGTCGCTCTTCCCGCTGGCCCGGTTATTCCAAAGACCACTCCAGCTCAGGTCTTACCACCGCAGGGGAGGCTATGGAGTGGACATGCTAGACTCTCCATCAGAAGGCGCCAGGGTAACCTTTGCCTTTATTGTGCTAGTCCGGAGCACTTCATCGGGTCCTGTCCTATCCGTCCTCAGCGTCCGGGAAACGCCAGCACCTAGGGTTCTTGGGAGAAGCGTCCCTAGGTGTCTGCCAAGCTTCTCCACGTCTGTTGATTCCGGTGCTTCTCAGCGTTGGCGCCAGTCCCCAGATACAAGTCTCTGCGTTCCTGGACTCCGGCTCTGCAGGGAATTTCGTGGATGCCGCTCTGATCTCCCGGCATCACATCCCAGTGGTTCGCCTTGAGAAGCCGTTGGTCATTTCATCCGTAAGTGGCCAGATCCTCTCTGAACCGGTCTTGTACCGCACCAAGCCTCTATTCTTGCAAGTCGGAGTGTTACACAAAGAGAGACTGTCCTTTTATGTGCTACCTCGCTCCACGTCCTCTATCCTGTTGGGTCTTCCGTGGCTGCAGCTCCATGCTCATGTTCTCAATTGGATGACAGGGGAGATCCTTCATTGGGGTCCTAAGTGCCGGTCCCGCTGTATGGAAGCTTCCCTGCCTGTACCTGTATTGGCCTCCTCTCTGTCTAAGAAGCCTTTGGAGGGTTTACCCACATGCTATCAGGACGTCTCTGACGTCTTCTCTAAAAAGCAGGCTGAGACTTTGCCACCGCACCGACCCTACGGTCCTCGTTTCTTGGGTCCTTTCGAGGTCCTGACCCGTATCAATCCTGTATCCTACAAGTTGCGCCTTCCTCCCACCATGCGCATCCCGAATTCCTTCCATGTCTCCCTGCTCAAGCCTGTCATCCTGAACCGCTTCTCCCGGCAAGTACCTCCTCCTTCCCCTGTGGCTGACTCCACCGACACCTATGAGGTAAAAGACATTTAGTCGACTGGAAGGGGTTCGGTCCAGAAGAAAGGTCTTGGGAGCCGGAGGACAATATTCTGGACCGTGATCTTCTGCGGTCACATTGATATAGAGGGGATGTATCACACCCAAAATTTTATAAATGCAGGGGGAAAAAAAATCAATCAGAGCAGGTGAAACGCCTACATATTAAAATTGGGGTACCTGGTAACCAAGAGACGTTAGAGATACTATAGGTTTTTCTTAGCTCAGTTTATACAATAGAAGAGAGATCACCTGGTGTGGGTTACGCATACTTTAGTATACTAGACTGGATGAATGTAGAATGTGTCATGGGTGGACCCGCGACCCACATCGCAGGCTCACCCGTGCCTCTCGCTCCCCGCAGGCGCCGCGCCACCGCGTCTCACCTCTCCCTGCTCCCGAGTTCCGGCCTCGCTCCGTGTGCGAGCGGTCCCGCGCCATAGGGCGCGCGCGCGGCACTTCTAGGAAATTTAAAGGGCCAGCGCGTCATTGATTGGTGCTGGTCATTTCCCATGGGGCTATTTATATCTGCCTCTCCTAACTAACCCTGCCGGATCTTTGTGCCTCACAGCCTTAGAGAAAGCTCTGTTGCGATTTGCCGGCGTTCCAGTGTCTCCTGCGTTCCTGTGTCTCCTGCGCGCCTGACTCCCTCTGTGTTCCTGTGTTGCCTGACCACCTCCGTGTTCCCGTGTACCAGTGTCCCTCCGTATTGCTGTTGTGAGTTCTGTGTTCCCGTACCCTTCTGCTTGGACCTCCTGTTGCTGACCCCGGTCTGGATCCTGACGTTGCATCTCTGCCGCCTGCCCTGACCCTGTGCCTGGACTGTGACTTCGAGCTTGACTGCTGTTTCTGTACCTCAACCTTGGCCACCACTGCAGACAAGTCACGCCTGAGGAACGACCTGGTGGTACCACGCCGCAGCCTGTCTAACCCGCTTTGCGGCGGGCTCTGGTGAAAACCGGGTACCACTTAGACTCCGGTCCCAGGTAGTGGCTTGTTTGATCAGTTTTTGGAATCTTGTTTGTGCATTTCTGCCGCCTGCCCTGACCCTGTGCCTGGACCTGACCTCGAGATTGACTGCCGTTCCTGTACCTCAACCTTGGCCACCACTGCAGACAAGTCACGCCTGAGGAACGACCTGGTGGTACCACTCTGCAGCTTGTATAACCTACTTTGAGGCGGGCTCCGGTGAAAACCGGGTACCACTTAGACTCCGGTCCTAGGTAGTGGCTTGAGTCATCGTCTGCAGTGGTCCAGAGGATCCACAACCCTCAAGCCTGACAACTGCCACTACTTCTCAGACAGAAAGAGAAGATAACAACAGATAAATAAAATTTTGTCACCGACTTTAATGCCGCCTACTCTTACATTAAGAAAATTTTGACTTCCCATTGGAATATACTTAGAGCTGACCCATATCTCACTGATCTTCCATGTAAACCCAACCTCACTTTCCGGCGCAGTACCAACCTAATTTCTATTTTAGCCCCAGCCAATTGAAACTCTGCACCCAGCTGTTGCCCTCCAATTTAAATCACCTGGAATATATAAATGTCAATCCAAACAGATCAGACCAGCAACCCATCTCCCCCATCTTATACCCTGTTCCTTCCTACCTCCCTCACCCAGCTCCCTTCCTCTCCATGTTTCCTATGTTCCTAATTGAAAATGTTATATGACAACGAAGACATGACTATACTTACTGTGAAATTCACAAGATGTAAAACAAACCAAGAATTGCCATTTATTGGTTAAATGTATTAACTTTCCAAAATGTTCAATAAAGCAAGATTGATAAATAAATGTCAATCCAAATAATTTCTATGTCGATCGAATATCCTGTTGTCAAGCTTCAGGATATGTGTCAAATGGAAAACAATGCCTCTTTTTGCTACATTGAAAGGCAGCCCCCTTAACACCAAGTATGACCTACAAGAAATCTAACATCATTAAGCCAAACCAGTATATCTATTCCAGAAGGAACAGACTTCCAACTGTAGAAAGAACCTGGTTGGTTCTCTTCAGTACAGTTTATAGAACTGGGGTGGCTGTGTAAGAGGCTATTTGTCAGGAACAGTGGTAGTGGACCCCCTGGATTACCGCGGACAACTACGTAAGCCGACACCTGGGACCGGAGTCTAAGTGACACCGGGTCTTTACCACCGCCCGCCAAAAAGCGGGTTGGACTTGCTGTGGCGTGGTACCACCAGGTCGTTCTACAGGTACAACTTTGTCCACAGTGGCAGCCAAGGTGAGGTACAGAGTCAGAAGGCAAGTTCCTAGTGAAGGACAGGCAGGAGTTTAAAACAGGTGGCAAAGGTTCAGGGTCAGAGGCAGAGCAGAAGGTCAGGGCTGGCAGAACAAGATCAGAGTCAAATGCAGAACCAGGGTCACAACAGAAAATCCAAATACTAGCACAAGGCAGGGACAAAAGCTTTCTCAACAGCATGAGCACAAAGATCCAGTGGGGAATGCTGGGAGAGGTTGGCTTTTATCCAAATCCTGGAAATGGTCAGCGTCAATCAGCGTTGCACTGGCCCTTTAAATCTGCTTGCGTGCCCTTGGAGGCAAGGATGCGGATGCTGGGAAACCGGGATGGGAGCAGGAGTGTAGAGAGCGGTCGCCACAAAGAGGGGCACGGTGCGCCTGCGCCCTGGGACGTGGTCACAGGAGCACAGATCTCTCCTCAGGCCCGAACCCCTTCCAGTCAAAAAGGAAGAACTGCTTACCTCTCACTGTCTTCATGTCCAGAACCCCCTTTACCACAAAGACATTAGAGGTGTCAGCCTCAGGAGCAGTAGGTTGTGTCACGGTTATACCCGCGATCCTCGGGTGCTCCCATGTTTCTGTGGTGTTCCCATGTTCCTGTGGTGTTCCCGTGTTCCAATCCTGTGGTGGTTCTGTAGTGCTGTGGCGGTCCTGTAATCCTGTGGCGGTCCTGTTATTCTGTGGCGGTCCTGCAATCCTGTGGTGGTCCTGCGATCCTGTGGCGGTCCTGTAATCCTGTGGCGGTCCTGTAATCCTGTGGCGGTCCTGTAATCCTGTGGCGGTCCTGTAATCCTGTGTCAGTCCAGTATCCTAGTGGTCTTCCGAGGTCCTGCCAGCCATCCTTCCGAGGTCCTGTCATCCCGAGGTCCTGCCTTCCCGAGGTCCTGCCTTCCCGTGGTCCTGCCTGCCCGTGTCTCTACCTTGGCTGCCACCGCGGGCCTAGTTGCACCCGTGGATCGACCTGGTGGCTCCCCGCTGCAGCAAATCCATCTCGCTTTGCGGCGGGCTCTGGGAAGACCAGGGTTCCACTTAGACTCCCGGGTTGCGGCTGGCATCGTTATCTCCCGCGGTGGTCCAGGGAGTCCACAGACTTTAGTCCCAAGGGACTATTTCCCATAGACTGTGACAGGTTGCCAAGACAAGTGGTTCAAGATGACAGTTTTGGGAGAGAGACATGGAAGGACTTCGGGATGCGAATAGTGGGAGGAATGTGGAGTTTATAAGCTACAGAATTTAGGTGCTTAATCACCTCAAATGGCTTCAGAAAATGTGGACAAAGCTTGTAGCTGGGAATCTTCATCTGGACATGTCGGTATGATAACCACACCTTGTCACCCGGAGAAAAGACTGGAGGAGACCTGCGTTTCTTATAGGCCTAGGACTTGGTGCAGGCAGAAGCCCAAAGTAGAGACTGACGAGTCTGTTCCCAGATTGATTTGAGGTCTTTCACCAACTCTTTTACTGCAGGAACATCCGAGGGAATGGTCAGAGGAAGAGGTGGGTGTGGAATTCAACCGTAAAAAATAAAGAAAGGAGCTGCACCAGCAGGAAGATGTGATGGAAGAAAAGACGGGGCAAGGAGAGGGGCAGACGGTAGACCTGAAAGAGGAACCCAGCCAAAAAGATGGAAGGTCCATGACAAAGTCCATTGCCACATGTGACCACGGGTAGCTGTGTATCGGTAACGGCAGTAGAAGAGCAGCTGGTTTAAGGGTGCTGTATACTACTGGGGGCTGTGCTGTAATGGTAATGTTGTTGTTGTATGCCTTATGTTTATGAGCGACAGTTTTCCTGCTATATACCTGCATGTCATAAGAATTTAAATTAAAAAAAAGGACCATGTTAAATTCAAATCTGTTTTTTTTTTTATTTTTACCGGTGTTTTGTATGCGTTGGAAAAGGGGTAGTCTTATACGGCGAATATATCTTAAACTCTATATTTTAAACAGGAAAGTAAGGGGTCATCTTATACACCAGGTCGTCTTATACGCCGGAATATACGGTAAGTGCTTCTGGCTTTGCTGAAGACATTTAAATAGTTAACAGTGCCAGCACTGTTTGTCGGTGTTAGTAATGGATTTTTGCTACATTATATAGCAAACACCCACTGCAGCACCATGACGTTGGGGAACATCATGGTGTGGCAGGAGGTTAATATTATAATAACAATATTTTCCTCAGTGATGTACAGATCATGGGGTACTTATACATATAAGATAAGATTCATTTTGTTTTGGAGTGAAGGGCTTGCCTCACACCCTACTGCCAGTTTGTTATCATATCTCTATATAATGCTTTATAAAAGTATATTTTCAGGAACAAAGAAATGGGTAAATATTGCTAAAAATTAGAAGAGGTTAACAAAAAAGAAATACTTTATCTGTTATTTGCTTTTGCTGTTTATGCTGTCTTATCTTATCACTTTGACTGTGAATTAACCAGCTGGACTTTCATTTACAAGGTTTTATATATCAAAAGAAATTTGTAAAATTAATCCAAGAATATTTTTGTGTAAGTATGACTTGTCCACGTTATACTGGTTGATCTTCAGTGCAGTACATTTTTCCATACCTAACAACTGGTTCACTGCTGGGCATTGGAATAGAACAATCTTTGTAGAACAGTATGTGATCCCTTTGTGCACATATTTTAAGTGCAATTAAATAGAGCATGTTCTGGCACATGTGTGGCATTGTATCGCAGCCATGCCACTATTGCTGTCTATGGGGACGTATATGCGGTTGTCTGGTTCATAATGCATGAAATCAAATGGTAGCTTTTCTTTAAAGGGGGTTTTACAATCAGA
The DNA here is from genome assembly GCA_019512145.1 of Engystomops pustulosus. NCBI lineage: Eukaryota > Metazoa > Chordata > Amphibia > Anura > Leptodactylidae > Engystomops > Engystomops pustulosus. The sequence goes on from CM033647.1 coordinate 118,459,591, forward strand.
GAAAACAATTAAATTTGCTACAGGATGTCCAGCCAGGCATCTCCGATGTGACAAGCCATTCATTCAATTGAGTGGTCAAGCTATAATATAAGTGTTAAAGTTCACCAGAACAGGAAACTTGAATATTGTTGGCACTTCTGAAACCCATGTCATGACTGATCATTATGTTACTAATAAATGACCCTTTGAATGTTCTTGAAGCAATGATATTTATTATACAATCATGGAACAAATTGTTCTGTTCTTCCAAGCCGTGTATGCCAGGTTTTAGAGATGAACTGATATGTAAGGACACAGCACACACATTATTCCACAATCTTTGCCAAAGTCACTACCTGATATAAAATCGATCTGCTCCATTGTATATGCCTGATATGCCAACATGAAACCCTGCGTATTCTTGCCTTTGCTTGTAGCTGGTAAGCTATTTTCATCTTTAAACATATTCAGAATAATTTTTTAATACCTTTAAACCAATTTTGCCACACCAAATAATACCAGCTTAAGTTAATATGAATACAGGTACATATTGTAGTTTCAATGAAGAGCTACCCTCATTTAGCCATACAGGTGTGGTGGCAAAGCAGGGGATGAGAGACAAAGGGGGAGATTTTCAGTGCTTCTATGCCAGTTTCTGGAGTAAAAGCACTGACATAGAAGTTGCACTGCAAGATATTGAAAGCTACACATTTTAAGAAATTTCTCAAGAGGTATTATGAGCAACTTGACCCACAGGTTCTTTCCAAAAGTTAATGTGCAACAGTTGGTGAACAGTAAATGTTGCAATTTTTCTAAAGTTATGTTAGTGCCCAATGTGTTGTACACAACTGGCACCAACATGAAATGATGTCTCTTGAGTTATGTCATTTTTTTTGTAAAAGAGCTCTAGGTACATTTGAGGCCTGATTTGGTGACTTACACAACATTGATGGGCCATTGCAGAGGCTCTGTAGTGAAATAATAAAACAGTGAGTTGGGTAGTGAAATAAGTAACCCCATATTAGAAATGACATTTTGAAAGAATTAATTATATGGTATTATAAGCATTTCAATCCAACAAGTTCTGAAAATGTATTTCATAATGTCGAGTGCAAATACACACTACATAATGGCCAATATTTATTAACCCTTTAAGGATGTTGCCAGTTTATAAGTTAAGGCTCATTTTTTATATGACCAGTGTCTCTTCCTTTGCTAATAACGTTTCAACACTTTAACATATCCCTGTGGTTTTGACAGTTTTCTCATGAGACATTGTAGTTTATATTAGTAGTTTCATTTCACTGATCAGTTTTTTTGGAGGGTGAAAATTCAATAATTTAGGAAAAGTGTGAAAAAAATTTAATTTTCAAAGTTTCAAATGTTCTACTTTTTAGACAAAAAGTCATACCACAAATTTTATTTTGTAGAAACCTTTTGCCATTTGTCTTCTTTGTATTTCCATAATTTGTTTTATGTTTCCTTTTTGGTAATGGATGTTAGAAGGTTTATAGTGTTAGTAGCGAGCTCCTTCTAGAGATTTGAAAAACGCAAAATTTTTGGTGACCGATTTAGTTTGGAAGTGCCCTATGAAAGATTAGGTACTATAAACCCCCACAAATAACAACATGTTCTGAATCTCACATCTCAAATTATTCAAATCAACATTTCAATTTTTGTATAAACATATTATCATTTAGCCCTAAAATGTACACATTCAGGGACTATTAGAGGTAAATCCCAATTTCCAAAATGTTTGGCCTGTATCTGTGGCAATACCTGACATGTGGATGTCAAATGCCTTTTTGCTGCACAGTGATGTCCAGAATGGACTTAGTGCTGTTTTTGCAGGCCGATTTGGCTACAAATGTTATGTGGTGCCACAGCGTACATATGAAGAGCCCCTAGAGTACCATTAGAATAGAAAATCCCTAAATATGGCAGCATTTTGTAAACTTCACCCCTAAAGGAATTTATCTGGGGTTGTGGTGATCATTTTAACCCCCAACAAGCAGGCCAAAATTTAATACAAAGTACCGTATATACTCGACTAGAAGCCGACCCGAGTATAAGCCGAGACCCCTAATTTTAACACAAAAAAAACCTATTGACTTGAGTTTAAGACGAGGGTGGGAAATGCATTGGTCACAGCCACAGTATATAAGCTAGCCAGCCCCTGTAGTATATAGCCTGCCTGGCCCCCCTGTAGTATATAGCCTGCCTACCCCCTGTAGTATATAGCCTGCCAGCCCCCTTTAGTATATAGCCTGCCTGCCCCCCTGTAGTATATAGCCTGCCTGCCCCCCTGTAGTATATAGCCTGCCTGCCCCCCTGTAGTATATAGCCTGCCTGCCTGCTGGCCAAAATGTAATACAAAGTGAATGCAGCAGAGTAAATATTTTTCTCAAATATGCCATGTTAGCCCCAATTTGCTAAAAAAAAAATTTGCCCAACTCATGCCACTTGGGACAAATATGTCAAAAATCATTTTGCTGGTTATTCCGGCTAGGACAAAACCACATATGTGGCAATAAACTACAAGATAGGCACATGACAGGGCTCAGGAGGAAAGGAGTGAAGTTGAGCTTTTTTATTTCTGCTTGGCGTTATATGGCTGAAGCACTTGGTCCGAAAAGTCAACCACTCCCACGTACTTATTGTAGTCCAATATACAGTCAGGCTTGGTGGCATGCCGCAGTATTTATGGAAGCAAAGCACTTACCGTATTTTTCGGACTATAAGACGCTTCTTATTATAGGATGCACCCCAGATTTAGGCTTCCAAAAAAGGAAAAATATATTTTACACCAATTAAAATATCCCTGTTGGTCGCACTAAAGCACAGTACACACAGACATACATTTACACAGACAGCCTGCATCATCCAGAGTTACACACTCAGCGCTGCATCATCCATCCACATACACACTCAGCGCTGCATCATCCATCCACATACTCACTCAGCTCTGCATGATCTACACAGTAGTACCCATTGGGGGGGGGCATTCAGGGGGGACTATAGTGGAGTTTTTCCCTTCATATACCCTGAACTAGTAGGTATAACCTGATGTACTTTTGCACAGCTTATACATCTATACACCATACCACATGTTTCACGGGGGTATATGCCTGGGAAGACTTGGCACTAAGAAGATCTAACATGGTCCAGACCTTAAACAAACGATCATAACGGGTCGTCTCTGGGTGGGGGTTCTTATCCCCACTAGCTGACTCTGTGTCTGAGACTAGCATGTTGTGTGCCTCCAGCACGGTGTACGTCTGCTGAGACATTGTACACAGAAAATAATAACATAATGTGCTCCAGAAAAATTAGATAACAAACACCTAGCTGACACACAGAGAGAAGTTAGATAGTGTTCACCAAGCTACATGGACAAGCCGCATAGCTGGCACACAGAAAATTTAGATAAGGGTACCAAACTACGGTTACACCTACGGGCGCTCTGGAAAAAAATAATACCAGGCACCAAAAAAACCTATATGTACCGCACCGTGCAAAAAAGCGCTAGAAATGCACCTAGCTTGCCCTAAGACGCCCTAACTACTGCTAAAGATACTGTGCAGTGCTATTCGCATGGCACACTCAAAAGTGCATCCAGCGCAGAACAACACTAACACAGTGCCGGTGGGATTAATCTGATTGGCCGAGTGACGTTGGCAGGTGGTTCTTCTGCCTCTGTCACCCGAGTCCCATTGCGATAACACCATGTCGTGTGACATGGCAATACGCGATGCACCGGTTGCGCTGATGCCTTACTACTACGCTGCTGAATGCGAATCCAGTACGCCAAAGTGTTAAATTGTTTACTTTATGTGGCATATATGGGTTATTAGCACTGCAGAGGTGGGCAATTGCAGAGGCTCTAGAATGGACACATTTTCTGGAACTACACTGCTGTGTATCCAAAGGGCCATTTATATCCACATATATGATGTAAAGTGGGTTACCCCAGGTCCATCACTGGTGTATATAAACTTATATTTTGGCAGCCAGCAGGAAACAGGAGGAGAGTAGACAGTATTATTTTTAAATGCCATGTTACTTTTGGGGGACTTATGGGGTGTCAGTAAATTGTAATACCTGAAAATTGATCCCTATCCCACACCTATCCAGAAATTTATTAGAGGGTATAAACAACATTTTGACCCACTGATTTTGTGTTAATAAATATGATGATAAAATATACTTCCTCTACAGAGTACATGGGGAGCACGAAATCTTGCACTATTTTGTCATCAACTCCTTTGTTGGAAAGCATTCTGGGGATCATATCTGTTATCTTTTGCTTCATAAGCAATAAACAATGTATGTTTTCCTCATGAAGTCTAGTAAATGTTATATTTTCCTTGTATATTTCCCCCAATGCAGCAGCCAATTCTTTTTTTTTCAATAGTAAACTTTTTCGGCTATAAATCTTCAAGCTGCTCAAGGCTTGTATACATTTCACATAACACACTTGGTAACCATGTCCATGGAAAAACTGTTTGCAAAAGGAGTAGAGAGAAAAGTGCCAGAGAGGCTAGTCCTGAGCTGTCCAACACTAATAAATATGCACGTTAACTGTTATTAGGTATGCAAGCCCAGGAGCAGCATCACGCTGTTGCTCCTAGCAACCAGGGCAAAGACTGTTGTAGGAAGGTTGGAAGTAGGAGTGCAGAAAGGGTTATACACTCCTATAATTCTATAATAGGATTCAATAATTTGGCATTCAAGGTCCTGATAACCCTATCAGTATGTTGTCTTCCGGATGTTCAGGTTAGGCATGTTGCGGATCAGATAGACAGATTGCTGGTTGGGGTTGAAGAACATCCAGCTGTCATGGTCCTGTGATCAGTACCAATGAAAAAGTCAGTGGGAGATGGAAAGTCCATAAAAATGACTTTATTAAACTAGGAAGAAAGCTCAATTCAAAGACCTATCAAGGTAGAGTTTTCAGAAATATTACCAGTACCACGAGCGTCACTAGAGAGACAGCAGGAGCTAAGAGAATTAACCCCTTCACGCTCCGTGGCGGTAGTATCGCCCATGGGCGGCAGTGCACTGGCTCAAGTGGGGATCTATCCGCCACGGGCGCCTATGCCGCGCTCGGCTCGGATGCCGGCTGAACTAATAGCCGCACCCCAGTCCAATCTGGACCCCAGAGTAATTGCAAAAGTATGCCGGTAGATGGCGTCTGTGACGTCATCTTACTGGCACAGTGCCAGCCTATGCAAGTTGTATAGGCTGACACTGATAATACTCTGCAATACTCAGTATTGCAGAATATTATATGAAGAGCAATCAGAAGATTGCTTGTTGCATGTCCCAAGTAATAAAAGGAAAAGTAAAAAAAAAAATTATTCAATAAAAAAATTAAAGTCATACAATCACTTAAAAATGCCCCCAAACTCACAAAACAATAAACAGACATATAACTCAAAAAAAAAAGGGGTGGGGGGGGTGGGGTGTGGGGGGGGTGGGTGTGGGGGGGGGGGGGGGGGGCGGGGGTGGGGTGGGGGGGGGCGGTGGGTGGGGGGCGCGGGTGTGGGTTTGGGTTGGGGGGGGGGGGGGGTGGGGTGGTTGGGTGGTGTGGCGGGGGGGGGTGGGTGGGTTGCGGCGGGGGGGGGGTGGCTGTGGGGGGGGGTGGGGGGGGAGGTAGGGGGCTGGGGCTGGGGGTGGGGGGGGGTGGGGGGGGTGGGGGGGCGGTGTGGGGGGCGGGGATGGGGTGGGGGGGGTGAGGGGGGGGTGTAGGGGGGGGGGGGGGGGGCGGTGTGGGGGGGAGCGGGGGGGTGGGGGGGGGGGGGGGTGGGCTGGGTGGGGGGGGGGGGGGTGCGGGGGGGTGGGGGAGTCGGTGGGGGGGGTTGGGCGGGGGGGGGGGGGGTGGGGGGTGGAGGGGGGGGGGTGGGGGGTCAGGTCGGGGTGGGGTGGGGGTGGGGTGGGGGGGGGGGGGGGCGAGTGGGGGGGGTGGGCCTCGGGGGGGAGGGAGGGGGGGGGGGGGGGCGGGGGGTTGGGGTGGGAGGTGGGGGGGGCGGGTGGGGGGGTGGGAAGGTTTGGGGGTGGGAGGGGGGGGCGGGGGTTGGGGTGGGGAGGGGGGAGGGGGGGGGGTTGGGGGGGGGGGGGGGGGGGGGGTGGGGGGGTGCTAGGGGGGGGGGGTTGGGGGGGGTGGGGGGGTGGGGGGGGGGGGGGGGGTGTTGGCGGGGGTGGTGTGGCTGGGGTGGGGGGGGGGAGGGGGGGGGGGGGGGGGGGGGGGGGGGGGTGCTGGGGTGGGTGAGGGGGGGGGGGGGGGGGGTTGGGGCAGGAGGGTGAGTGGATGGGGGGGGGTTGGGTGGTGGGGGGGGGGGGGGGGGGGGTGATGGCGTGTGGGTAGGGGTGGTGTGGGGGGGTGGGTGGTAGGGGGGGGTCGGGGGGGGTGGTGGGGGGGGGGGGAAGTGGGGGGGTGGGTTGGTGGGGTGGGGGGGGGTGGGGGGTGGGGGGGGCTGGGGGTGGGGGGTACGGGGGGGGTGGGGGGGGTGTGGGGGGGGGGGGGCTGTGGGGGGGCCAGGGCGGGGGGGGTGCGGGGGGGGGGGGTGGGTGGGGGGGGGGGGGGGGGGTGGGGGGGGTTGGGGGGGGCGGAGGGGCGGGGGTAGGGGGGGAGGTGGGGGGGGGGGTGTGGGAGGGAGGGTGGGGGGGGTGGGGGGGGGGGGGGGGGGTTGTGGGGGGGGGGGGGGGGGCGTGGGGGGTGGGTCGGGGCGGGGAGGGGGGTGGGGGGGGGCGCGGGGGGGGTGGGAGGTGGGGGGTTGGCGGCGTGGGGGGGGGGGTGGGGGGGGGGGGGTGGGGGGGGGGCGGAGGGGAGGGGGGGTGGGGAGGGGGAGGTGGGGAGGGGAGTGGGGGGGGGGTGGGTGGGGGGGTGGGGGGGTGCGGGGGTCGAGGGGGGGTGGGGCGTGAGCGTGGGCTGGGTGGGCGTTGGGCTGGGGTGCGGGGGGTTGGGTGGGGGGGGGGGGGGGGTGAGGGGGGGGGGGGGGGGGGGGGTGGGGGGGGGCGGTATGGGGGGGGTGTGTGGGGTGGGGCGGGTGGGGGGGGGTGGGGGGTGGGGGGGGGGGTGTGGGTGGGGGGGAGGGGGGGTTGAGGGGGGAGGGGGGGGGTGGGTGGGGGGGGGGGGGTGGGGTGGTGGGGCGGGGGTTGGGGGGGGGGGGGGGAGGGGACGGTGGGGCGCGGGGGGTGGGGAGGGGGGGGGGTTGTTTGGTGTACGGGGGGGGGGGGGAGGGGGGGGGGGGGGGGTGGGGGGGGGGGGGTGGACGGGGGGGGTTGTGGGGCGGGCTGGGTAGGGGGGGTGGGGGGGGGGGGGGGGGGGCGGGGGTGGTGGGGGGGGGGGTGGGGGGTGGTGGGGGGGGGGTGGTGGGGGGCCGGGGGGGGGGGGGGGGAGAGGGGGGGGGGGGTGGGGCGGGGGGGGGGGGGAAGGGGGGGGTGTGGTGTGGGGCTGGGGGGTGAGGGGGGTGGGGTTTGGTGGGGGGGGGGTGGCGGTGGTGGGGGCGGGGGGGGGGGGGGGCGGGGTTGGCGGGGGGGGGGGCGCGGGGGGGGGGGCGGTGGGGGGGGGGGGGGGGGGGGTGGGTGAGTTGGGGGGGGGGGGGGGGGGGGGGGGGGGGGGGGTGGGGGGGGGGGTGGGGGGGGGGGGGGGGGGGGCGGGGGGGGCGGGGGGGGGGGCGGGGTTGGGGGTGGGGGGGCGCGCGGGTGGGTGGGGGGTGGGGGGGGGGTGGGGGGGGGGGGGGGGGGTTGGGTCGGGTGGGGGTTGGTGGGGGCGTAGGGTTGGGGGGCGGGGGGTGGGTGGGGGGGGGGGAGGTCAGGGGTGGGGGGGGGGCGATTGGCGGGGGCGGGGGTGTGGGGGGGGGGGGGGGGGCGCGGGCGGTGGGGTTGGGGGGTTGGGGGGGGCGGGGGGGGGGGGTGTTGGTGGGGGGTGGGGGTGGGGGGGGGGGGTGGGGTGGGGGGTGGGGAGGTGGGGGGGGGGGGTGGTTGGGGGGGATGTATTGGGATGTGGGTTGGGGGGGGGGTGGGGCCGGGGGGGGGGGTCTCGGTGGGGGTGTGGGAAGTTGGGGAAGGGGGCGGGTGGGGGGGTGGGTCGGGGGGGGGGTGGGGGGGGGGTGGTTGGGGGGGGGGGGGTGCGGGGTGGGGTGTGGGGGGGGGCGGGGGTGGGGGGGGGTGATGGTGGGGGGGGGGGTGGGGGGGGGGGGGGGGTGGGGGGGTGGTGGTTGTGGGGTGGGGGTGTGGGGGGGGGGGTTGGGGGGGTGGGTGGGGGGCTGTGCGCGGGGGGGGGGGGGTGGTGGGGGGGGCGTCGGGGGTGGGGGGGGGGGGATGGTGGGGGGTGGGGGGGGTGGGGGGGTGGGGGGGATGGGGGGGGAGCGGGGGGGTGGTGGGGCAGGGGTGGGGGTGGGGGGCGGGGGGGGGGGTGGTTGGCTCGGGGGGGTGGTGGGGGGGTGGGGGGGGGTGGTGGGGGGGGGGGGGGAGGGGGGGGGGGGCGGGGGGTGGGAGCCCTGTGGGGGGGGGGGGGGGGGGGCTGGGGGGGGGGGTCGGGTGCCGCGGGTGGGGGGGGGGGGGGGGTGGGGAGGGGGGGGGAATGCGTTGCACGGGGGGGGGGGGGGGGGGGGGGGGGGGGGAGTGGGCGCGGGTGTGGGGGGGGTGGGGGGGGCGAGTGGGGGGGGGGGGGGCGGAGTGGGGGGGTGGGGGGGGGGGGGGGGTTTGTGGGGTATAAGGGTGTGGGGGGGAGGGGGGCGGTGGGTGGGGTGTGGGGGGGGGGGGGGTGTGGGGGGGGTGGGGGGTGTCAGGGGGGGGGGGGGGTCGCGTGGGGGAGGGTGGGGGGCGGGTGGTGTGGGGTTGGGGGTGGGGGGGGTGGGGGGGGGGGGTGTGGTGGGGGGTGGTGGGGGAGGGGGTGGGGGGTGGGGGGCGTAGGGGGGGGAGGGGGGGGGGGGGTGGGGGAGGTGGGGAGGGGGGGGGGGGGTCTAAATCATAACACAAACCCCACATATATAGTATCACACGCGTCCGTAACAACCCGTAGAATAAAAGTAAATCATATTGAACCCCACACGAATAACGTGTAAAAAAAAAACTGTTATAAACCCTCCAAAAATATGATTTTTACCTTTTCAATCCCACAAAAAAATGCTATAAAATGCGATCAAAAAAACCATATACTCAGACATGATACTGGTGCAAAGTACAACATGTCCGAAAAAAAAAAGCCATAACCAGCTCCGTAGCCAAAAACATAACAAAGTTATGCCTTGGAAGACGGCAATACATAAATGATAGTTTTTCCCCACATTAGGGTTTTGTTTGACAAATTAGTAAAACGTAGAAATATATTCATGTCTGGTATCCCCGTAATGTATCAACCATAGAATAAGATAACATGATTATTAGTCTAACAGTGAACACCAAAAAAAAAAAAGTAAAAAATCCAGTACAGAATTGATGCATTTTCTACTCTGCCCTCCAAAAAAAGTTCTAAATTCAACAATAGGTGATACCAACCCCAAAATGGTAACAATGGAAAAAGCAATCTCATCCCGCAAAAAAAAAAAATGCCATCATATGGCCCCAGTAACGAAAAAGCGAAAATTTTATAGCCTCAAAAGGGGCCAAGAGGAAACTAAAATCCTGGCAGGCCAGGCGCCTCCTTCCCTTCTGCACCTCGCTGTGCCCCCATAAAACAAGTAACGGCCACATGTGGGGGGTCTTTGTACTCAGGAGAAATTACAGAAAAATTGTATGGTGGGGTTTTCTCTTTTTATATTTGGAAATGTGTAAATTTTGTGCTAAATGAAAGTATAAGGGAACAATATGACATTCTAAATTTCACCTCCATTTTGATTCATTACATGAAGATCTCAAGGGGTTAACCATCTTCGTTATAAAGCTGTTCTTTATAGCTTGAGGGTGCAGATTTGAAAATGGGTTGGTTATATAGGGGGTTTTGATGCTAATAAATGTAAAATTCATTCAAAACTGATTGTTATCCCAAAATAGTCAATTCTGAAAATCCGGAAAAAGCGATATTCGATTTGTAAGCCGCGTGTGACATCAAATAAATTATCCGACATTCAGAATTATGAAATGTAAAGTAGAAAATGGGAAATGTATTTAGCAACTTATTTAGGTGGTGTAATCTATCTGCTGAAAACGCAATGATTTAGAATTTCGAAAAGGCAAATTTTTCAAAAAATTTACATATCTTCCTTTTTTTTTGTAAATAAACGCAAAACTTATCTGCCAAAATTTACCACTAAAATGAAGTACAACATGTGGGGAAAAAACAGTCTCAGAATCGTTTTGATAAGTAACAGTGTTCAAAAGTTATAACCATATAAAGCGAAGCAAGTCCGAATCCAAAAAATCGGGCTGAGCCTTAAGCTACAAAATGGCTGCGTCCTTAAGGGGTTAAATAACTGGTTTAGAAAATGGTGCAGGAAGAAAGGGTTTTGGGTCATGGAGAACTGGGACGACTTCTTTTGCATTTTACAGAAATTCAAACAAAATGAAGGTTTGATTTGGAATTCACTAATATTTATCATTTATACATTCATTTAGCTGTAAAATACCTATATTAACTGAATAAAAGTAGATAATGTATCTAGGAATATATTGGGAAATTTTTTTTCCAAGTAAGAGGACACCCCATATGTGGATGTAACCCACTGTCAGGGCACATGGGGCATGGAAGGCAAGGAGCACCATTGAGCTTTTGTAGAGCAGGATAGATTTTAGGTGCCATTACATGTTTGTACAGCCCCTGGAGCCACGTTCACATGTGGCATTTTGGTTGCGTTTTGAAACACAATCTAAAGGCTCCACCTGCATTTACATAATGTGGTATGGTTTTCCTTGCCGTATGGTATGCTTTTTCCTTACTTTCTGTTTATCACTCTCCACTTTCAAAAATCAATACCTTTTATATTTTTCCTTGTACAGAGCTGTATGAGGGCTTGTTTTCTGCATAAAAAATTGTACTTCCTAGTGATGGTATTTTATATTCCATCCCTCTGTTTTTACGTCTTTCCCTGTACACACCAAATAGCATCCTTAATATATTCTTTAGTTTGGTATGATCACATGGATCATAGGTTTTATTAGGTGTTAAAAGATTTTACCAAAAATTTTAACTTTTTGTACCCCCAAAAATCTTTTACCATATTCTGACTCCAATAACTTTTTCATACTTAGGAGTATGGAGTTGGCCAATGTGTAATTTTTTCCGGGACAAACTGTCGTTTTTATTGCTACTATTTTGGGGATTTTGCAATCTTTATATCAGTTTTTTTTTTTTACTTTTTTCCACTTTTTTTTAATTTTTTTTTTTATATGTGTTAGGGGCTTTTGGGACAGTGTAGTGAATTTTATAAAATTCAAGCTGCTCAAGGCTTGTATACATTTCACAACACTAAGGGGTTAAATACCATCACTAGGAAGTACAATTTGCTGAAAATAATCCCTCATATAGATTTGTATACTGAAACATAAAAAGTAATGGAATTTAAAATAGGGGAGCAAAAATGAAAAAGGGCTTCTGAAGGCACTGAAGGTAAAGTTATCCTTTCCCATGCCGGAAAAAATATTTGCATATTCATTTTTGTATAATACACCAATGCTAGTCATATGTGCATATAAAAATGTTTGGCATAAATAAATATTTTTTTATTGTATCCTAATGTATATTATTTATGCTCTTTACCAGAATGCATTTTAAATTTAACAGTTTGTTTCTCCACAGTGACTTTGGTCTCAGGTCAACCCCAGTCCAGGAATCTTCTTCAGTTCAGAAAAATAATAAAATGCATAATACCAGATAGTCGTCCCCTCAATGAATACAATGGCTATGGATGCTACTGTGGATTTGGAGGCTCTGGTACTCCGGTGGATGAGCTTGATAAGTAGGTTACCCTAATGCAGCAGTATAGCAAAAATAACAGTGTGAAATTGTGTAGTGTAGTCAACATCAGATTCTTGTCAGATACTTTAAAGACCTATAGAAGGAATAGTATCAGCAACCACAAAAGTGTTTCTACTTCTGGGTCACCACAGTTCCCACAGGGTTCGTAATTTTATAGAGGGTAGCCCCTAGGTTACATACAAGATTTTATTACGTTTGATTTGTTGATTGGTTTGACTAAGTTTGACAATCCCACCAGGACAAGTGTCCTTGGGTACCAATTATCACAAGTAGTAGTAGCTCACAGAAGGAAACTGAGGCCACTGTTGGTAGTAATGATAACTATGAGATCACACCAGCACAAGGTTCTTGACAGGGCCGATTCTAGCTTTTTTGCTGCCTGAGGTGAAACTTGAAAATGCTGCATCCCCTCCCCGTGCACTCGATGATGCTACCTTACACACTAGAAGTCAGTCAGTGACAGACATTAGTGACATCTAGTATCTAGTACAGGTGATGATCTGCTCCATCAGGAAGAGGAATTCTTTACGATTTCTCCCGGCCAAGGTTTATCTCTGCTGAATTCATAGTCAGACATCTTCAGCAACTTCACACTGCACCCCTAAAAAACCACAGTCACTTACAGTATAATGGATCTTGTTTCTAAATATAAATTATCCACTAATCCCCAAGTAAAACATCCTTTATATAGTCCCCCAAATAAATATGTATGTACAGCACCCAAAATTATATATCCCACACCCCGTGAACTACAGGACCCAGCTAATTTATATACACACCCATTTTATTTAAATACAGTTCCCCTAACATATTTTTAACAGCCCCCATACACATACTCCCAAATTAAATGATATACAGAACTCCATATAAGGCACCCGGTTTAATTAAAATCCGGCCCCTATATACAGATTCCCACCATAGACAGAATACACAGCCTTCCCCGCATACACTGTATATTTAGCTTGCCTCCCATACACTGTATACACAGCCTGCCCCCCCCCTACATTGTATACACAGCCTGCACCCCATAGACTGTATCCACAGCCTGCCCCATAAATAAAAATAATAAATCCTCTACTTACATTCCCACACAGTCGCTACCGTCTCCTCTTCACCTGCCAAATGATCTGTGCAGGGATCACAGGTGGCACATCATCACACGCCGCCTGGGTCCTCCAGAGCAACAGAGAGGCAGAGAGGCCTGCGCTGCTGTGTATATTAATCGCGTCTGTGTTCTTAAAGAAATTAATTTTATGATGGATGATTCGGGTGGCAATGGGCCATCCAGGATGCCACTACCATCAGGGCTTGGACATCTGCCACCTGAGGCGAGACAAAATGGCAGATGCAGCCATGGTCCTTGGCTACCAGCAATCACAGCAGCCAATGTTTCTTAAAGAGCAGTGGCTTGTGTTGTTGCAAGCTGGCACTATCTGCGATTGCTAGTAACCAAAGAGGCTTGAGCTGGTGATATTTCACCAGCATAAGTTGTCTGCCAACCAGGGCCAATCCTAGCACATTTGCTGCCTGAGACAAAAATTAAAATGCTGCCCTCCCCAACCCCCTTCCCACCTACAGTAGCCTACCGCTATTCCCCCGCTATATTTGGCAGGGGAAGAGAAAAAAATCTGACAAATGTTTTAAATGTGTCCACAGATTCTAAGAGGCATTGGCTGCATCTAGTACCTTATAGATGACAATCTTTTCCATATGAAAGAGGCATTTATTTTAGGTTCTCCATCCATGACATATCACTGCTGAATTCATGGCCAGATGTCTTCAGCTCCATGCAGCACATCTCCACCCGGTGTCCCAAAAAATGCCACAGTCATTTACAGTATAAAGTCACCTAAATAAGAACACTGTGCTCATACACAATGGAGCTAATTTATTAAGGGGCCGAATCGCCGGGTTTCCGGAATGTAACCGTTTTGCACCATTTGTCCCTGAATTGCCCCGGGTTTTTGCCGCACGCGATCGGATTGTGTCGCATCAGCGCCGGCTTGCATGCAACGGAAATCGGGGGCGTGGCCGTCGGAACACGGATTCTGAAAATCCACGGTACTTAAAAAAGAATTTGTGTCGCTTGACACGCACTTACATGCACCGGGAAGAAGAAGGTTAACTCCGACGGACTTCGGCACAGCAGCGACACCTGCTGGATATCGGGCGCATGACATGAATCCCGGCAGTCGCGAATCCACGTAGGACAGACCCTCTTTAATGTATTTAAAGACTTTCATATACAACACCAACCAATTAAATTATATACAACTCTAAAATACAGATCTCCTCCATCTTAAATAAAATCTGTTCCCACATATACAGCCACCCCAGCTCATTTATATACCGTTCCCCATATACAGTTTAATTTACCTACACCCTCCCTTATAGTTTACCCAGTTTAATTCATATCTGACCCCCATATTTATATCCTCCCTCAGTTTGATTATACACAATGTCCCATGTAGCCTCTTCCTCCAGTTTAATCGTTATCTTGCCCCACAAATATAGATTCTCCAAAATCAGTTTATATTCAGAAGCCCCCCCCCAATGTCAGTTATATACATCCTCCTAAATATCCACCTTCCATTTATTTATATTATATATAGTCCATATAAACCCCCATAACATTTATTTGTATACTGAGGCCCCCCAGTATAAAAGTATATGTCCCCCACATGCATAAACTGTTTATATATATTTATAGATTCCTCTCAGTTTTTATCAATTATTGGGCAGCAAAAATAGCGCGGATCTATTCTCCTCCCGACTCTGATCTCCTTTGGCTATCGTCAGTGGCGGCTCCATTCTCCTCCCAGCTCTCTTCTTCTAGTGGGTCTTATCAGCGACGGCTCCATTCTCCTCCCAGCTCTCTTCTTCTAACGGGTCTTGTCAGCGACGGTTCCCTTCCGGCATACGGATAGGCGCTGTGTCGCTCTGTATATAAACCGCACCTGTGTCTTAAAGAGACAGGGGTGATTTATTTACCAGGCAGGCGATTCGAGCGGCAACAGGCACTCCAATCGTTCACATTAGTAGCAGATTCTGCTGCTCCTCAAAGGGCCCTGCATTCTGCCACCTGGCAGGTGCGGCCCTGCTGCCAAATGCTATGAGATCACCTTCCGTAATTAGAGGTTGCAAGTCTGCACAAGTCCAGGCTGCCTGCAATGTGAGTAGTGTGGAAGCAACTTTTTGGGCTTCTTTGCGCAATGTTTAGCAGTATATTTTAAATGCACTAGAACAGATTGTTCATTATGTTTTAAAAATAACAAACATCATACAATATCTACCAAATCTGGTACAGCTTTAAATAATGCAGTAAAAATTCCCCTAACGTCCAATGGCTTCTTTTTGTAAACTGAAAATTAATACTTGTTGAGCCTAAATAAAAAATGCGATGTAGCTCTAAGACTTGTTTTTGTACTTTTTTACACAGATGCTGTCAGATTCATGATGAATGCTATGGACAATATAAGTCAATAAAAAACTGTAATATAATATTTGACAACCCTTATACAGAATTTTATTCATACAGCTGCAATGATAACACTGTGACCTGTAACAGTAAGTATTATACTCCAAGTTCAAAAACCAACTTGAAAAATGGTAAAGTACACAATAACAATATGTTTAAATGAACATAACATTTAACGCGCGGGCGCCGCCATCTTTTTTCCGATCGCCACGCCCCCGAACGTCATCGGCGATCGGTTACCATGGTAGCCTCGGGTCTTCTTTTGACACGAGGTACCAGGGCATTATGCATGTTCGTACAATGAGCCAGTGGCTCACTGTAATGTATAACGTGCAAAAAAGTGCCATATATTGCAATATGTAGTATTGCAGTATAGGTAGAGGCGATCTGACCATCAGGGTTAATGTACCCTAGATGGTCAAAAAATGCCCGACTCTATCAAAATATAAAAACGGTTCCGCGGGCGTGTTGACCTCCGAGGCGGGAAATGGCGCCCAATGTCGAAATGAGACTTTTACACTTTTTACATAACATAAAAAATGAAAAAAAAATTATCAAAATGTCGCACCAGACCTCAAAATGGTTAGCAATGAAAACGTCGCTCATTTGCAAAAAATGACCCCTCACACATCTCCGTGGCCCAAGTAATGAAAAAGGTTATAGCGTCAGAGATGGCAAAAATTTTTTTTTCTTTTTGGTACAACATTCGTTTAATTTTTTGAAAATGTATTAAGCAAATAAAAACCTATATAAATTTGTTACACCGCGATCGCACACCGAACCAAAGAAAAAGTAGGCATGTATTTGGGCGAAGAAACGAAAGCGTATAAAACTGAGCCCCACAAGAACGTGACGCACGTGCGTTTTTTTTTTTTTCAATTTTTCACATTGGAATTTTTTCAGCTTCGCAGTACACGGCATGTTAAAATAAAATAACATCATGGGAAAGGGTAAAAATATGTTATGCACAAAATAAGCCCGCAACACAGGTCTTACACGTAAAAATGAAAAAGTTATGGACCTTTGAAGTTGGAGAGCGAGGGAATCGCCGAAAAACCCTGCGTCCTTAAGGGGTTAAATGAACCCACACAAAATAAATACTTCATTAAAAGGTCATTTTAAAAAGCAGTGCCCTTTTCCATAAATGGTTCCTTTCCATGGCATCACAGTGAGTCCTGCATATTAAAGGGGTATTCCGGGAATCAGCATAATTCATATTCAAATAGGCCATTAAAATATAAGCTAATATGTAATTAGTTGTTATTTAAAATTTTGCTCACCTTAGCAGAAAATGTTGTGGACATAGAATATAATGGATAATTAAAATGCTACTGGCCCTTTAATCTGTCCTGTGTCTTTGCTCCAGTGGAGGAGAAACAGGACAGAAGATGGCCGCTAGTCACATGTCCACATCACATGTCCTGTCCTGCCTGGACAGGTCATGTGATCACCACTATTTGGCTGTAGTTAGTTTGTTGCAGTACATCCAGTAGGGCCAGTGAGGTGATGTGAATGGATGGCAGTTACAAAAATCATTGCTATGGTAGCAGAGCAGGACAGTCTGTTACATCATTATTGGGAGCAGAGCATAAGAGGGAGGAGCTGTTACTGAGAACCTGTTGATCATGGGAATTGTAGTTCTAGATGATATCTTCTTAGAGATAACTCCACCTACTTTAGAGAGGCCCTAACATTTTGTAAATCAAAAAAAGCATTTTAAGCGATTTAAGCTCTATATTGTGATGAATGACATTGAGTTTTGTTGTATTCATCTATTTTTAACATTATGGGTTTTTTTCATATTTTTTTTCATAAGTTCATATTCCTGGAATTCCCCTTTAAATATTACTTGCATTGCCCTGCCTCCTTGTTCCTGATTGACAGGTCTTACTGCTTGGACATGCTACTGTGTGGAACATTGATGAAGATCTCTGTTACATCATTGAGCATCATCATTGATTTATGTAAGGGAAACAATTTTTAGCTAAACGAAAGGCGTCGCTAGTTAAAGGAAACCTACCACTACTGAAATACCTATTAAAGGACACCTGTCATCAGATCTCTGTCATCACTACCTGTTGAAGCAGCTCACAAGGATCTCATCACAGCCTTTATCTAGTCAATTCATACATTAATCATTGTAAAATCATCTTTTCTTTATTATGTAAATGAGGCTGGTCACATGGTCAGAGGCAATGATGTCACCTGTTATCCCACCCCTCTCCTCCCCCTGCTCATTATAGATCACATCATTGTACAGGCTGTCATCAGCAACTGGGGGGGGCTGTGCCTCCCACTCATGAATAAACTGGACAGCTTGAATATGCTAATGTGCTCATTGGACTTTTCACAGGTCATTTGCATACAGCTTTAGGACCTCATTGCTTAAGTTTACAGGCATGTAGAGGAATAATGAAGGGATAGAAGCAATGCTTTCTAATGGCAGTTTATGAAAATATATTTAGTTTAGGGGGTTAATTTGCCTGACGGGTTCTCTTTAAGGTAGATCCGGTGGCAGGTTCCTCTAATGTATAGCAGTATAGCCTTTTTTAGGGCTAATTGTTTTGTGGCCCAGAACTTTTCTAAATTTCTATTCCCCTAATATGCAAATTTCCTAAAGATGCTACTGGATAGTGTAGCCACTCCCAAGTAACCTCTTGCGTTCCACCTACCAGTGCATTCTCAGCTCGCAAATACGAGGAGCTGCGCACAGAACCTAGCTTCACAGACGAGTGTGCGCAGCTCCTTGTAGTTGCGTGCTGAAGATGCATTGGTAGGAGGAATTCAAGAGGCTACTGGTGCGTACACATTGGGGGAATTAAAATGTATAAAACTTCTGGGCCATGCAAGAATTAGCCCTAAAAAGGGCTATACTACTATACATTAGAGGAACCTGTCACCGGATCTACCTATTAATGTGGTGGCAGGTTTCCTTTAACCCCTTAAGGATGCAGCCATTTTGTAGCTTAAGGCTCAGTCCGATTTTTTGGAATCTGACATGTGTCTCTTTATATGGTTATAACTTTTGAACACTGTTACTTATCTAAATAATTCTGAGATATTTTTTTCCCCACATGTTGTACTTCATGTTAGTGGTAAATTTTGGCTGATCAGTTTTGCGTTTAGTTACAAAAAAAAAGAAAAAATGAAGGATTTTTTATAAATTTGCCATTTTCGAAATGCGAAATCATCAAATAAATTGCTGAATAACATTTCCCATTTGTCTATTTTACATTTTCACAATTTTTAAATGTCTGGATAATTTATTTTGATGTCACGCGGCTTACAAATCGAATATCGCTTTTCCGGATTTTCAGAATTGACTATTTTGGGGATAAATACAGTTTTGAATGTAATTTTACATATTTAGCATCAAAAACCCCCCTATGTATCAACCCATTTTCAAATCCGCAACCCTCAAGCTACCAGAAACAGCTTTTACGAAGATTGTTAACCCCTGAGATCTTCATAGTAATTGAATCAAAATTTAGCCCTAAAATTTACACATTTCCAAAAGATAAAAAGAGAAAACTCGTCTTACAATTTGTTCTATAATTTCTCCCGAGTACAGAGACCCCCAACATGTGGTTGTTTCTTGTTTTATGGGGGCACAGCGAGGCGCAGAAGGGAAGGAGCGCTTTGCAGCTGCCAGGATTTTAGTTTCCTCATTTCCTCCCCTTTTGTAGGCTATAAAATTTTAGTTTTTGCGTTATTGGGGCCATGTGACGGCATTTTTTTTCCGGGATAAGATGCCTTTTCCAGTGTTACCATTTTGGGGTTGGTATCCCCTATTATTGAAAATTTAAGAACTTTTTTTTGAGGGCAGGAGTAGAAAAGCATCAATTCTGTACTGCACTTTTTACTTTTGTTTTTTGGTGTTCACCTTTTAGCCTAATAATCATGTTATCTTTATTTTATGGGTCGATTACGGGGATACCGTACATGAATTCCCCTAATGTGGGGAAAAATCTATCATTTTTGTATTGCTGCCTTGTTACTTTTTTGGCTACGGAGCTGGTTGATGGCTTGTTTTTTGCGGGACATGTTCAACTTTGCACCAGTATCTGGAGTACATATGTTTTTTTGATCACTTTTTATAGCATTTTTTGTGGGATTGAATAGGTAAAAATCCAAATTTTTGGCAGGGTTTATAACTGTTTATAACAGCGTTTATCGTGCATGTTCAATAATTATTTACTGTTATTCTACGGGTTGTTACGGACACAGTGATACTTTATATGTGGGGTTTGTGTTATAATTTAGACTTTTTTTTGCGTTCTATGGGAACCTGTGGGCAGGGTCAAAACAAGTAGGCGGGACCATGTAATGTGGGTGGAGATACAAAACTCCACACAAACTGTTGATAGTCTAAATCATATATAGCGCAGAGAAAGAGACTCATTCTGCCTCCATTGTACAAGAATAAGGCATCTTTTTTTTTTTAAAAGAACCCAACTTAATACTGCCTTGTATATGTAAAAAGACTATTACAATACCTTCTCCGATAAACAAGAATGTAACTACTATACTGCCATATGACTGAACCAAAAACACATAATGCTATAATTAAATGAAGATAACAAAACTCAATGTCACAAAATGGAGCTTAAATAGTTTGATTTTATGATTCACAAAATGGTATGGGCCATCATCCTTAAGTTTTCAGTAACCCCTCCTCCATCTTATGATGATCTAAGAGACTGCCATGCTCTGTTACAATAGTAATAATATGTAACTGCCATCACTGCACATTACTTAAATGAAATGATGTTCACCACAACACTAGCCATACCAGATGTACTGCAACCAACTGACTGTCAAGGGTGCTCCCGCAACCAACATCTCACGAACCTCCATGTGCGTCTGCGCCCCACACTACTTCTTACTTCTCCCTGTTCCTGACACCCATCTGGAGGCTGTGTGCGCGCATTCCCGGCTGCTAGGGCTCGTGTGCGACAGCTTCAGAAAATTTATTTTGATTCTTGCTGGCCCATCAGGAAATGGTTAAAAGCCTGCGTTTCCCAGCATTCCCTGCCGGATCTTCGTGCTTTATGCCGTCGAGAAAGCTTTGTCCTTTGCCTTATGCCTGTGATTTGATTCCCCATTGTGACCCCGGACCTGTTCCCGTTTACACTCCTCCACTGCCAGCCCTGACCTTTTTGCTCTGCCTCTGACCCTGAACCTCTGCTGCCTGTCTTGACCTCCTGCCTGTCCCTGACCGCAAAGTTGCCTACCAACTCTGTACCTCGCCTTGGCTGCCACCACGGACAAAGTCACACCTGTGGAACGACCTGGTGGTACCCCGCCGCAGCAAGTCCAACGCGCTTTGCGTCAGGCTCTGGTGAAAACCGGGTGCCACTTAGACTCTGGTCCCAGGTGTCGGTTTGTGTCATCATCCACAATGGTCCAGTGGGTCCACTACCCCTGGAGTCTACCTCACCGACTACAGCCAAATGTAGCGGGAAGAACATAACCTGCCCAGACAGCCATCTTCTGTCCTATATCTGGTCTGTGCTGAGAAAATCAACGGGCTGATTAAAGAGCCAGCAGCATTTGAATTCTTCATTACAATGTATGTCAACAGCATTTTTCTTCTAAGGCGAGCAAAATTCTAATAATTAATTACATATTAGCTTATATTTTAAGAATCCAAACTGAATTGAAACTGAATTATCCTTATTCCTGGAATACGCCTTTAAAGGAAATCTACCATTAAGATCAAGGATTTTAAACACTGCACACTTATATGCTGGTGTGTGCTGTATATCACAGGATCTGCTGTTCTTTTAGCTTTTTATGTCCTTATTTTTACAAAAAAAAGGCATTCAAAATTGTGCAAATGAGCCTAAGGGGCTCCAGGCTCCATATATGTTAATGGAGCCTGGAGCCCCTAAGGCACATTTGCATATATTTTAAAGCCTTGTTTTTGTAAAAACAAGGGCAAATGAAGCTAAAAGAACAGCGGATCCTGCCAGAGGGGACGCACATCAGTATGTCAGTAAGCTTGATTTACAATGCTTCATCCTGATGGAAGATGTCCTTTAAGTAAAATAATATATTATAATACAGCATCCTATGTACAAGAAAATAACTACTATAACCCTCCCCCTGTGCACAAGAATATAACTACTATAATACTGCTTCGCGACGTCATAGTCTAATCGCCGCTAATGTGCACGGACTGCGGCACTGCTAGAGGGACTGAATAAATTAGCAGGCCTCGTATAAACTATTCAAAAATCTGTAAACAGCAGTTTATACAAGATTCAATAAATTTTATTCATGAAACAAACAAATAACACGTTTAATCACCACAATTAAAATCAACCCATAAAACAATCCCTGGTGGACAAAAAAGTGCATAGCCAATCCTGTAAACATAATGTCACATACAATAGAAGATGAATACAATATAGTATAGGTAAACAGTACTACATATATATCCTGGCCGTATGAAGTGGATCCTGGTAGGAGGTCATATAAAAGTCAAAAACCATAGTATAAAGTGCATTGTGCAAACCATTCATATATACCGACCAGTTGCATTGTAGACGGAAAATATGGCGATGGACCACTGAACCCGACGGGGTTTCGCCGTCGCTTCCTCAGGGAAAAGCGCGTCGGGGTTCAGTGGTCCATCGCCATATCTCCTGTTTACAATGCAACCTGGTCGGTATATATGAATTGTTATGAATTGGTATGCACAATGCACTTTATACTATGGTCTTTGACTTTTATATGACCTCCTACCAGGATCCACTTCATATGGCCAGGATATATATATTAGAGCAAGGACCTCAATAGCTATCAGTTTGCCAGAACATCACAAACGTTGTTAGATAGATATATTACTAGGAAGGGGGTAAGCTAATATAAAATACAGAAAGGAGAGGGAGGGAGGGAGTGGTGAGGGGTAAAATCAACTAGAGCAATCCAGATATAAATGGAATGAAGGAACATTTTTACATAAAGGTATTGAACTCAGGCGATTGTCTAAAAGTGAGCGAGTATGCGAGATTGCACCCTTATTAATACACAATAATTCAAAAGGCATTCATTCTCTGTGCAGATTTATGTTAGATTTAATGGCACGATAGAAGTGCGCTAATTGGTTGTATTCCCACTGGGCACGGGGGGTGCAGAGAACGTTAGTGAGCACCTCCTCGTACGGAATGAGGGTACCGTCTTTGGTGACCGACTGAAATCAAAGGGGGCCCTGATCATGTATTGCGGCTAAAAAATCTGCAGACATTCCCGGAGGGAACTCTGGGTTGTCAGATATGGCTGTAAAAGGACCATCGGAGGTGAATAAGTATGTGGAGCCCGAGGAACGTTTTAGTGTTCTAATCACTTGGGCGGCAATAAATGGCAGCTCTTGTAGTGAGTGCGGTGTCGCCAAGTGTCTGCTAGACCAAGGAAGCGCGGTGAGGGGAATTTTAGCCAACTCTTCTAATCATAGCTTATGCTCCATATTGTGAAACCAATCCAGTATTCTTGCTAGGGATGAGGCAAGAAAATAACCCCTGAAGTCTGGCAGCCCTAAACCTCCCTGTTGTTTCCTACAAATCAGGATTGCTCTAGCTATACGGGGATGGGAAGATGCCCAGAGAAAGCGATTGAGAATACTGGTGAGTTTATTGAAAAAGGTTTTTGGGATGGATAATGGGATAGTCTGAAATAAATGAAGAAGTCTGGGGTGAACTGTCCTTTTAACACAGACCACCCTACCCACCCATGAAATTTTTTTGGTGGTCCATTTAGCGAGGTCCGTCTTGAGCGATTCCAAAATCGATCCATTCTTAAGTGAGTAGGTTTGAGCCAGGTCTGATGGTATTTGAATCCCCAAATAGGGTATCGCCTCTTTCTTCCAAGTAAGGGTCTGCATGGTCACTGAGTCAGTTCCAACTCCCATTGCAACACACTTTGAGAGATTAATTTTGTGGTTGCTAAAAGAGCCGAACATGTTCAGTGATTCCATTACTGCGGGGAGTGAGGATAAGGGGTCCGTAAGGTAGAGTAGAACATCATCCGCAAAAGCAGAGCATTTCTGCATGGTCCCCCCAATTCTCAGTCCCTGTATGGATGGATTATTACGAATCGCTATAAGCAGGTGTTCAATCACTAGTGCATATGGTAGTGTGGATAGCGGGCACCCCTGTCGCGTGCCATTATTTATTATAAAAGGGTCGGACAGAGAACCATTCACTCTAATTTGAGCTCTAGGGGAATCATATAGGGATTTAATGCGAGCCATCATCAAGGGGCCCAGACCAATTTGCCTCAGTGTCGCCTCAAGGAATCCCCAGTCCACCGTATCGAACGCCTTTATGGGTTGATTTTAATTGTGGTGATTAAACATGTGTTATCTGTTTGTATCATGAATAAAATTTATTGAATCTTGCACAAACTGCTGTTTACAGTTTTTTGAATAGTGTATACGAGGCCTGTATATAGGCATACATAGTTTCTTGGTAGCAATCCTTGTTTCTTATGTAATTTCCTGGACAATTGGTATTTATTATGAATAAATTAGCAGACCTGCGGGGGGGGGGGGGCATTGGAAAGGTGAGTACATGCTTTATTATTTTTATATACCCGAGTATAAGGCGGCTTATACTCGGGTATATATACAAAGATGTGGACTGGCCCCACAACAGACCCAACCCAGTTGGCCCACTGGGATTTACATGGTGGGTTACATGGCCAGTTTGCCCTGCTAGCAATGCGCACAGAATACTTCAATCGTGACTGCATTCATGAGCAGAGTAGTAGCTCTGCTTGAAGGGGCCGTTTTGGAAATTTGTTTAATACAGGCCCTAGGTGGTATAAAAATAAAAAATAACCAATATTTACCTTGGTATGCATGGCACACATGCTTACATCAAAGTGGCACCACGCTTTCACTACAGTCTTTTGCTGTGACCTGTAGTAGGCTGTAATGGGCACGTGTTGATGTTGAGCCTACTGAGTCTCTGTAAATTAGCAATGAACTGAAGTAAGGATTATGGTACTCCTTTAGCATTTTTAGACCACTATAGACCCATAGTATAATAATTACCTAAACCTATAGCATTGTAGAGCAACATAAGAAAGATTTGCAAAAAAACCATCTTTCTATGTTTCTATATTCTTATGTTTCTATATACTGTGTATGTATAGTTAACACCTACCATATATGCATATTTTGTGTTAAATATGCTGCATATTTATAAATAACACAAATAGAACAACAGTGTCCAAAAAATGAAATTGTACACAATGTACAATTTAATTAATAAACTAATCGCTACATGTACATGTTATGGTAAAGTGTTTTCAACTATAATACTTTTTGTTGTTTCCCCCCACTTTATAGGTAATAATAATGCTTGTGAAATGCACATATGTGAGTGTGACAAGCAAGCTGCTCTCTGCTTTTCCCAAGCCTCCTATAATGAGTTACACAAGAATCTGGAAAAAGACCAATACTGTCTATAGACGAACTTGCTACAGCAGTTAAATAAATAAATAAGTCTATCCATAAAATGTATCAGTCCTAGTTTTTAATTATTTTTTTTTTAATAAAATGGATGCATTAGTATGTAAAAAAAACACACAAAAAATAAATAAAAACTAAAAATAAAATTAATTTAAATGTCCCAAAAGTCCCTAAGGCTACATTCACACTGCTGTTGCCCGTTGGTACCATAGCACAGCCGTCACACAGCAGTTCCAGGGAGAGGAGGAGGGGGAGAGCACCGCTCACCCCGTGCCAAACTGAATTCCCCACGAGTGCACTCCCTCCAGCAGCAATAAAACATCAGAATCAGCAGTACTCACTCTCATAGAAGCTCCCTGCAATCATCACCCAATTCAGCATACAACTCCCCTTCTATCAGCCCTGCAAAGCAAAAACAGAGGCTGCAAAATGAGGAGCTAAATGCCATATCTGAAGAGGACCCAGAAATGCCTGATATTACTAACACCAGCCAGGATGCATTCACATGCTTTCAAGCATCTGATAAAACTGTGTCTGAAGCACTTCTCAAAGACTGTTAATGGCTCTGCGCAGCTCTATGCATAAGGACTTGTCACAACTAATTATTCCACTTCAAACTATGGTCAATGATAGAGCCGGCGCTATGGGTAGGCAAAGTGGGCAATTGCCCAGGCCCCCCTGCAAGAGGAGAATCTCATCTTTCATAGAAATCTTGAATTTTGTTTCTAGGTGCCATGGAACCAGAGATATTCAGGTTTAAAGTGAGAATATCAGATGCGATTTTTATATATAAAAATCATTTCGGATTGCATTCTAACAGTTAATATCTCCGTTTTTCTGGCACTTAGAAGTTTAGATTCATATAAAAGAGGAGAGTCTCCTCTTTCATAGGAAAAAAGAAGTGAGGTTCTACGTGTCACAGAGCCAGAGATACAGGGAGAATTTGCTGCACACAGGAGCTGCTGCACCTCACTGATAATGGAAATATTCACTTTATATGTTACTGATTTATGATAAGGGATAATATAAACTAATATTCATGGTTTTGTTTTTAACCCTCTCCTATCCAGAACTCTCTCTCTTATTGCCTTTTATTTCGTGATAGTTTTTTTTTGTGAAAATTGACTGATACGATGAACATTCGATCCTCTTCGCCTAATGTCTCTATTATATATTAACACCGCAGCCCAGAACATGTCCATAAAGTTATATGTAACACCAAAAACACACACACGTTCTAGAATAAAGTTTTTATTTCCCACCATCCTCCATTATGTACACCCATGTTATGACGTTCTCACTCAAATTCTTATGAAGCGCGGAGCGTTCTGTTATTGTGCGGCTAATACAATAGCGCACATCTAAAAGTGACTCTTATTATCTCATTAGCTTGGTTTATAGATATTTAGTTATTTATTTGGGTTACCATTGTGTAAGGGAACATACAATGATAGATCTGTGTGACGCTCACACAGTTTGGTGTCCCCTGTGGATGTAATTTTCCCTTTGCTGCATATTTTGGTGAATATACACATGTGGGGTCTGTATGATCTCCTCACATCTTACTGTTTTAGGAAAGTATATTTTCTTTATATAACTATTCTGGATTTGTACATATTTTAGAGGAAATATTTAATTTTTATGCAATTTTTGCATTTTAAAGCCGTTTGCTGCAAAGTTGCATGAAGGTGTTAGTGTGTATGAATTAAAAAGTTATTCTTGTTTACATGGTGATTTCTGGCAAAAAAAATGATTTTGACAGAATAGGAGCTTCTTACTTTGTGTGTAATATATTTTTAAACACATTTGTGGATAGTAACCAAATATGTCACGGTTTTTGTTTTAGCATTTTTGGGAGTGTAAATTCTTGATGTTGTGTACTGTGGTATTTATAAATCTGATCACTTTGTGTCATTATTTTTAAATCCCTATTTGTGCGTAATCCTCCACTTCCATGTGAGTTTTATGTAAAAACGTACGTTATCAAGCCATTTTCAGTGCACTTTTTTGTTTAATAGTTTGTGTTTGTAACAAAGTTTCATGAAGGTGGTCTGGGCTGTCAAATGTTAATTGCCAAATACATCGCCTGGTAGTCTGCTTTCAAAATTATATAGGTTTTATGGAGCCTATCCTTTTTAATCTGTTTTATTGATATATTTTGCAGGTTGTGACTGTCTTAAAATTTGTAGCAGATATTTAGTTATTACAGTTTTAGTGATACTATGTGGATTTACTTATGTGAACATATCAATATGGGACATTTGTGAACTCTACACATGTCCATCTATTGCATTTAGGAGATGTGAAGGTAAATATTTTGTGTTTGGAGAACATTTTTGGCCGTCAAAGTCAAATTTTAAGTATTTTTTTAATAAAATGTTTCAGTTTGAATAAAAATTGCATGAAGGCGCCTATGTCTATAAACTCTTTAATGCAATTTTGAAAATAGGGCAAGTGTCTGCTTTCAGAAAATATGTGGTTTGCTGCAGTTTACTTTAATTCTTTTTGCCCCTTGGTTGAATTCCCGGTTGAAGATACTTATCATCCATCTCCTACATATCTATCTGTCTAGTTATCTATCTCCTATAATCTGACTATTTATTTATCTCACTTTTTCTCTATTTTTCAATCAATCTTCTATTTTTCTTCTACTGTATTTATCTCTCATATCTATCCACTGTATATATAATCTACTTTATAGTTCTGCATCTAGAAATCTCATCTTTCATATTTAACTTCTATGAAAATAATTATAATTAATATTTCCTTTATTTCTATAGCGCACACAGATTATGCAGTGCTGTACAGAACTTGCCATATCAGTCCCTGTCCCTGGTGGGGCTCATAATCTAATCCACCTACCAGTAAGTTTTTGGAGTGTGTGAGCACTGTAAGGCGGTAGTTCTAAACACTGAACCACCGTGATGCCCATCGATCTCCCTATCATCTATCTCCAATAAAATTTTCCCATATCACAGATTGTTTTACCATAGTAAAGGCAGCCTCCTACTGACTGTGACTGGTCATAAAATAGTTATATTTTAGGGCCCCACTTTTAGTTTTGCCCAGGGCCCCAGTTTGTCTAGAACCGGCCCTGAAGCCTTGATACAACTGTGCATGGTGGATGGATGTAGCAGAGCTAAAATAGACAGATGTAGTAAAGCTAAGGATGATGCCACATATCCCATTTTTGGAAAGTTTTTAAAAATGTGTTTTTAGTCTACTATATCTCTCTACCTCATGCTGCTACATCTGTCACCCACTATGGACAGATCGAGAAGACCTGGGTGGGAGAGATATCACATGATTGAGGGGACAGATGTAGCAGGGCTACAGTGCATACCTCAGCTCTGACTTCATCTGTACATAGATTCCAGAGGCGTTATGGCTGGCTGTGGTGGCACTGGCTTTACATTTGCAGCTACAGCTCTTCCTTGCTCACCTTGCTTTGCTGATGGCTGCTCATGGAGAGACACACACACAGGGACACCTCAGACTTTGTGGCTGACATTTCTCGGATCCCTGCACCTGTGCTCAGGGTCTGGAGTACCTTGCGCCCATCAGAGAAAATTTCATGTAACAAGAAAGACTACCAGACTACTCCTAATTGAAATGTAAAACATGTATGGTGCCACATGTGTGTGGGACCGTACAATTAGCGGTAACTTATTGCTGTCTATGGGGAGGTTAATAAGGCTGCAGATTTGCAGCCATATATGCGTCCCCACAATGGCAGTGTGAATGCCCCCTAACTGTGTCCAATCATCGCTGGGAAAACAACTTATTATATAACTGTGTACTGAGGCTATTGCTCCATGTATGGCTGTATATTGTGGCTGTAGCTCCATGTATAGTTGTGTACTGTGGCTGTAGCTCCATAAATGGATGTGTACTGTGGCTGCAGCTCCATGTGCAACATCCCCCACCGGGGCCTAGCCTTTTCTTGGGGCCTGGAGGCAGCCGGGGCCCAGAATACTGGAGTGGCTGGCGGTTGTGGCCTAGGCACGCTAGTGTTACGGTACTTGGTATGGGGACTGGAGGGCTGTCCCACAGCCTGGCAGATCTCCAGCAGGTGGTGTATGCAAGAAAATGATATAGAGGGAGAGGCTGTGGTACTGATTCTCCCTGGGGCAGCCCTTAGAGTCTGTAATATGTGTCCCTGGTAGATGAATGGGGCGCCCTTGATGTGACAGCCGTAGTAGGGACCAGCCGGAGGCAACGTTATTCGAACCAACAGCGACAGCAGGCAACGTGCCCAATGATTCCTTACAGAGGTAGGATACTGAGAGTGCTTTTGGAGAGGGAACCACAGGAGTCTGTTCACCAACCTGGATGCAGGCTGGGATGGAGCTGTGTCCAATGTAGGAAGCTTCAGCTTTTATCCTGGAATGGTTCAGTGTTGGCCCTGAAGGTGGACTGCCACTCTATAGAGCTGCTGAGGCCTAGGAGCACGGGCTGTGAGGTGGTGCTTCTCAGTCAGAAGCTGGGTCTCAACTCTGCTCTCAACTGACTTCTGGAACTTTCCTGATCAGGGGTTTTGTTACACCTCCTGGTCAGGTGGTGGCTCACTCTCCAATTACACTCCATTTCACAATTAAGTGCATTGAGGCATATCATTGGATGATAACAATAAACAATATTTAACCCTTGCCTATCCAGGCAGAATCTACCGCTGCACAATTACCTAAGTGTATGTGTAGTGTCCTGTAGAGGAGCTGATCAGACTCTCTATTAGGGCAACACACATTTTAGGGGCTTATTCGCAATAACTCCTCTGCCTTGCATTGGCAGGGATGTTGCATACCCCCAGGGCAATTGAAAGAGCCACTTTTACCTGCCGTCTGACGATCTTACCCTGAGTATATGACATCTAGGTGCTACTGCGCTGAAGTTCCCCGGAATGCACTGATCTTCACCAAGCCAGACCGAGTGAAGGTAAGCGCGAGTCCCGCGACACTTTTTTAAAAAAAAATGCTGCGGCTTTTCCGAATTCGTCGGGTTTATGTTCGGCCACGCCCCCCAATTTCCGTCGTGTACATGCCAGCGCCGATGCGCCACAATCCGATCACGTGCGCCAAAATCCCGGGGGAATACAGGGAAAATCTGCGCAAATCGGAAATATTCGGGTAACACGTCGGGAAAACGCGAATCGGGCCCTTAGTAAATGACACCCATTGGCTTTAAACAGCCCAATGGGTAAATGGCTTGAACCTTTAATGTTATGGTATCACAGTAGCAATAGTAAGAATGTCTCTTTTCCCGTAGAGAAAAAGGCATAGAAATTGCAAACAGAATGTCCATCTCTGCAAATAAAGACATTGGGGGTCATTTACTAAGGGCCCGATTTGCGTTTTCCCGACGTGTTACCCGAATATTTGCGCCGATTTTCCCTGAATTGCCTCGGGATTTTGGCGCACATGATCGGATTGTGGCACATCGGCGTTGGCATGCACGCGACGCGTTCGGGGGCCGTGGCTGAACGAAAACCCGACTGATTCGGAAAAACCGCTGCATTTTTTAAAAAAAATGTGTCGCGGGGCCGCGCTTACCTTCACTAGGAATAGGCCGGTGTACTTCAGTGCATTCCGGGGAACTTCAGCGCAGCAGCGCCACCTGGTGGACGTCGGAGGAACTGCCTTAATGAATCCCGGCCGGACCCGAATCCACCGCAGAGAATGCACTGCGGGATTGCGAATGGACCGGGTAAGTAAATCTGCCCCATTAAGTGCAAGATATCCCAAGAGCAACTTTTCCCTGTAGCAGATGGCTCCTCAGAGACGACGGGGGCAACAGGTTCGGGGACAGGGTCATCCTCTCCAGGCAGCAGCATTGGAGACTGCTGCGGGGAAGATGACCTCTCTGGAGTAACTCTCGCTGCAGTAGAGACAAGCATACAAAGTTGAGGCACAGTCACAAGTTCAAGAAAACTGGGAGTAGATGAACACAATGGGGCTCTTGGACTGGAAGTTGGGGTCAGAGGACTTGACGCAGGGGTGAAGGATTGCAGACATCCCTTCAGCCGGTTCCTGTGTACCCAGAGGGATGGACGGTCCCCTCTTGAAATCTCGTAGACTTCAGGGGAGAGACTGTCCCTAACTAGGTATGGCTCACACTCCCAATGCCCATCTAACTTACTGGTGGGATGGTTGTTTTTCAGCCACACTCGTTCTCCGGGGACAAGGGGCTCAGAGCAGGCATTGCGGTCAAAGTCTCTCTTTTGTTTGTCTCGGGCTTCTTCCACCCGAACATCCACAATTTCTCTGGCATCCGCCAGACGCCTCTGATGCTCCTGAACCCTCAGTCTGAGGGAGTAGAGATTGGGAATCGGGGTTTTCCATGTCCAGGGCCATATCTGCAGGGAGACGGCCATGTCTCCCAAACATCAAGTAGTAGCGAGTGTATCCTGTGGAGCAATAGGTGGTATTATTGTACAGGAAAAGCAAATTCGGAATCCAGCACTATGTACCATACACGGAGACGGTCCAATGTCAGATAAATCTTCCTTTATTGAAATTAAAAATCATGCGGACACACATGGCTGTTACAAGGATCAACACGTTTCGGCAGGAACTGCCTTATTCATGATCTGATATGTACAATAGAACATGATACTTTTAAAACACTCGCTCCATGACCTCACGAGTCAGGTGATCAATGTGGGAGGGGTGACACACACGGAACTAATTAAGTCATGTGATCCGCGGTGTCAGCCCTCTTCACCTTAAGCCGTGGGAATGAAGAAATTCGGTAATAAAAACATTATAATATTATAAACATCACGGGAAAGGAAAGGGACTATAATCAAGGCATGATATGCAATATATCTGTTCTATCAGAATCCAAGAAATTGCATACACAGAAGCAGAGCAAGACGAACGGTAAGTCACCGTCGTAACCAATGAAAAGCGCACAATAGGTTTCTGTTCACACCAGTGAATAATAAAGAACGCACAATATGTAATATATATAATGATGACATAGATCCTATCAAGTGGTCATGAGAGGATGATATGTGCAAGCTGCTGCAGATGGTCTCCGGAGGGTCCAGGTGTGTAACAGCCGGTAGGGGTAAAGATTGTATAGGTCGCACTTGCTTAGAAGTGCTGGCTAGGTGCAGTGTAGGGGAAAAACCGCCCATGGTCCTGGAGACAGGCACCTGGGTTGGTGTTGGACTAGGTACACGAAGATACAAACATATGTGACAGCTGGTAGCTAACGCCCTTAAACCAACTGTATAGTAGGGGAAGGTGTGGTGTCATGTCCTGTAATCCACTCCTTGCACCAAGGCCTGACTATTTGTTAGAAAACGCTTCTTCCTTGGCGACAAATAGTAATACATTTAAGTACATGTAATACATACAGTACACTTTTACCTGTCGTCTGACGGTCTTACCCTGAGTGTATGACATCTAGGTGCTACTGGATGAACACCTCCGGTCCCATAAGGACCCGTAGTTTACAGAAGCCACACAAGTACCGAGCTTGGGTTTTAGGCGTAAGCCTGCGATCAGGATTTAAATACAAAGACGGTCCAACACAGTCTCACTACAATCCTGCAAAGCCTATAAAATGGTTAAGTGACCGGACCTGCTGGGCTCCAACTTCACATGGTCCAGAGCCAGGATCTCCAGAGGCCATTGGCTCACAATGGGATGTAGAGGGGTCCTTTGATTGTGTTGCTCTCCTCAAGCGATGGCGCAGGCTGGACATTCCCGGCACCATGCCTGGATGTTGGCCTTCATGTTCACCCAGTAGAAGCGCTTCCAGAGGGTAGCTTCAGTCTTCTGAGTGCCAATCAAACTCACTTGGTCTTTTGATTCCAACTCCATAGACTTTTTGGATATTCGTGTTACGAAGGATTCTTCAGGATATCTTCAGACGGACGTCTTCAGGAAAACTACATCAACCAACAGTCTACTACATGCTACCTCAGCTCACCCACCTCAGACCATCAATGCTGTACCCATTGGTCAATTTTTACGTATGAAGAGAATCTGCTCTTCTCCCGAAGAATTTGAAAAGCAAGCTGAAGATCTCTCGAGCCGCTTTCTCGAACGCGGCTACAGCAAGAGAAGCATTTCCAAAGCATACAGCAGAGCCAGTACTACTGATCGTAACTCTCTCCTCTACCCCAAAAAATCTGGGAAAACTGTACAACCCCCTCGATTCATCACTACTTACCACAACCGGTGGAAGGATATGCAGCACATTTTTCAGAAATTTTGGCCGATTCTTACCTCGGATCCCATTTTGGAAAAAATAATAACTCCTTTCCCATCTATAGTGTCCCGCAGAGCACGCAACCTCAGGGACTCACTCGTGCATAGTTATTTTGTTCCTGATCCACCCACACGAATTTTTGGAGCACCACCACCAAAATGGGGCTGCCTTCCGTGTGGGAAATGTATCGCTTGCCCGAATGTGGAAAAATCAACACACTTCTCCCGATCGGACGGCACAAAACAGTATAAGATCACATGGCCCATCAACTGTACCACCAAGGGCGTAATTTACTATGCCACATGCCCATGTGGAAAAATTTACGTGGGCATGACGACACGGGAATTTAAACTCAGGGTACGTGAGCATGTCACCGGGATCCTGGCCTCATCAGCTGTGCTCCAAGAGGAGGACATTTTGAAGCTGAAACCTATACCTCGGCACTTTAAGCAAACCCACCACTCGGATCCATCAGGTTTCAAGGTAATAGGAATAGACCACGTTAATTTAGACCTTCGTGGTGGGGCTCTAAAGCGGAGACTACTCCAGTTAGAGTCCAAATGGATTTGGACACTTCACACAGTGTCCCCTCATGGACTAAATGAGAACTTTGGGTTTTCTGCCTTCCTGTAGATACTTGTTTTCTACAGGCCTATATATTTTTTTGCCTTTTTCTGTCGCTCTCTGTGTCCGTCTCTCGTGGTGCTCCTTCATGTTTTTAATTTATTTGTATGTTAGTGATTTTAACTCATTTTTTCTCTTATTCTTCTTTTCTATTTTAGAATGTTAAGTTTGTGCCGGAAGACTTGGAAGCTACTCATGTTTATTTTCCCTTGGCGACACGGGACTATTGATGAACTTACCTTGTGCCTTCACCTGCCAACCGCCAGGACCGCGACGCTATGTCTCTTCAAATTATTCTCCACCCAGCTCCTGCTGCATTTTTTCACCTCTCCCACGGTCCACCACACCTGCGTGCACTGTTTTTTCACGTGTTTTTCTCACATACACTTCACGCACATCCTTTTTTGTCACTCTCACATCACTACCTTCACCATCACGTCCTCTCCTCCACCATGCACTCCTGCACTCGTGACATTATTGTCATGCCACATATGATTTTTTCAGCAGCACTTATGCCCAGTGCTCTTCATTTTTCCAGGACCTCTCACTCCCACACGGTTCCTGTGCACTCACCTCGCACTACATCTCACTTCCTTATCCCTTTGCACTTCACTTTTTTCTGCACTTTGATGGTTCTCCTCCGCCAGTCTGTATTTCACTCACTGCACACTCACCGAACCTCACCAATCTCACTGCACTTCACACTCCACCATGCATTTTCATATCAATTTTTACATGATTGGCTGGCCATCTTGTTCCTCTCTATCAATGTGTGTAGCATTTGATTTATGCACATTCTTTTCACCGTTATATACTTTACCATTTTGCTTCAAGACACCATTGATATATCATCTCTTCCCATATCCAATATGGCGCCTGAGGTCTCCAGGTGGAAGGCGCGCATGCCCGTTGACCGCTGTGCGCCTGCGCGTGTGGGCGGCGGCTCATGTCGTCATCCGGATCATGTGATTTGCTCCGGGTGACGTACTTGGCCCGCCTACCCGCAGCGCGGACGTACAAGTCACGGATCATGCGCCCATTATATTCCACCCTCTGTCTAATTGGCGCAGGTGCGCCTTGGTTCTCCTATTGGTCAGCTTCCATGATTTAATCCCTTCGGCCGTTCACAGCACCACCCCTTGACAAAGTCCTGTGAGGACGAAACACGTGTCGGGGAGGTGACCCCTTGACAAAGTCCTGTGAGGACGAAACACGTGTCGGGGAGGTGCTGGGCAGCCTCCTCTTATGCGCTGGTGACACTTTATATCTGCAGGTATAACTATCCTATTTTTTGATCTTGCGCTTCTATTAACTTATTCAGCATTGACTGATCCTTAAAGTTTTTTGCACTATGCACTTTATGATGTTATTTAATATTCTGGTTATTGTCTACTAACCATTTGTGCTGCCCAGCACCTATTTTTGGCTGTACGCCTTGTAACCACCTGGTATTATGTGACTGTCTTATTATTATTTTTTAATGCATATCAATAAATTGTATTTTTTAGTAACGCATGCTCATGTTTGTTGTTCTTCTTTGGTCTTTTGTATGGTTTTGCCTATATACTCCAGCCCGCAGATACAGATAGTCCTTTAGACAGCCCCCTCTGATCTACAATTAATAAAGGATTGTGTCTCAATGGTCTGTGACACTCAAAGTAAATTTATTTGTTTTTAGAGCAGAAGGGGCTTCGGCGCTGCGCGCGCAACATCTCCGCTATTTCCTATGTAGGCGCTATTTTAGCCGATCCCCACCCTGTCCAACTCCCCAGATACCCTTATATGTCTAAGTGGGATACAAACTTGGGGGAAACTATTCCCTACAGTTGCTGGTCCTAGATTTGGAACCGGGCAGCTAAAACTGTTACTTGCGTTATTAACAAGGAAAATCAGTACAAACTACTTACACACTATTACCATACTCCACAACTTCTCCATACCCTCAATCCCCACTCCTTTTTAGGTAAACGTCCGACAAATCCTCTATCAGGTACTCTCCTTAGATTTTCCCTTGTGCCCTAAAACGTACTTACTGAACATAATTCCCTACCCCATTAGAAAACACACTCTTACCCTGGCCCTGAATATCCTCACCGCTGCCAGGTGCCTAGTTGCTACAGTAAGTATTGGAGACAAGTTTCCCTTCCCTCCGGATACGAACTGTATGCCCGTATCAAAGATACCCGATCCATGGAACATTTGTTGGCCACTTTCCAAAATGAAGCAGACAAATCACAGTGGAATATATAAAGCAGTTATCCTATCGGCACATCCTTGCTTCAGCTCACAGTTTATGATACACATGTAGAATTTGACATACTGTGCATGTTGCCATATGTTATCCAACTACAGTTCTTTGTGGTGATCCTGAGTCAGGTTATTCACACCTGAAACTATCGGTCATCCTTTAAGGGGGTGTTTACAGCTTACACCGACGATCTGAAATGGTAGGTTTCCTTTAAGAGTTCTTGCAGAGTTGCTGCTAACTGGGCAAACTTTGGGATAAATCGCCTGTAGTAGCTGGCAAATCCCAAGAAGCGCTTGATGTCCCGGATAGTAGATGGGGTAGGCCAGTTATGGACAGCTGCAATTTTATCTGGGTCTGGCTCGATTCCATCAGCACTCACCACATGTCCAAGGTACTTTACGCTAGGCTGCAATAGGTGGCACTTGGATGCTCTTCGTAGGTCTTGGAGTAGATGATGATATCATCCAAGCACAGGAGGACAGTTCCGATGACCCAAACATCCTTGTGGGTAATATTGTTGATCTTCCTATAATCAACACAGAATCGAAGGGTTCCATCCTTCTTTTTCACAAGGTGGCTCTCCCGGATAAAATTGGTTGTCTTCATCTCTTGTACCAGCTTCTTTACCTCTTGGTAATGGGCTGGTGGTATGGGCCAGTACCTCTCTTTGATAGGAGGATGAGAGCCAGTACGGATGGTATGTTGAATCAGGGTAGTCTGCCCAAAATCCAGCGGGTGTTTGCTGAAGGCCTGGTGGTGCTTCATGACGACATTCAGGACACCTTGTACTTGGTCTGCAGGAGTAATATGGTCATCTCCAATGTTGAGCTCAAGCCACCAGGATTGCTTCGTAGGCTCACCCTCAGCACTTCACCTCCAGCTGTTGGGTGGCAGACAGAGAGGTTTCCACTAAGTCTTCAGGGTGGACGCTGAAGAGAGTAGCTACGGCTACTTTTCAAATCCACTGGGGAGTCTCCCAAGTTTAGCAGTCTGATGGGTACATGTCCTCTAGATACTGTGACTAGGCTCCTGGCAGCTAGAATGGTCAGGTCTTCGTCAGCTGGTAGGCATTCTACCATAGCCTGGTAGTCTTGACCTTGGACGCCCATGCAGGCTCGGCACCATATTAACGTCTCAGTCCCAGGTTGAAGGCGGACAGGTTGTGGATCCTTGATCTGGGCTCTGCAGATTTCTCCATTAGGGCCAGCAAACTTCTGTTGTGCAGCTAGGACCTGCATAGTCTCCTGAATTGCCTTCCTAGAACCACTGGGCACTGTTGGTAGAGAGTTGTGGAGAACCTTCAGCACTTCAAGGTAGCAGTTGCAGAGGACGTTGGTACCCAGTACCAGGGAGAAGTTACCATCTTCAGGCACTTGTGTCACCACTACGCCCTTCCTGGTTAACTCAGTGTCTCCAATGGTTAGTGTGGGCTCCCACTAGCCACGGATGGGTACAGTTTTCCCATTGGTAGAAAAATTGTTCAAGTAAGCCTTGGGAGGCTGTGTCAAGGATGCTGCTCTTCGGTATCTCTCAAAGGTAGCACTTCGAAGGGTAGTCACTTGAAAGCCGGTATCAATTAAGCCCGGTATGGTTACTCTGTTGATGGTTACATGAACCATGGGGCGTGTCCCCACAAACGCGGGCATCCAGTTGGCATCTCGGGGACTTAAAGGTTCTTCCCTTGGAGGTAGTCCCATAGCTCCAAGGGTTTGTTGCTTAACCGACGACATCCATTCTCTTCATGCCCGTTTTTACAGCAGTAGCTGCACCGCTGGCGGGGTTCTTTCTGACTCCAGGTATTTAAAGACTTTGCCTCCCTTGGGCGCAGTTTGGCTGGGGAGTCAAGGGGAGTGACTGGCCATGCAGAGTCCTCTAGTGGTTTCCTCCTTTTGGAGGAGATGGTTACTTCCAACTGGGACAGTCGGTTGAGTATTTTACTCATGGTGTCCACCAGGGTGGTGACCTGTTCTGCTAGGACAGCAACTTCCACAGACGCGGGAGGCGCTGGATGACAAGCTAGAGCAGTATCCTCCATATCCACGGATTCAGAATCTTTCTGTTGTCCAGCGGGCAGTCGTTCCCCTAGTATGTCAATGGCAATCTCTTTGAACTCAAGAAAAGAGGCCTGGGCATGTTGAGAAGAGAGCATCTTTAGTTGACATCTTTGATGTCTATCAAAAAGTCCATTAATGAATTGCTCCCGCAGGGTTTGATCAGAGTCTTCAGCCTCTTTAGGATCAAGGCGGGTTATGGCCTTCCGTGTCTCCTGTAGGGAGAGGGCAAAGTCTCTGAGGGAATCTTGAGGCTTCTGTCTTTCTCCAAAAAACTTCTGCTTCAACTCTGAGGCAGTACATTTTTCAAAGGTGTTGCGCAGCCTATTGAGAATTTGGACCACAGTCTGGCCCTGTACTCGGGGCCAAGACTTGACTTCCCAGAGAGCGGGTCCCTTTAATTGCCCAGTTAAAATGCCCACTTTCTGTTCTTCTGTGAGCGGATACAGGGTGAAGGTAGCTAACAGCTTGGCTCTGAATTCATAGAGAGTGTGTAATTCTTCTTTGTAGTAGGGTAACCAGGGGGCCCCCAGATAGTAGGGCATAGTCAGAGGCATAATGGTGGGAGTCCCGTGACACTGGCTGCAGCAGGGCTGAAGGGGCTCTCTGGCGGGTTTAACATGCTCCGATACCCTGAGGAGGGACCGGGGGATGGGAATTGCCCCGGTTACGTGTCTTCTTCTTAGGCTGACATGATTGAGCTAGCCTAATGAGGTCTGAGGCGTATGGGGGATGGCCAGTAATGGGGACTCAGGCACTTTAAAGCACAGTCACTATTCCCTGGTAGGTGAGCCAATTAACCTAGCGTTGGAAACAATCTCTACCCCCCTTTAACTTCCCCAGCGGTACTCACTTAGGATCAGCCGCGGTGACAGGATAGCTCCGGTGCATGAAGGACTCAGTTCCCGACACAGTAAAAATCCCTCATTCCTGCAAGTTAAAATACCACCTTATTGTGACCCCCCCCCCAATAAATGTTCAATTATTACAGCCTGACATGCTATAATGCCACCCACACTTAATCCCTGTGGACCTTTCTAATGTCCTCTCACTGTGACCCCTACTATAAATAATACCCCCTCCACAGTTGGTTTCACCTTCCTAATAATTCCCCTTACCCAATTGAGGCTCTGGCCCTAACATTGCCCACTGAAAGGAGCCCCTGCCTAATAGTGCCTTTGCACCAAATAAGTCCTCACTCCACAGCAATGCCTGAATTAATGCCCACAGTCCACATAAAAATGCACACAGTAATTCCCTGCAGGCCACAGAATTATCCACACTCTATATCCCCCTCTATATAGTAATGCCTCCAGGCCACAATAATACCCCCTTTA
Source organism: Engystomops pustulosus (assembly GCA_019512145.1). NCBI lineage: Eukaryota > Metazoa > Chordata > Amphibia > Anura > Leptodactylidae > Engystomops > Engystomops pustulosus. Next base: position 118,498,926 of record CM033647.1, read on the forward strand.
AAAAGTAATGCTCCTACAGCCTATAGTAATGCTACTTTTATAAAATAATGCCCCCAGTCCACAGCAATGCCCCTTCTATAAAGTAATGCCTCCAGTCCATAGAAATGCTCCCTTTATAAAATAATGCCCCCAGTCCACAACAATGCCCTTTTATAAAGTAATGCCTCCATTCCAAAGATACCTGGAGTAATCTCTGGTGATGGCCTGAGTGTCCACAGAAAGGGCTCTGAGTGCCACCTCTGGCACCAGTGCCATAGGTTAGCCATCACTGGTCTAGGACAAAGTGTATCGTTCTGTGATGCAGTTGTTGAAGCTCTGTCTGGACATGGAAGCGTCTTGTATAATGCACAGATCAGGAGGATGAGGCTCGGGACGTGGGATCGGGAACGCAACACTCAGCACCGTATGGGAGTCAGTCTTAGTGGCTCCCCAGCTTGCTCCAGAGCTGGTCTGCCCGAGTGTGGCTCCTCTCTTCATGAGCATTGGTGGAGCCTGCCACAGAGGGACACACACAGGGACACCTCGGGCTGGGGAGCAGGTAATCATGCATCCTTGTGTCCTACAGATATTATGATCACAAATGCGATAATCCTGCCCTGTGCTTACACAATGTACCCAATTTAATATAGCAGCAGTTATTGCAGTTTCGACACCAAAGCATGCCATTTCGCCTCAGCTGATGCAGCCAAGTATTGGTCGATGGAAAGGGGTCTAGACAGCTGTGTACTAGTCTGACTTTAACCCATTACCTACATATGACGTAGTACGGGCTGAGCCCTGTCCATAGCCGGTAAGTCTTTGCTGCATATCGCAGCAAACACTTACCAGTAACACCCTCAATCGGGGCTAGCACCAATGGGTGTTAACCCGTCCATCGTCGCCGGCAAAGGTCGTCACTCCCTGTGACATCATCGGGGCACGGCGATAGGTCGCCATGACAGCCTTGGGTCTTTCGAAGACCCAAGGCTCTCTAGTTTTAACCCATTGATTACAATGTGCGATTAGCAGATTGTAATGAATGAGGAAAATCCCCATATACTGCCATACTTTACTGCCATGTCTTTACTAAGAGCACCAGTTTTCTTCTACATGTTCTTTTAGGTGCATACTGCGTGCACAAGTATTTAAGAAGTGGCTGCACCCTGCAACCCTTGTGTTGCATGTGACCCTTTTGTGCCGCAGCTGTACTAGGCATCATGTGACACAATTTAGGGGGCGTTCCAGTGCTCAGTTGGACTGTGCACCAGGTTTATCATGCAAAGTCCGCCAGATTTGCATTGCACATCCTTGTTAAAGGTTCACCAGAGAATCTGACGCACTCTGTCAGGGCAGTGCAGGGAGTGCCAGATTCATGAAGAACATGCTCCAGAAATCCTGAATCTGGCGCAAACCTTGCACTATACGCAGTAAAGCTATTTAAATGTGCCCAATAACGTTCAATAATGTGCCCAATAACGTGCCAGAAGGTTTTTCAATACTATAAAACTATGAGCATTGAATTAGTTTGCTTGCAAGACTTCTCTCTGATCAAAGCATTTGCAAGGGAATTGAACAAGAGCTTTTTTTAGGGACACTTCACAGAGGGACACGTCTGTTGCAGTTGATTAGGTAATGCATAAATCTACACTTCGGGATAAGTTCATTCAGGTTAGTTCAAGAATAAATAATATAAGACAAGTGCAGACAGCCCAAAGGAAGGAGCGGCTGAAAGGGGTGCTCGATCGCCACAAAGCTGACCCTTCTTTAAATTAAGACTTGGCTTGATACAGGAACTGAATTTATACCTTACTACCAGAGAAGAACAAAGCTTATGGTGGTCTTAACATAAGTTCTTTTGTCAGTTTGCTCGGAAGCTTACACCCTGGGATTGCCCTAGTGCTATACCAAAACTTACATAATCCAACGGTCTCCTGTCTCAATCCCCCAGGCAGTTCTTATGGAGTTTTATAGCTTTTATTCATTTTAATTTATTAATCCTCCTCACTTTGGTATTGCTAAGGTGGAGGCTTTCTTTTCAAAACTATCCTGCCTCCCATTTTCTGCAAAGCATGCTGCTATTCTGGAAGAACCTTTTTCCCTATAAGAAACTTTGCTGGCATTGAAGGTAGTGAAGTCATCTTCTGCTCCAGATGGATTCTCGTATCTGTATTAGAAAAAAAATTGCAGATGTATTGGTGATCCCCCTATCTTGATTGTTAAATTTTATCCCGGATTTAATTTTAAATGTAAATTTTTGCCTATGGAGATATTGAGAGCGACAATTCATTTAATCCCCAAACCAGGCAAAGATCATACAGACTGTGGGAATTACTGTGCAATTTCTCTGATTAATACAGATCTTAAAGGGAACCTGTCACCAGGAGACCCACTTTTAGCTCTCCCCAGTGCCCACAGAGCATAGTACATACACTGCCAAAGTGTTTTTATATAAAAAATAGGTTTTACAGAAAAAAAAAATGTTATATTGTACCTTTCATTAGCATCTGCTGTGTGACTAGGCAGTTGCCAAAAGGGAGGATTTGGAAAGGAGCAGTCCCCCCCCACCCTTGTGGAACAGCTTCTCCATGTGACCTTTTCAAATATATGAAAACACCCATCACTTGGCTTAGCGACACCCCCTGCTCCCCTGCTCCTCTACAGCCAATCCTGAGAGTGGGGAGTTATTCATATATTTGAAAAGGTCACATGTTTCCCAAGGGTGGGGGGGGGACTGCTCCTTTCCAGACCCTCCCTTTTGGCAACTGCCTAGTCACACAGCAGATGCTAATGAAAGATACAATATAACCTATCTTTTTTTTCTGTAAAACCTATTTTTTATACAAAAACACTTTGGCAGTGTATGTACTATGCTCTGTGGGGACTGGGGGAGAGCTAAAAATGGGTCTCCTGGTGACAGGTTCCCTTTAAGCTTAGATCTGTTGACTAAAATCCTGGCTATGAGGCTTAATCGATGCTTTGTTCCAGGTCGGCAGGCCTCGGATTTAACCAGATGAGTTTTTATGGGCTCTACACAAAGCTTTTGACTTGGTTCCCTGCAAATATTTGTTTGATACTTTAGAGAAATAAAATTTTAAATGATTTAAGGAGCTAGCGTTCCAGGTAATGTGTTTGATATTATACTGACTTCCAGGCAGCATGTCTGTGCCAGAAGGTGATGTCAGCAGAGCTGAAGCTCCTCCTCTTATTGTACCTTTAGGAGACTGTTCCACCAAAAATTCCCTTCAAGACATGCAGAATTTGTAAGAAATTGCTTTAATCATAATATAAGAAGGCTTTATGTTCTAAATGCATACAGAATGTAATAGCAGATGAATGTCCATCTCTTCTTACCACGCTTAAAAAATTAATCAAAGAAGAAGTTGGCGTAGCAGTGGGGAAATGGAAGGAATCTCCCAAACCTTCTACTGCAGCCTTAATGGAGGATACCCTCAGAACAATGGATCCTATTCCCTTAGATGTGTGTAAAATCCTTTCACAAAAGGAAGGTAAATTAGAAGGGATGGCAGGTCAACTGCTATCTCATATGGAAGATACTGAAGAAATCCTTGAGACGGTGAGAACCACAATGAGTGTGGAAGATCCAGTGGAACCGCATTCCGCACAGGACCGTATGTTTCAGGGCTTAGGAGAAAAGGTGTTCAAGGTGTTTCCAGTCCACGCAAATATACAAGTACTCATTTCTAAAGAATGGAGAGACCCAGAGAAGAGAGCTTAGATTACTGAAAACTTCAAGCACAAATACCCATTTTCTGAAGAAGATGAAGAAGTATCTGGAACAAAATACCAAATGTAGATGCCCCTATTGCGGGCATTTAAAAAGAAAGTTTCTCTCCCCTTTGAAGATACCGGGCTTCAAAAACCCTATGGATAAGAGGGCGGAATCATTATTTAAAAGATGTTGGGAGGACGCATAGCTGATCCCAGTTCAGCCCAAGATCTGAGCCAAACCGGCATCTGGACACACTGGGGCAGATTTACTTACCCGGTCCATTCGCGATCCAGTGGCGCATTCTCTGCGGAGGATTCGGGTTCTGCCGGGATTCACTAAGGTAGTTCCTCCGACGTCCACCAGGTGTTGCTGCTGCGCTGAAGTTCATTGGAGTGCACTGATCGGAAATTTTCGGATAACCCATCGGAAAAACGGCTATAACACCCACAGTCAAAGTGGGCTCCGATGGCGGGTGCTTAATCCGTTAAATGCATTGTCAGCGCGACCGGAGCATTTAAACTGCTTTCAGGGGGGTCTTTCCCTCACGATTGCCTTCCCCCTCGAGCCCTCTTCGGGGCACTGATCGTTTTCCTGGCAGCCCCAAGATGATTGCTTGTTCATGTCCCATGGTGGGAATAGGTAAAAAAGTTTAAAAAAAAATGTTATTCAATAAAAAATAAAGTAATAAATCAATAATAATGCCCATAATCCCCATAACATATAAAGAGACATATAACACAAAAACCGTCTAAATCATAACACAAACCCCACATACATAGTATCCCCGCTTCCGTAACAACCCGTAGAATAAAAGTAAATAATTATTGAACCCGCATGATGAATGCCGTTTAAAAGAAACTATTTAAAAACCTTCCAAAAATTATGATTTTTATCTATTGAATCCCACAAAATTGCAATAAAAAGTGATCAAAAAAGATATGTACTCCAGAATTATGCTGTTGCAAAGTACAACATGTCCTGCAAAAAGCAAGCCATGAACCAAATTAGGGTTTTATTTGGCAAATTTAGTAAAAAGTAAGAAAAAATATTCAAGTATGGTATCCCTGTAAACGATTACAGGGATACCATACTTGAATATTTTCTCCTACCCATAGAATAATTTTTCTTGACCCATAAAATAAAGATAACATGATTATTAGGCTAAATTGTGAACACCAAAAAAAAAAAAGTAAAAAATCCAGTAAAGAACTGATGCTTTTCTACTTCTGCCTACAAACAAAAGTTGCTAAATTTTTAACAATAGGGGATACCAACCCGAAAATTGTAACACTGGAAAAAGCATCTCATCCCGGAAAATAAATGCCATCACATAGCCCCAATAACAGAAAATCTAAAATTTTATAGCCTGCAAAAGGGGCAAATGAGGAAACTAAAATCCTGGCAGCTGCAAGGCGCTCCTTCCCTTCTGTGCCTCGCTGTGCGCCCATAAAACAATCAACGGCCACATGTGCAGGGTCTCTGTACATGGGAGAAATTGCATAGATGGGTTGTAAGATGGGTTTTCTCTTTTTATCTTTTGGAAATGTGTAAATTTTAGGGCTAAATGAATGTATAACCGACAAAATTTTACCATTCTAAATTTCACCTCCATTTTATTTAATTACTATGAATAATGATCTTTATGATCTCCAGGGGTTAAACTGTTTCAGACAGTTTGAGGGGTGCAGATTTGAAAATGGGTTGATTACATAGGTTTTTTTTTTCTTAAATATGTAAAATTTTATTCAAAACTGTATTTTCACCCAAAATACTCAATTCTGAAAAACACAGAAAATCGATATTCGATTTGTAAGCCGCGTGACATCAAAATAAATTATCCAGACATTTCAAAAATTAGGAAAATGTAAAGTAGACATATAGGAAATGTTAAGTTTGATTTAGGCTCAACGACATAAGGTCATTACCAATGGGACCCACACTTTAAATGATTCAAACAAACCTAAACAACAGAGTGGTGTGCAAAAGAAAAAAGGTCCATTCCATATCTGCATATCAAAAATAATCTTAAATTTATTGAAGAAAGAAGAAAAACACAGATAAAAACATTTTTTGCACGTGTAAAGATAGGTGCCACAATAGGGGACTGGTTATGATGCAACTAGTCGTATTCCCCTCCCTATGTGAACATATGCAAGCATATCATGAATGAAGAGAAGGCTTCAAGACCAAAAACTGGCTCACAAAACCAAAATACCTCAGTCTCCAATACATAAGGGCTGAAATAGCCTAAATACATAAGCATGCAATTGCCAGTGTGATCTGATATTACCTAATTCACGCTTGCAAAGGGGAGTGGTATGGGCTAGTCCCGACGCGTATCGCCACCTCTGTGGCTTCCTCAGGGGTGATTTGGTGTTAGTAGGTCAAAGATATATATACAAATCCTATAAGCCTGTTAGCCAATGGCAAATCGCATGCTTTACCTGAACCTGTTGTTGATAATGCATCAGCCGCGAACCCCCCGCGACGCCGCACGGTATCCACGCATGCACAGCCACCCCGGACCTCCACCTCCATACCGGGGAACCCGCGCACGTGAGAGTTGTGCCGCGACCGATGCATAGCAAAATAAAGTGATGAGGATACGTATCCAATTGATGAGATGAAAAAGATGCTCAGGTTTCCAGATGAATGCAAAGGTATTTTTCGCTAAATATAAAGAGCAGCTGTCTTACCACATAAAAAGGGGACTTGTACCTGAAACTTACATAGTCTGCGGATATAATTGATCTAGCTCAAAAAAGTATACATATTCGACATGATACAATACGTAATACACAGGTACTGTTGGTATAATTTGGAAAATATATACAGTAATGATACATAATAACATGCAACAGTGTATCCAAGGTGACTTGTGCTAAATATAATGTGCATATAATATTATAAATTAAATTTTCTTCAATGTTGTTGGTGTTGATAGTTGAATTCGAGTCTTGTGTAAAGTGCCAATGTGCAAGATCCCTAGTGTGAAGATGCCTGTAAAAAATCAATTCATGTAAGAGGCAAAGAAAAAACAAAAATTTATTAATAACTACAAAACAAAAAAACAAACTTTGTGTACCGCTTTTAATAGTGCATTCTATTGCTTAGTGTTATAAGTATCCATACTATCATACAGGTGCATTGACTGGATGCCACATTGCATGGTAAGTATCATACTTTAAAGCATATGAACAATAATCATTCATATATATTATATCTATTTTTTATAGAATCCTGTAAAAAGGAATTCTTCATTGAGTCCTCTCGGTGCCATGGGCTGGGTTTGGAAAATCCACTTGGTTTCCTTCTGTAATAGTTGGGAAGTTGTACTTCCCCCTCTAATATTTAGCGAGATTTTCTCCAGTCCCACTATCTGGATCCCTCTGCACTTACCTCCATGATGGCCATGAAAGTGTGAAGCTACGGAGGTAAGGCTTTTGTCCCTGCTGAAGTCCCGTCTTGCTGTGGAAATTGTTGATAGATGCTTTTGAATTCTTTTTCTTAGTTCCTGTGATGTCTGTCCTATATAGATCTTAGGACAAGAACATGTGATTACATATATTACATCCTTTGTGCGACAATTTACATAATGCATGAGTGGATATTTCTTACCGTCGACAGGATCTTCAAAGTAATCGGTTGGAGTCATATATTGACAGATGTTACAGTTGCCGCAGGCATATGAGCCCTTTAGCTTGTGTCCTCCCGTTGTGGTTGTAGGGCGTTTGAAGTGGCTTTCAACCAGAATGTCCTTTAGGTTGCGTGCCCTTTTAGATGTAATTGTTGGGCGAATATCAATATAGGCCTCCAACTTGGATACTTAATAGAATATTCCAATTCTTTCCCAAAATTTTATATAGGTCTTGCCATTGGTTGTTATATGTTGTAACAAATCTGACTTTTTCATCTGATGGTTTGAATTTAGGTTTCAGAATATCCTCTCTGTTGGAATTCTTTGCTCTCATATATGCCTTAGAAATGATCTTTTTGGGATAGCCCCTTGCTGGCAGTCTTGCGGTCAGTTTGAGAGCATTTTTTTTAACTCACTGTCATCACTGCAATTTCTGCGTATTCTCATGAACTGACCTGTTGGAATGCCATTTTTTTTATGTCTAGGGTGAAAACTTGTTTAATGCAATAAGTTGTTAGTAGCTGTTTCTTCCTAAAAAGTGTTGTGACGATGTTGCCATCCTGAATGGTTAACTTCAAATCCAAGAAATCAACCGTGCTTTCTGAAATCTGTGGGACCAAGTAGATGTTATAAGGATTAGTATTAAGTTCACAAATTCAACACATTCCTGTTGGGTTCCCTGCCAGAAGAGGACTATATCGTCTATAAATCGATACCAATGTAGTACCTTGGTCTTAAAAGACCGCAATGGGCGCACCCTGGTCTCCTCCCACCAACCTAAAAATAGGTTGGCATAGGAAGGAGCACAACACGCGCCCATTGCAGTCCCCGATACTTGGCGGTAGAATGCCCTGTCAAAGGTAAAATAATTATGTTTAAGTACGAAGTCCAACAATTCCAACAGGAAGGAGTCATGTCCCCTTTCTGAGTTTGTCTGTTTGTCAAGAAAGTATGTTACTGCCCCCACACCAACATCATGGGCGATGTTGGTGTAGAGGGATTCCACATCCATTGTGACAATTAACGTACCTGGTGGTATATGTACGGTGTTTAGACGTTCAATAAGATGCATGGAGTCACGTAGGTAAGCATCCAGTTTTAGTACAAAGGGCTGTAGGAAATGTTATTCAACAAATTATTTAGGTGGTAAATCAATCTGCCTGAAAATGCAATGATTTTGAATTTCGAAAATGGCAAATTTTTCATATTTTTTTTCTTTTTTCACTGTAAGTGACAGTGTTCAAAAGTTATAACCATATAAAGTGACATATGTCAGAATACAAAATGGGGTTTAGCCTTAAACTATAAAATGTTCTTGAGAAAAAAAACAGGGACCTTCAGGTTTATAATCAATTTGAAGCAGTTGAACCAATATCTACTTTACAAGAGATTCAAAATGGAAACACTACAAGTCAACTACTTGTCCGCTGAATAAAGATGCATTCCTGGTGACGGTGGATCTGCAAGATGCATATTATAACATTCCAATTCACAAAAATCTGCTAAAGTTTCTAAGATATGCAGGCCGCATAGAAGGGATAGTACCGCACTTTTAGTTCCGGGTAATTTCTTTTGGCTTGTCAGCGCCAAGGGTGTTCACCAAGGTGTTGGCGGAAGTATCAGCTTTTCTGCACCTGAATGGTATACCAATTGTCCACAGAGTGACACAGTGATATAGTGTGGAGGTGGCGGCAACAGCTGCAGCAGGAGCCAGCAGAGTGGCACAATGATAAAGTGTGGAGATAGTGTCAGTAGCAGCAGCAGCAGGAGACCACAGAGTGGCACAATGATATAGTGTGAAGGTGGCGGACAATTCCAGTCCCTGGTAAAGATAGTAGAAGGCAGATGGAGCAACTGGCAGCAGATGTGTGGCATCAGGCAGCATCAGAATAGTGGCTGAGGCAGGTAGTTATAACCCAGAGTCATTTCTCAACGTTTGGGAGAGGCGTCATGACTAGGGATGAGCGAGCACTAAAATGCTCAGGTGCTCGTTATTCGAGACAAACTTTTCCTGATGCTCGAGTGCTCGTCTCGAATAACGAGCCCCATTGAAGTTAATGGGAGACTCGAGCATTTTTCAAGGGGACCAAGGGTCTGCACATGGAAGCTTGGCCAAACACCTGGAAACCTCAGAAAATGATGGAAACACCACGGAAATGGACAGGAAAAAGCAGGGGCAGCATGCATGGATGCCTCTGAGGCTGCTTAATCGCACCATTATGCCAAAATAATGGGCAACAGCATGGCGATGACAGAGTGACCGAATGAGGCTAGATAGCATCTAAAACATCCAATAATTGACCCTGACACTATAGAAGATGGCATGCAGAGGCAGCGGCAGCAGCGGCAGGCTAGAGAGTGGCATGGCGACATACCCCAAATGGACTCAGGCTTCAAACCAATTTTAAAAATTCCTTTTGGCGAGGATAACGTGTAGCACTGTATGTATCAGTATTTTGCCTGGTTAAGACAGCAGAGAGGAACCAAAGGAGGTGAGTATCATAGTATCATAGTATCATAGTATATAAGGCAGGAAGGAGACGCAAGTCCATCAAGTCCAACCTTCAAGAATTAAATAAATGTTTTATCTATCTATCTCCTATCTATCTATCTATCTATCTCCTATATATCTATCTATTTGAACATGTACATAGAGTCCGCCATAACAACCTCATGTGGCAGAGAGTTCCACAGTCTCACTGCTCTTACAGTAAAGAACCTTTGTCTATGGTGATGGTAGAATCGCCTCTCCTCTAGGCGTAGAGGATGCCCCCTTGTCCTGGTCACAGGCCTACGTACTCCCTCACCATCTTTCTGTAAAGATCAGCCCTACTCTGCCAAGACTGGGGACAGGTGACAGTGTCTTGCTGGGGTGACATAAAACTGGCAAAGGCCTTGTAAAGCGTACCCCTGCCGCTAGCGCTGTCAGAAGGGAAATACTGTTTCAGCTTGTGCACCAGGGCCTGCTGGTATTCATGCATTCTCACACTCCTTTCCTGGAAAGTGGAAAAATTTTGCTTGTACCGTGGGTCCAGGAGAGTGAATACCCAGTAATCGGTGCTGGAATAAATTCTTTGAACGCGAAGGTCACGTCTAGCATGAAATATGCTATATGCGCCAGAGTCCCAACGCGCAAGAATTCACTCCCCTCACTGGCCTGACTGTCCATTTCCTCCTCCAACTCCTCTTCTTATGCCCATACACGCTGAACAGTGAAGGACTGAGCAATGCTCCCCTCTTCTGTCTCGCCAAAATTCTCCTCCTCTTCCTCCTCATCCTCCTCCACCTCCTCCTCCTTGCGCTAAGAAACAGACCTGAGGGTGCTTTGGCTATCAACAAGGGAATCTTCTTCCCACAGCTCTTGTGACGAGCGCAAAGCTTCCGACTTCATGCTGACCAGAGAGTTTTTCAACAGGCCAGGCAGCGGGATGGTGAGGCTGATGATGGCGGCATCGCCACTGACCATCTGTGTTGACTCCTCAAAGTTACGCAGCACTTGACAGATATCAGACATCCACGTCCACTCCTCATTGTAGACTTGAGGAAGCTGACTGACCTGACTATCAGTTCTGTTGGAAGTTGACATCTGGCAGCCTACAATCGCTCTGCGCTGCTGGTAAAATCTGGATAACATGGTTAATGTTGAATTCCACCTCGTGGGCACGTCGCACAACAGTCGGTAAGCGGGCAATTGGAGGCGGCGCTGCCCTGAGAGTGCTGGACTTCCTGAAATGCGCACAGATGCGGCGAACCTTCGTGAGCAAATCAGACAGATTGGGGTATGTCTTGAGGAACCGCTGAACTATGAGATTTAACACATGGGCCAGGCATGGCACATGTGTCAGTCTGCCGAGTCTGGCTTCAGGTTCAGCGGTGCCAGCCACAGATCAGTCTGCGCCGTGATGCCCTGTAATAGCTCTTGGGCGCTGTGCCTTTTATCACCTAGGCTCAGCAGTTCTAGCACCAGCCTCCACCAAGTTAACCCAATGTGCCGTCAGCTTGCTAGGTATACGGTGAGCTCTCTCGATTGTAAACATTTTGGAGAGCGACTCTTGACCCATTAGCTCAACCAACCAAGTCTGAAGCCACGACTCCAGCCCCTCTGTACCGGTTTCCTCCGGTATCCCTAGAATACGAATATTGGAGCGTCGGGACCTGTCTTCCAGATCCGTTAATCTTTCTTTCAAAGCTTTGTTCTCTCTAAGGATACCTGAGAATTCTTTTTTTTATCCCTTTGGTTTCTATCTCCAGTGCTCTTACTTGGGCTACTGTACTTGATATTTTTTCACGAATTTTGGTCATCTCTTCCTTTATAGAGCCTGTTTCTATTGTAAGGGACCCAACTTGAGCCGCTAGTGCTTCTACTGTCGCCCCTGTCTTTTGGACAGTATTTAGGATTTCTGATAATATGGGGTTAACATCTCCTTCCACCATTAGTGTTTCTGAGCCAGCCCCCGCATGTGCCTCTACCGTTTCTGCCACTGTTTGCGTGTCCCCTTGAGCTGATTTTGTATTTTGTCTAGTTTTGGTGATAGGGGAACTCCACATCTTATCTATTTTAGCAGATGTTTCTGCCTTAGAGCCCGCCCTATCTTTTGCTTCCTTTGGCGAGACCCCTCCTGCCGATTTGCGGTTTTTTGGGGGCATTTTGTTCTTATAGCAGTATTTAAGTCGTTATACTGGTTACTGTCTGTATTATCACTTGAAAAGTTAATCCAATCTAATAACCCAGCAATCAGGTATCTAAACAAATGATGTATAGTTACTGAATTTATACATAAAAATACCGTTAGTAACCTAAACAGCAATTGATTCAATCACATTTGGCTGGAAATATTAACCCTCTGCCAGGTGAGCAGATGCAATAAACGGGCCGATCAGTGGTCAGCCCAAATATTAAATCCGGAAGACCTTGAAATAAGTTGAGCAGTTATCTGGCAAGAATGACCCAGCTTGAGTTAATTGGGCCCTAGCTCAGGAGCGACTGTTGATCTTGGATGGCGTAACAGATAACTGTATATAACCTCTAAATCGGGGCCCTTGATTTATGGCGCCCCAGGTGCGTCAATTCCAGAAAAAAATTTTTTATTATTTTTTTTTTTTTGGCCGATAATATTGTCTCGGAGCAGGGAAAACAGTTATAGCAGGCGAACCGGTCCAAGATCAACAAAAATGTGGAGTTTGAAAAACCCAGTAAATTTCACTAAAGAGATTAACAATATGTAGGATGAACAATTATGACATAGAGACCAGTCCCCAAATAATAAGTCCAGGAAGGAAGAAAGAGCAGTAGGAGAAATCCCAGGATTATATTGCGGAGAAAAGCTTTGTTTAGGTTAAATTAGCGCTAATTCCAGACAACATTTACAGTTATTAGTGTTGGACAGTGTTACACATAACCAGTTGTCGAAGTCCAGTAGCAAACAACGGAATTAAAGGACTCGGCTTGCTTCCACTCTGCGTTATCAGATTTTAGTTATGGATATAAATGCGCAATTCTAGCGCCCGGCCCAGACCAATCTCGGTCCAAAAATGGGGTCCGGAGGGTGAGGGGGGACTTGAAGCAATTCTATAGTAAATATAGCTTTTGCCAGATTAATTTGGCTATAACGCCTGATCGCTTTTACCGCAGTTAGTCTAAATGATGTGTCAGGTAGATATATGTAACACTCTAATAAAGTTAGTTCAAGGTATTAGTTTGAACGTTCCTTCCCAGTTGTTAATCTTTCAGAGGGTAGACAGACATATAATACCGCGTTGCGTATAGCGACAAACAGCGTTCAGAGTCAGTTGGCATAAGCAAGGATGTTCAGTCAGAGTTAGTAAAGCATATGGCGATCAAGCTACTGTAAATACCATAGACTGGCCGCTCTCAAATCAGGAAAGCAAAACCAGATTTTTCATCCAGTGAGAATAGTAGATATCATCAGGCATGCATCAAACCTTAGGAGCTTCACCGTGTTGGAGCTTTTCGGAGTTAGCGTTTCCCTTACTGCACTGGTCCGTCCCATCTCGCTTCAGCCGAGCGACCGGTCAGCATGGCTCCTGCCACGCTCACCCGCCTTCATCTTGCTGTTGTTTCAATTTGAGGGACTACCGCAGCTATCAGGAAAAAGAGAGCTGGCGTCCGCTGCTCCAGGCGCTGTAATCTGTTCTGCCGAGATCCTTGCGACTCACAGCTCCGCTCAAGTTCAGCTTCCCACGGGGCAGCGAGGTCTGGTCCGTGGACCGTGCGTCCTGTCAGAGGTGACCTCCCATCATGCTGCGGGTGCTCTACGGGGCGAGGAGGAGGAGCCGGGATTACGTCACGTCTTCACGTCATCCCGCTCTCACGCTCACCATTTGATGTCCAGGTCTGAGTACTGTCTAATACAATAACAGATCCCTCTATACATGCACCTGGCTTCCAGGCATCCACTCTTGGCCAGCAGGATATATAGAGGCACCCAGTTATCTTTACTGTATGAACACGGTCCAGCATTCAGATCCCCAGATGGTGCTGGCATCCTCTCCAGAGACCTGGGCAAGCACGCAGTGTCCCTGGGCAAGTGTCAGGCCAAAAGCTGCTGGAGGGGCCCACATGGTGCAATCTCAGTCCAGACAGCCTATGTCTGGGCTTAATATAAAGGGTCCCATGACGGGGTTCTTTGGGATGATAAACTAGGGAATATTTTAGGCAACAGGAGCACATTCACCCAGTGGGCTGTAAAGGACATGTACTGGCCCTGACCATAGTTACAGCTCCACACGTCCGCGCTGCCATGCACCTTGGAAGACACTGATAAGCTCAAGGACTGGCCCACCTTCTGTTGTACATATTGGTGAAGGGCTGGCACAGTCTTATTGGAAAAAAAATTGTGGCTTGGAACTCTCCACCTTGGTTCGGCACAAGCCATTAGTTCTCTGAAGGGTGCAGGGTCCACGACTTAGAAAGGGAGAGACTGCATTACCAACAACTTCGACAAGAGCGTGGTCTGTCTCTTTGTAATCGCCTCGCTCAACGACTGCTGGTGCCATGCGTTGCGAGGAACAGGAGGATCTGGACCGGGAGATGATGTCAAAGACAAACAGCTCCCTTTGGCAGAGGTGCTGGAGCCTTGACTTGCTGAAACAGCATGTGTGCCACTAGGTGCTCGTGCCCACTTAGCTGAAAAAAGAGGGGGAAAAAAACCTTTGTTCCTGCAAATCAGTGTAAACTTTGTGAAGAATCAAATTTTTTTGTGAAATTCGTATCAAATTTCACTTCGTTAGAATCGATTCGCCCATCTCTATTCATCACACTAAAGTATGAACAAATGTTTTTTTTTTAAATTAGTAATTTGGGAAAACATCGGAGAATATTAGGTCTCATATAACTACAGGCAGACCCTGGGTTACGTACAAGATAGGTACCGTAGGTTTGTTCTATAGTTGAATTTGTATGTAAGTCGAAACTGTATATTTTATAATTGTAGTTCCAGACAAATTTTTTTTTCAGTTACAATTGGAGTTTCAAAATTTTGCTATAATGGGACTAAGGATGCAGTCTGGGACTATAGTAAAGCATCCAGAGAGCTGCACGAGAGGTCCGTCTGTAACTAAGAAGTTGTCTTGAGGTTGAAAAACATGGCTGTTTTTCTTACAAAAAGTGCTCCTCTTCTGACTATGAGCAGTTAACGATACTCTAGCATTTGCGATTATTTCAGGGCTTGTATGCCAGTGTTCTGGCGCAGAAGCCCTGATAAATAAGCCCCTATATATACAATACAATACAACTTTATTGATTCCTTTCAAGAAATAGCTTTGTGCATACATCATTCGAGCCAGGAGTACACATAGATAAATACATGTAAACACACAGGAAATTCAAACAAACAGTAATTAACACACAGTGGTAAGCTGATCTGCAATGCATTGGTACAGTGGGAGTGATTTTTTGGTTGTAATCACGGTGAATTTGTTAATGCATCTTTCCTGCCAGACCTCTTCAAACTGACCAAGTTGAAGGCCAACAGTGCCTTGAGCCCTCTTAATAATTTTTTTAAATTTTATTCTCCTCCCTCCTTTTGACTGTGCCTCCCCAACAGGTGATAGCAAAGAATCGATCAAGGACTTATGTGGAATGTGAGTTCGATCGGGCGGAAGTCCTTTCAGTCTGTTGTTTTTTGGGGGCAGATTCCATCTGGCCCTACACCCTTGTTGGGTCTGATCCCAGATAGGGCCCTACTAACTTCCTCCACTGTTACCCTCAGCCCCTTATTTCCATAGGTGTTAGCTCCATTGGTTGGTGTAGGAGTGTAGTGGATGGGTGACCAGACATAGCTGCGTCACCCGGGAAGCCATCCGAGAATCGATTAAAGAATTGATTAATACCATCGACCTTTTGCACCCATTCCTCACTCAGGTTGAGTTCCCCCCCCCCCCCCCCCCCCCCCCCATGCCGCTGATTCTTTTTATCCCTGCCCAGACCTCCTTCATGTTGTTAGTGTATTTGCAAGTTTTGCCTCTAGTTCTTTAACATACTCGCCTTTGCTCTTCCATATTTTTGATCTCAGATTAGTTTGTATTTTCCTAAGTTCTGCTTTATCCTTGCATCTGAAGGCATCCATTTTCTTGTTCAGCAGTAATTTAGGATCCTTGGTTACCCAAGGTTTGTTGTTAGGGAAGCAGTGGGATATTCCTCTGGGATAACAGAGCCCAGACAGAACTTCATGTAGTAACTGATGCTATCTGACCATTCATTTATATCCTCTGTCTGAAACACACTCCAGTCAGTCGAGCTGAGGTTTGCTACGAGTTCTTCTATTTTTTTGTCAGACCATCTGCGTATGATTTTAGATGTCAGTGGGAGTTTCTTAACTAATTGTTTGTAGATTGGTTTTCCTACAACAATGTTTCGGTGAGCGTTGCTAGGAGGGTGGCATATCTTAATCTTCTATGCATCCTCAACGTTTAAACAAACCAGATCTAGAATATTCTCAATCCTAGTTGCGTCATTAACATATTGATAGAAGTTAGGCAAGGTGTCCTTGGATACTGCTTTGTTAAAATCCCCCAGTAGGAGGATCAAATAGTTAGGGTGTCTGTTAAGTAATTCTTTGATGCTATCTGCAAGAATTTCACTAGCTGTGTCTGAGTTTGCATATAATCACCCTTCCTTTTGCCCACAGCAGGTATATAAATGTGTGCGTATGAGTTTATACATGTGTGTAAGAGTGTAATAATGTGTGCATGAGTGTAGAACTGTGTGTGTACTGGAGTATATAAATGTGTGTAATTTTACAAATATGTATAGATTTTATTGAGGTAGTAGGGGGTCCCATGCTGAAATCTGCTATGGGGCCCAGTCTCACCTAGTTACGCCCCTGGCCAGCACTATCCTCTGACTCCGACCCGTCCACTATGCTGCACTATTTGCCTGAGGTGAGGCACCATTCCTGCCCAGTCCTCCTCTCTCTCCTCTCCTCTCCTGAAGCTGTCGTCTCCAGGGTTTATCTCACCCCATCCCCTAGGGTAAATCTATCAGGGCATCCTGCCTATGTGTATACCTTTTTATGGGGGTCCTTCCTTTATATAGTATCTGTGAGGAGGTTCTACCTGTATTTACTATCTAGAGGGGTGGGGGTGCTGCATGTGCTCTTTATGGACGTTGTTCCTCGCTGTATATACTATGGTGGGGGGAGGGGTTCTTCCTGTACATAATATCTATGGGAGGGATTGTACTGCATATAAATATACTATATATGGTGGTGGTGGTCCTGCCTGTATTTACTGTCTATAGTGGGGATCCTGCCTGTATATACTATCTGTGAGGGAGTCTGCTTGTATATACTATCTATGGGGGTCTTGCCTGTATATACTATAATTGGGGGGGGTCCTGCATGTATATACTGTCTATGAGTAACACCTATCTGTATATACTATCTGTGATGGGGTCTGGCTGTATATACTATCTATATATTAATAAGGGAGGTCTGGTATATATAATTGTGGGTGCTGTATATACTTTCATTTATTCAGTGGGCTATATATAGGATGTTTTATTTGTGTTGTCAGTTTTGTTGTTTGCTGCACAGAGCTAAAGACAACTGTTGGTTAATTCAGCAGTGACAAAGGGAGAAATGTAATGAATTCCACTGTATGATGGACTAGATCAAATCCTGTTAAGTGTAGATGCCACTTATCTGTATCAATAAATTTGGTGACCCAAATGTAGTAGGGATCAGGGGTTCGTTGCAGGGGAAGGGACACCATTTCCATTTTTACCTCAGGCAGCAGAAAGGCTAGAATCAGCCCTGATCCTGCCGCCCCTCATCGTCCACAAGAGGGCACCGCCCTGCGCGAGTTTCTTCCTGTGGTAATAACTTTTCGCTTTAACATATCCCTGTGATTTTCAGAAAGTTTAATCATGGGTCATTGTAGTTTTTGTTAATAATATAATTTTGATGATCAGTACCTTTTTGGGGGCTAAAAATTCAATAATTTAGGAAAATTGGAAAAAAATGTAAATTTTCAAAGTTTCAAATGTTCTACTTCTTTGACAAAAAGTCATACCACAATTTTTTTCAGAAACCTTTTGCCATTTGTCTTCTTTATATTTCCATAATATTTTTAATGTTTCTTTTTTTATGGATGTTATCAGATTTATAGTTTTATAGATTTGAAAACCCTAAATTTTTGTTGACCAAATTAGTTTTGAAGTGCCTTGTAACGGCTTATTTACTATAAATCCCAACAAGTTACACCATTTTATGAACCTAACATCTCAAACTATTCAAATCAGTACAATTGAAGCACCTGAGAAGTGACACCATTGTGGAAACTACACCCCTCAAAGAATTTATCTGGGGTTTTGGTGAGCATTTTAACCCCCAACATGTTGGTCAAAATGTAATACAAAGTAAATGGTGTGGAGTAAAAATTCTTTTTTTTTTCTCAAATATGCCATTTAAGTGCCAAATATATTGTGCCCAACTCATTTAGACTTTAGACAAAAACCCCAAATATCATTCTGCGGGTTGTCTCGAGTACGGCAATACCCCACATGTGGCAATAATCGACAGACTGGACACACAGCAAACCTGAAAAGGGAAGGAGCAAAATTTAGCTTTTTGAGCTGTTTTCACAAGTTTGGATTTGGAGTGCCATGTCGTGTTTGTCAGAGCCCCAGAGGTATCAGTACAATATAAACCCTCGAGAAGTGACACCATTTTGGAAACTACATCCCTCAAAGAATTTATCTGGGGTTGTGGTGAGCATTTTAACCCCCAACATGCTGGGGATACAAAGTGATACAAAGTTAATGGTGCAGAGTAAAAATTGCATTGCAATTTATCAAATTTGCAATTGTAGTGACAAATGTATTTTGCCCAACTCATGCCAGTGGGGACAAAAATGTCAAAAATTGTGCAGGTTATCCCGGTTAGGGCAATAAACCATATTTGGCAATAAACTACAGGATAAGCACATGGCAGGGCTCAGGAGGAAAGGAGTGAAATTTAGCTTTTGAAGCTCCCTTTTCACTAGATTGGTGTTGGGGTGCCCCTGAGGTATAATAGAAACCCCTAAGAAGTGACCCAATTTTGAATCCCAATTTTAACCCCTAAGATGTTGGCTCAAATGTAATACAAATTGAATGCTGCAGAGTAAAAATTGCATTGCTTTCTCAAATGTGCCATTGAAGTGACAAATGAAATCAGCCCAACTCATGCCACTGGGGACATACACCACAAAAATCTTTCTGTGGCTTATTCCGGGTATAGTTATATTCCATATGTGGCAATAATCTCCAGGATGGAGGCACGGTAGGGCTCAAAAGGGAATAACTGTCATTTGGAGCACAGACATTTTACATATTTTTTCTTTTTAGCAGCAGGAAGCATTTGTAGATGCCAAAAGGGACCAGTACACTAGAAACTTCATGGACTGACCCAATTTTGGAAACTACATCCCTCCATGAATTAATCTAGGGGTATAGTTAGCATTTTGACCCCACAGGTAGACACCAAATAAAATGTATAATGGATATTGGATAGCAAAAAAATATCCATTATGTCATATTGTGCCCAGCTCCTGCCATGGGAGATGAACACCCCAAAATTCATGATGCAGGTTCTCCAGGTTACAGCAATACCCCATATAGGGCAATAATCTGCAGGCTGGGCACACGGCAGGGCTTAGCAGGGAAAGTGCGGCACATCTAAATCTCCAGGGATGTGTGATAAATACAAAAGCACTCTTTCTGGTATTTCTGGGTTTTCTATGTTTCACAATAGTAAATTGTGTCTTCTGAATGCCTTTTTTGGAGCACACCCTGCACCTTTTGGTTGTGCTTCCCTTCTTGGCAGTTTGGGGAACTTCTCCTGGAAAGTGCTACCCTGTTAAAATATGTGTTGTGGCCCTGCTTCTGGAAGTGCTGGAACTCCCCGTTCCTGGTCTGTAAAAAGAAAATACTTAAATAACCACCTCTTGAAATTCCAGGAAAGTTCCCCTCTGGCCTGCACATGCATATAACACGTAAGGATTATATAGTGCTATCTGCATGATGTACGCGACCAGCTTCTTGTACCACACCCTCTATTTCCACATGGCGTTATATGGCTGAAGCACCTGGTTTGACATTTCAACCGCTTCCTACTTGTTATAATCCGGTATGCATTCAGCATTCTGGGTTTCTATACTGGTACTTCATACTGGGAAAGGGTTGCTGGTGTCCCCATGTATTTTTGTTAATACAAGGACCTCTCACTTGTCCTTGTACTTAACACACAGTACAGAGTTGTTGCATAGTGCCCTGCTCTCGTACCTTCTAATTTTTTTACCACCACGACTTGGGGAGACCTCTCTGATTTCTGTGTATAGTGCCGCATGCCGCAGTATTTCTGGAAGCGAGGCACTTGAATAGTGTAGTGCTGGTGTACAAATTGTCCAGGTAGAGGAAGTAGGCCTGGTCCAGCAGTGGGTGCACAAAATCCCACACTATCTTTGAGCATTAGTGTAGTCCTTCCCTTCATATACCCTGAGTTTGTAGGTATACCTTGATGTACTTTCGCACAGCTTATACATCTTCACGCTATACCTACAGGTTAGGCAGGGAGTGGCGGAATTGAAGTCTCCCTTTAAATTGTACCAGGGACCAGAGCCAGATTAAGGGTGGTGGGGGCCCCTGGGCGCAAACTGGTGGGGGCCTTCCTCACAATTTTTGTAAATGTTGCTTTTAATACATGCACCCTCATCCCCCATAATGAATATATACAGCGTGCTGCTGTGTGGTAAAAAATATATACAGTGTGCCGCAATATAATATAAATTGACATTATAAAGCATGTAATGTATGTAAACATATACATTTTCTCCGCATATAATTGAAAATGTATATAGTGAGCCTAAACTAATCCACCACTTTCCTGCCTCCTCTCAACCTTTGTCCAATAAACTGTGCAGGTGGCACAATGACAGAATTGTGGTCCCTGCATCATTTAGAGAGCGCCACTCTTGGAATCAATTATATACACCAAGAGCATACACTCCCTACATATATACTGTATACACACACCCTGACACCATACACTCCCTACATATATACTGTATACACACACCCTGACACCATACACTCCCTACATATTTACTGTATACACACACCCTGACACCATGCACACACTACATATATACTGTAAACACACTGACACCATGCACACACTACATATATACTGTATACACCCTGACACCATACACTCCCTACATATATACTGTATACACACACCCTGACACCATACACTCCCTACATATATACTGTATACACACACCCTGACACCATGCACTCCCTACATATATACTGTATACACACACCCTGACACCATCCACACACTACATATATACTGTATACACACACCCTGACACCATCCACACACTACATATATACTGTATACACACACCCTGACACCATGCACACACTACATATATACTGTATACACAAACACTGACACCATGCACACGCTACATATATACTGTATACACAAACACTGACACCATGCACACACTACATATATACTGTATACACAAACACTGACACCATCCACACACTACATATATACTTTATACACAAACACTGACACCATGCACACACTACATATATACTGTATACACACACCCTGACACCATGCACACACTACATATAGACTGTATACACACACCCTAACACCATGCACACACTACATATATACTGTATACACATACACTGACACCATGCACACACTACATATATACTGTATACACACACATAGATTAACAAACAGTCCATATATACTCACCTATGTCCAGGAACAGATGTCTTCACCCTCAGCACCCAGGGCAGCCATGTGCATCCACTACAGAGGATGCAGGGGAGTAGGGGAGGAAAACACAGGCAGGAGCTCACAGCTCTCCTTACCATGTGCTTTTCTAGCTCCGGGATGTGCCCCTCCCCCTCCTCCGACAGCTCCGGGGGTGAACTTATGTTCTAGATAGGAGAGATAAGGTCATATAAAGATCAGACCTTCATGTTCCCCCCTGCAGTCTGCCGAATGAGCTGCTCCTTTCATTTCCAGCTTTTGCAACAAACTAAGGTTACTTTGCAGCAGCTCCAAAAAGTGCCGCCCTGCTCCTGTACGGACCTCTCATCCAGCAGCCTGGAGGTGCCGCAATAAGCACGTCCTGGCTGCCTTGAGCACAAAAGTAAGATGCCGGTGCGCCCCTGACCAAAACACATAGTTGGTGATTCGGGCGGCCATGTGTCCGCCCGATTCACCCACACTTGGTGGGGGCCCCTTTAAAGGCAAAGTGGTGGGGGCCCCGGGGCTTGAGCCCTGGGGGCCCCCCCTATGATCCGGCTTTGCCAGGGACTCATCTATGGCTAAATGTTTTGTGGGGGTATATGCCTGGGAAAACTTGGCACTAAAATGGTATATTATGGGCCTGACCTTGAACAAACAATCATAACTGGGGTCATCTCTGGGTGGGTACTGTGTGTTGTTGGTGTAATTCAAAAACTTTAATGGCTTCAAAGTGCTTGGATGGATGGCTTCAAAGCGCATCCTGCTCAGTGCCGTGCAGCACATCAGGGTGTGGTACTAAATGTTTGTACTCCAGTAGTCCCTGATTGATGGCCTCTTTACAAGCCCCATAAGAAGTATTATGTCCCAAATTTATATACGTTTTATTGCGTTTCTATGTTTACTCCCAGTGGAGAGAAATCTGACCATGAGCTGTGTGATATGATAAGCCACGCACCTGTGTGACCATGGTCAGATTTCTCTACACTGGAAGTAAACAAAGAAGCTTTCTATAGAATGACAGCAAGCAGAGATCTAGAAAACCATGAGGAATTGATACAGAAAGTATTTTTGAAAATTTTATTATTTTTCATCATACAAACAATAACATTAATTTGCCAAAGTGGGAATTTAAATCTGCTTTCTTCCACGGTAAAATTGTTCACTAAACTTCTGCTCCCAATGTCAAGTTGACTGTTAATTTGATAACGGGCATGCACTCAAAAACACATCTCATTCAATATGAACATTGAGATACCAAGTTTATATAGCTTCCTTAAGTTTTAACATGTAAAAAATTCTTATCTTGCAGACAGGTGCAGTGGGAAAATAAGTACTTGATACTGATGATTTTGAAAGTTTTCCACCAGAATAGAGAGGTCTGTATTTTTTTTTTCCTTTTTTTTTCAATTCCAGAAAATCATATTTTATTGCCATCACTGCCACATTACATTAGCTCCATTGATGATGTCTCACTACACTCCTCATCTTGAAAGTCTCACTTCTGTATACTCAGGCCACACATGCATTGCAAAGTTTGACCAGAGTATTCAGTGTGTTAGTTTTTCACATGCATTTTTAATCAGTTTTTACTGTATTTGTTATCCATGTTGCAAAAAAGACTGATAATTGTGGACTACCTTTCCTTTTTTTACTTATATTTTATGGTAAACCTTTGCCTAACAATATGAAGGAAGTGACATATATAGAAGCACCTTGATCCTATCCTATTATGTATTATCCTATCTCAATAACATCACTGGGGGACCATACTTTAAGAAACTGGTTCGTCAGTTCATCCTATGAGGCTATTGTGCATCTTAGAGGCTGTTGTGCAGTGAGTACAAATCCAGGGTGGAGGGAGAGCACCAAGAGATTAATGTATTAGCTTCACACAGATTATGTAAAAACAAGATAGACCTCCTACTGGCCTCCATGCGGCAAGCGATAATAGTTCTGCTTCCAAAGCCTGGAAAGGATCATAAATATCCAGACTTATACCGGCTGATATGTCTGCTCCCGGGGGACGTTAAAATCATGGCCAAGTTCTGGCCAACAGTCTATCGGGAGTAACTACCTAATAAATTCATTTAGAACAGTCAGAAATTATGCCTGACAGATCCACTGCTCTGAGCATTTGGCGACTATATTTAAATAGCCAGTCAGATAAGGTGGTGAGGGAGGATCAAGCTGTCCTCTCAATCGATGCTGCCAAAGCTTTATACAGTGTTTTATACAGTGGGAATTTTGTGGACAGTCCTGGACAAGATTGGATTCGGGCCAACATTCATAAATTTGATTCAATTGCTATATTCAAGACCAAGGGCACATATTAAAGTGAATGGATGTCTATTTGATGCATTTGTACTGGAAAGAGGGACACAGCATAGGTGCCCCATATCCCCATATCTGTTTCCAATACCAATAGAGCCATTAGCTTCTGCGAGAAGGGCCTCCACAGAGATTTTAGGATTCCCAGGGAATGGGAGAGAAGAACGAGTGTCTTTATACGCAGATGATTTGCTAATATACATACTAATAGATCCCTTCCGAATGTTATGTCTATCATAAGAGTTTGGCAGCCACTCAGGATTTGCAATTAACTGGGACAAATCAGTCCTAATGCCACTGGTACCTAGTCATAATATTTGTATTCCAGCAAGGGTACCACTGCAGGTGGTTAGCAATTTCAAATACTTAGGAGTGAAAGTAACTTCTAACCCAAGAGACTATATAAAAAAAAAACAATATGGAGTCGCTGTTAGCAAGATATGCTACTAAGTTGAAAATATGGTGTATATTGCCACTTTCTCCAGTTGGTAGGGGTAACCTGATCAAAATGGTACTGATGCTTCAGCTGCTGTATATATTATACAACTCGCCAGTATGGTTGCCACAGAAATACTTCCACAGAATTAAAGAGCTATTAATTGATTGGAAAAATGGCAGGCTAGAATCAGCTTAGATACATTAGAAAGGAGTAAGGATGATGGTGGTCTGGCAATACCAAACCCATGGTTTTATTACCTGGCAGCACAGACTCAGCACTTTAAAGGATGGTGGATGATATAGAAGGGGGGTCAACGAGCTCTGCAAGCAGTCTAGTAAGTTCATCGACAAAGCACACAATACCAGTACACGCCCTAGAGGCGGAATTTGGAGGCGGGGATGTGGGCAGTAAACCTACACCGTCCCTCATGACTAAGGTTTGGTGAAAGGTTAAGAATATTATGGGAATCTTCAGACACTCCCCACAGACACTCCTTTATAGTGAAACCCAGTCCTACCAGAAATATTTCGTCTAGAAGGATTCACTCCATGGGATATGAAAGGGGTAAAACATCTTTGTTCGGAGTGCGTGAATTCATAGGACCTATGACTATCATAATAATGCAATTCAGAGATCTTTGTATCAAGCCAGAAAGGCCATAGCGGCTCATTGGACGGGTTGACAGTAGGAGATTAGGGACCAACTAGGGTTGAGTTAGAATGTATGTCATGCAATTGCAATGTACCAATATTGTAACGTAATAGATGTTGTAATGAACAAATGTAGCAATGTAAAAGCATACTGCCTGTGGCAGGCTTCTCTATTATCTTTTCTGTGGTTTGTACTGTTGGAAAAAGGAGGAGAAAAAAAATTGATAAAAATTATCTGAGAATTAACCATATCCCAAAATAGCTTAATATTGTCACATTCCTAGAAAACATGATTTAGTGATGCAGCTTAAGAGCCACATCACCAGCAGGTATTAGGGATAACTGGATTAATTTTAGGAAGTAAGACGGTTGTATGATTCCATGTATTTTATATTATTTTTCTGTATATAAAGCTGATAGGGAGCCTTTAGGCACTTAATCCCAAATAATTTTCCAAATTGGTTCAGGAATGGGTAGCCTTATCAATTCCTCCCATCTCATCGTATATAAGTGTTTTTCAGTGTCTGGGTTTATAGTCTAGAAAGGAAGCTGTAGAAGTCTGAAATAAGCCCCTTAGAAGTCTTGCATCTAAAATTTATATGCTCAAAGTCAAAGTGTAGGAATTAATGTGAGGAACCTAATACTGAGATGCAGTACTGTAATATAAGTATGAGCTGTGGGAGCAAAACTCAGGCTAACAGCAGGTCATCTTACATAAGGAGAAGTCTGGTTGTGGGATGGGCTAAATGTTTAATTTGAAAGACATTCATCAAAACAAAAGATGATGAATAGAGATGAGCGAACACTAAAATGCTCGGGTACTCGTTATTCGAGACCTTTGTGCAAGTGTATGGCCATTTAATGTAGTGTGTTAAGTTAAGATGCTTTTAAGAAATTTTATTGACCTCAAGCCCTTTTCACTATGGACAGGCTGAGTTCATCAAGACTCCAGGGATGATCATACATTATTTTTGCAGCCTTTTAAGGCTTGGTTCACATATGGAAGACTGACTGCTGCAAGCTTACCAACTAATTTCAACTTTCCAAATTACAAGGTCACAAAAACTGTCCATTTCAAGCAGGTTTTTTGTGAAGTAATTTTCTAGATCACAGTACCTGTAAATGCAAAATTCTCCCTGGGGATTACAATTTATGGTTCAGCTGAAAACTATGAATTAAGTGGCTGGCTTGGTTGCGGCCTAGCCATGGTTGTCACAGTAGCTCAGTCTTAGTGTAGGTGGTGTGATGGTAGCAGCTAGCAAGGGATGCACACAGAAAACAGAGATGGAGAAAACTCATGGTTCCTTTTTTAGGAGAACTCTTATGAAACCTTTCATCAGCAGCAGGTAACAGGCTAGGTGTCAGCTAGGGTAAATAAATCTTTGGGGAGCCGGGTTGGCTCTACTGCATATGCAGCACAATATAAGCAAAGTTTCTAGTTCTATAGTAGCAGATGAACTTAGAATCCATAAGCCTAGGCTATATTTAAAGACTTAAGCTGAGTCTAGCGTTACAAGTTAATAACAGTCTTTTTTACCTGAGGAAAAAGGCAAAACATTACTTTTAAATAAAAGCATTAACTCTTTGGTGTACATACACATGCACAGGATATAATGCACTCTGTAGATACCCATCTGTCACTAGTGGGAAATGTTTTATTATGATGCCATCATGCAGCCTACTAGAGGATTTAATACTGTATCTGTACCAGGAAAAGATGAGTTATGGCCTCTAACTAGCTTGGTACCTGCATTGTGGAGCCCAGTATGGTGATCAGTACCACTGAGGCCATTTAGCAAGAACACCAGGATTAAAGGCCATCTACCACCAGGATGAAGGATTGTAAAGCAAGCACACTGACAAACTGGTGTGTGCCCACTCTGGCAGGATCTGCTCTTCGCTAAGCTTTTTATGCCCTGGCTTTAAGAAAAAAAAGGCTTTTGAAATTATGCAAATGAGCCTGAGGGGCTCTGGGATTCATAGGTGTTAATGGAGCCTAGAGTCCCTCTGGCTCTTTTCATAATTTTAATTCTTTTTTTTCCCTTAAAAACAAGGGTATAAAAAGTTTAAAGAAGAGCAGATCCTGCCAGAGGGGGCACACACCAGTATGTCAGTGTGCTTGTTTTAAAATCCTTCATCCTGGTGGTAGATGACCTTTACATTTAGTAATAGCCAAACTACAGGATAATACATGAACATAGTGCAGTTTTATATGTATAAGAGTTTTCTGCAGTAGAAATTGTCATTATATGCTCCCCTGCACCATCTGTTTTTCTGGGCAGTGCTACCTCTATGTGCAAGCAGATGCTTCTATCTTATATGTACATTCTGAGTTGTTATTCCCTAAATTGGCAATATTGCAGCTCTATTTTACTCACCCTTTGGCCTATTTGCTTAAAACAATATTTTTTAAAAAGGCCCTTTATAAATTTTCTGTGCAGAACAGGTTAAAGTTCACAGGGAGAATTAAAAAGATTGCACTAGACAGCTCAAATAAATTTAAACACACCCAAAGCCCCTTTAATGCTGCACCACAACACATAAAAAATAATGACACCACACCATTATTTAACCATTCACTGGTGAGTTGACTTGAGGGCCGGAAATAGATTTATTAATAGAAATTATGTAATTAACTATTTCTATACAATATTTTTTGTATAATTTTCCTCAAATTAGTTCTCATATAAACATATTAACATTTTTTGAACAAAAATATCTGTGCAACAGATCCACTAACAGGTATCCTAGCCAGCTAATGGCCATGTAGGCCAATAACCAATATAGAACCACCAAGCAGAAGGTTGCCAGTTTCTATACCATACTGCATGCCAGACAAAAAGATGTCCAGGCCAATATCCAATGAATTTTCACCCTTGAGCTGTCTGTCCCGAACAATGTAGAAAGAACAGAAAAAACAACAGGAGAGGACGGCGCCTCTTGTAATATTGTAGGGATCACTGGTTGGTGAGTGAGAAGAATACTGCTCACCTGAAAAACCCCTTGTTACAGTGCAGTTTGTAGCCCACTCTGGGGAAGGGTTCCGGGTCGTCTTGCAGATCAATGCCAATAACCGACGTCGATGAGTGGCTTGGTCAAGCATCTCCCACAGCTCCAAAAACACTGGAAACCACAAAGTGAGACCGATATAAACAATTGATGAGATGAGGAAAAGGTGGGGGGGGAGGAAGCTAACGTGGTGCGCTAATAAGCTAATTAGTATCCACAATAGTGGTAAATAGATAATATAACTCCAAAATTTGATGATTCAATGACCATAATGTTATTATTAAGATAAAATAATAAACAGGGATAGCATAATAAAAAAAAAAATACTGATAAAATTGTTATGTCTAGGTAACGAGTTTCGGTTATAAAAACCTTCTTCAGACCAAAAAAGACAAGTAACACAACCGGCAGATAACCTGCATGTAAATAAATAAATGATTTAAATAGTAAATAGAACGTAACAATTGATAGGAGGATAGTAAGGATAATAAAATAACTGATTAGATATAGACATGTAAAAAGGAGGAAAAATTCATTACTAAACTGATCAGATTGATAGAGGGCACCTACTAGCACTCTACTACCCCAGGTAGAGAATCCCATGGACTACTGGGCAGCAAACTTGATGTGTGACCGCAACCTGCGGAGTTTGCATTAGAGAAGCTGTCCTGCCCAGCCAGTAGTGTGGCATCAGAGCGGGTGTTCAGTGCGGCGGGGAGAGATTGACCTTTGTCAAGTTGAATCAGGTGTGGATTGGCCAGGATTTCAACACACCAATGCCTTATGCATCAGATCAGCCATGACGCCTCCCCCAAACCTTGAGAAATAAGTCTGGATTCTAACTACCTGCCTCAGGTAGTTAGAATGCTGCCGAAGTGAGGAAAAACAATTCCAGGATCCAGCTATTCGCAGAATAAAACCGCCTTTATTATGTTCTTATGGCATCCATCAAGTAAAATACAGGTAACATGCTGAAATCATCGTCAATGCGTTTCTAGCACAAACAAGTGCTCTTAATCATGACTGGAGAGTATGGTGTACTGGTGTGTTAAATACCTGTGCTACACCGATCAACCACTCCTCTCCTGACATGTTTGTCCAATCCGATATAGTTACATTAAAAAACATGTTTTACGCAATAAAAATAGTTACAATTACAAACATATGAGTTTACACGGGCAAAAGCAACACATATTTATCTTATTTAACATACAATTCATTTATATATGAAATTAGCAGAATGACTTCCGTGGTTCCCTTAAGCGTTGTCAGGGGAACTCCACGCTATCCTGCGATTTTCGGTCATGTGACCTATCACGTGGTACAGCTGTATATAAACAGAGAAGACGCATTGTAATACTGTGGAAGACAATATGTGAAGATAACGGTCCATCGAGGACCAAACAGCTTGGCATTACTCGGGGATGAAGGTAAGTATGTGGGCTTTCGTAAATAATAGCTTTTATAGAGGTACCTTTGGTTGGCCGGTCGATGGATACCGATGTGTCCAGTAACTCTATGTGAAAAGATAGAGAATTTTGTTAAAACCATAAAATATGTTACAACAACATGGATAATCAATGTATAAAAAACACGCTAGTTCTTGCAGGATATTGGAAACAAAGGAAAGGAAAGATAACAAGGGTATAGATATTTGGATATGTTTCAATATGGATATAAGTGCCCACTCATGGGTTCAAGTTACTAGCATATCCATATAAATGCCTGCACGCTTAAGGCAAGAGTAGCTGGTAATGTAAACAACAACAAGGGGGCATATGAGAGGAGAAGGTGTTTTCAGTAGTGATACATTAGTTCATTCTTGTAATTCATTCCTAAGGGGAACATTGTTTTTAGTTTGAATTGCCAGTAGGCTTCTCTATTTTTTAATAGAGCGCCCATGTTACCCCCTCGGGTCGGCAATCTTATTTTTTCAAATGCATAAGCTCTTAGGCTGGTAATTTTACTTTCATGTATCATCACAAAATGTTTGGCTGCCCCTGAGAGGTTTTTTCCCTCTGGGTTTTTGATGTCCTTCAAATGCTCTAGGAATCTAGTCTTAAACTTTCTGCTTGTTTGACCTATGTATTGTAATTGACATTCGTCACAAAAGATGGTATAAATTACATTTTTGCTGTTACAATTGAGGAAACTGTTTATAGTAAGTTTCGTGTCACCTGTGGTGTTCGTAAGTGTTTTTGTATTTTTTACAAAGTTGCATGTTTTGCAAGGAGAACCCCCACATTTGAAGAAGCCTGTTAGATTAAGCCAGGTTTTATTTTTGTTTGGAGAGCTTGATACTAGAGATGGAGATAGGGTGTTGCCTATTGTCTTGTTTCTGCGGGATACTATACTGCATCCTCCCATCAGTATCTGTTCCAAAATAGGATTTTCATTGAGGAGGGGTAGGTGTTTTAAGACAATATTTTTGATGGTCTGGAATTGTGGGCTAAAGTTGAGGACCAATGTTGGCTTTTTATTGGAATCTTTTTTGGATGTTATGTTGGTATTGGTCTTGTTATCATGCATAGGTAACAGTGTTTCTCTGAGTTTCCTATCTGTAATGGTTTTGGCTCTATTTAGCATCCAGTCTTTATATCCTCTAGATTTCTGACTGATATTTTCCTCATCTCCTCCTCATAGTCCTGGTCCCTACTGCAGTTGCGTCTAGCTATTATCATTTCTCCTACTGGAATCGATTTTATTGTGTGTGGTGGATATAGGCTGTTGGCTAACAAAATTGTATTGCCTGCTGTAGGTTTTCTGAAGGTGCTAGTTCTTATGATGCTCCCTGGTGTACCCTCCAAACGTAGGTCAAGGAACATCATTGTTGAGGGGTCGCAACAGTGGGTAAACTGTAATCCACATTCATTACTATTAAGGTGTTCCATGAAGAGTGGCATGGCAGACACATCGCCCCTCCATATGATCAAGAGATCGTCGATGTATCTGCCATACCACTCCACATATGCACCAAATGGGTTGTTGGGACCAAAGATGGCAGCTTCCTCCCACCAGGCTAAAACCAAATTCGCCAGGGATGGGGAAAACTTGGCCCCCATACTCACACCCCGTATGCTGCTGCTGCCACCCACCTGATGCCACACATCTGCTGCCAGTTGCTCCATCTGCCTCCCACCATCTTTAGCAGAGACTGGAATTGTCACCCACCTCCACACTCTATGATTGTGCCACTTTCTGACCTCCTGCTGCTGCTGCCACCGCTGCCGCCTCCACACTCTAACATTTTGCCACTCTGTGGCCTACCATGTTGCTGCCACCTCCAGAATTTCTCATTGTCCTACTCTCTGACCTGCTGATGCTGCTGCTGCCACTGCCACCTTTGAATTTCTTTTTTTGGCAAAGACATCATATTTTATGGGAAACTGTAATGAATAATGGATGTAGCGTTTCTAATCTTTATTTTTAAATTACAAAATGTCAACTTCGAATTCATTGTGCCACTCTGTGGCCTACCATGTTGCTGCCACCTCCAGAATTTCTCCTTGTCCTGCTCTCTGACCTGCTGCTGCTGCCACTGCCCCCTTCACACTCTATGATTGTGCCACACTGTGGCCTA
Source organism: Engystomops pustulosus (assembly GCA_019512145.1). Taxonomy (NCBI): domain Eukaryota; kingdom Metazoa; phylum Chordata; class Amphibia; order Anura; family Leptodactylidae; genus Engystomops; species Engystomops pustulosus. The sequence goes on from CM033647.1 coordinate 118,530,569, forward strand.
CCATGTTGCTGCCACCTCCAGAATTTCTCATTGTACCACTCTCTGACCTGCTGCTGCTGCTGCCACCAATGCTGCCTCCACGCTATAACATTGTGCCACACTCTGGCCCACCGTGTTGCTGCCACCTCCAGAATTTCTCATTGTCTTACTCTCTGACCTGTTGATGCTGCTGCTGCCACTGCCACCTTTTAAGTTCTTTTTGGCAAAGACATCATATTTTCAGGGAAACTGTAATGAATAATGGATGTGGCGTCTCTAATCTTCACATTTAAATTTAAAAATTTTGACTTCGAATTCATTGTGCCACTCAGTGGCCTACCATGTGCCACCTCCAGAATTTGTCATCGTGCCACTCTCTGACCTCATGCCGCTGCCACTGCCACCTTTGAAGTTCTCTTTTGGCAAAGACATCATATTTTCAGGGAAACTGTAATGGATAATGCATGTGGTGTCTCTAATCTTAACATTTAAATTAAAAATTTTCGACTTTCATTGTGCCACTTTGTGGCCTATCATGTTGCTGCCACCTCCAGAATTTCTCATTGTCCTATTCTCTGACCTGCTGCTGGTGTCGCTGCTCCCTTCACGCTCTATGATTGTGCCACACTGTGGCCTACCATGTTGCTGCCACCTCCAGAATTTGTCATTGAGCCACTCTCTGGCCTCCTGCTGCTGCTGCTGCCACCACTGCCACTTCCATGCTCTAACATTGTGCCACTCTGTGGCCTACCATGTTGCTGCCACCTAAAGAATTTGTCATCATGCCACTCTCTGACCTCAACCCACTGTTGCTGCTGCAACTGCCACCTTTGAAGTTCTTTTTTGGCAAAGACATCATATTTTTAGATAAACTGTAATGAACAATGCATGTGGCGTCTCTAACTTCAAATTCATTGTGCCACTCTGTGGCCTACCATGTTGCTGCACCTTCAGAATTTCTCATTGTACCACTCTGTGGCCTATGATTTTGCTCCCACCTCCATAATTTGTCAATGTGACACTCTGTGTCCTACTCATGCTGCTGCCTACTGACCGCTGTCTCCGTCTGTGATTTCCATATTGCTGTTTTCATCCTCCACCGCTCTGTGACATTGCCAATATGGTGGTTTCCCCCTTCATTTCATCTGTCAGAAGGAATGAAAAGCTTCAGCATTGATAGACAAAAGCAGGAGTGGATACAGAACACAGAGGACATGCAAATATCCCATTTACTGGTCATCTCTGTTCTGGATCAACTTATGTTTGTTTTTGGCTTTAGCAATACTGATGGATTATTGGCCGATTGAAAGCTGTCACTGAAGGATGAAAAGAAGGGCAAAATGATTGTCAGGATCAGTGTATCCTCTGGACCACCGCGGGAGATGAAACTAGCCGACACCTGGGACCGGAGCCCAAGCGGCACCTGGTTTTCACCAGAGCCCGCCGCAAAGCGGGTTGGACTTGCTGCGGCAGGATACCACCAGGTCGTTCCACAGGTCCGACCAGCCCGTGGTGGCAGCCGAGGTCGAGGTACCTTAGCGGATGACAATCTCGTAGTCAGGTCCAGGCACAGGGTCAGGGCAGGCGGCAGAGATGCAACGTCAAGTCCAAGTCCGGGGTCAGCAATGGGAGGTCCAGAGAGGTGGGAACGGGAACACAGGCACACGGAACACAGCAACACGGAGGAACTCGGGTAACACGGCAACACAGGACTCAGGAGCGGGAACACACAGGAATACACGGGAACGCAGGAACACACAGGAACGCAGGAATACACAGGAACGCAGGAATAATCGCATGAAAGCTTTCTCTTAGGCTATGAGGCACAAAGATCCGGCAAGGCTTACAGGAAGAGGCATGCTTATGTAGAATTGGGCAATATGGCCAGCGCCAATTAATGGCGTGCTGGCCCTTTAAATTTGGAGAAGGTGGCGCGCGCCCTAGCAGTCGGGGATGCGTGCCCACAGCGGAGGGGAGCGAGCCAGGAGCCGGGACGGGTGAGATGCGCTGGCGGGGGCAGGGCATATTTATACACTTTATGCACACATCCACACATTTATACAGTTTATACACATCTAATACATTCATACAGTATACTTGTATATACAATATATAAAGTATTTAATCAGCCACTAGAGATGGGTAAATTTGTTAAAATTTGTTTAATCTCGATTCGCCAAATTTTTTGAAAAATTTCATTCGGTCTGAATCGAATCATGACAAATCGCATTAAAAAACAGGTATTTCCTGGCTGCAGAGAGCCTGTAGGTTGTTGTAGATAGATGTGCCATTCTTAAATATGCATAGGCAGCATGGTTTGGTCTTCAAACAATGCTGTGTTTTTGTATGACTTGCATTAGACAGCCACCGCTCTTAGAATCGCTTCACTCTTCACTTCCATGTGCACTTACAGAGGCCAACTTCACCAAATAAGCAAAGCAGGAACGCTTCCTGACAAGGTAACGTCTGTGCCAGCTCGAAAGGACCAAGCTGAGTGCCAAAATCCCACTATAACATCAAAGAGTACACTCTTTTTACACTGACATCAGATGATTCCATAGATTACGACAGAACCTGTTCTATTAAATGCGGATACATGTAGAAACCCCCCTAAAGAGTGTAGAGGGTTTTGGCAGTAATTTTGCATTGAAGTCACTGATCATTTTGCCCTTCTTTTCACGCGTAAGTGTCCTCTTTCAATCAATCGGTCAATAATCCACCATTATTGCTAAAGCCAAAAACAAACAGGAGTTGATCCAGAATATGATCCGAAGATGAGCAGCAAATGGGATTCTTGCATGTCCTGTGTGTTCTGTACAAATTTCCTACTTTACCAGCACCAAAGCAACCCCAACCTCCACCATGCTTGACAGATGGGATCAGGCACTCTTCCGGCATCTTTTCAGATGTTCTATGCCTCACAAATGTTTTTCTGTGTGATACGAACATCTCAAATTAAGATCTATCTGTCCATAACACTTTTTCCTGATCTTCCTCTGTCCAATGTATGTGTTCTTTTGCCCATATTAATATTTTCCTTTTATCAGCCAGTCTGAGGTATGTTTTTTTCTTTGTCAATCAGCCCTGAAGGCCAGCATCCTGGAGTCGCCTCTTCACTGCAGAGGTTGACACTGGCGTTTGGGGGGGTACTAATTTTTGAACATTAATTGTTTTAAATTAAAATACAAGAACAGAATGAATTTCCAGTAATAAAGTTACATATCAATTAAACCGAAATGGTCTGATCAATATCTTCATTGTTGCTAAAGGTATGAAGGAAAAGGCGAAGAGAAGTGGGGGGACATATAGAAGGGGAGGTTAAAGAAAGGAGGTGGGGGGACAAACTATAACATAACCAAAGAAATCCCTTGGCTACATTTAAATTAACTGTTTTGAGCTATAGTGGCATAGTGTTATAGGAATGTACAGTAATACAAGGTGGATATTATTTTATTATATGTAGGATCGAACCATAGATTCCAGTCCTAGTGGGCTATAATTTTTTTCGCAGAAACAGTTTTCATTAACTGCACTTATCTCCGCTATAGACTGTTGATCCGGATTTTTTTCATTATTTGGCTATTTTAATTCTTGTTGCTATGATTACATGGGAAATAACTGTGAGATGAGGAGGAGTATAATCATCTAGGTCTATGAGAAAAAGAGCTTGAGGTGCTGTCAAGTTAATTGGAAAATGACAGATCTTGGAGAGTAAAGTTCCTATAGCTTCCAAAAATTTGATTATAATTTTACAATTCCACCATATGCGAAGCATGTCTGTATTTTTTCTTGGCATCTCCCGCATTCATGTGGGCTGTCTTGGTATATATGAGAAAATCTGCAAGGCATAAAATACCAACCATACCAATATCTAATTTTAATTGCAGTTTCCAAATGGCTTATACATTTAGAAAACTGAGAGGGAATATTAAATGATATTTCCCATTACTTATATTCAATGTTTATATCTAGTTTACTTGACCATTTTTTTAAAATGGGGAAAGATTATATCTTAATTGGATCTAATAAGATTTTATAAAATGAGGATAGGCCTTCAGCACCCGTTGAGAAGTTTAGTATTTCATAATTGGTGTGGGCAGTTGTCTGGAGGAATTTTGGCTTTAGGTCTCTGTCACTATTTCTGTCACCACTACTTGTTGGAGCAGGTCACAAGGATTCCTTCCCAACCTTTATCTAGTCAATTCATACATTAATCATTGTAAAATCATCTTTTCTTTACTATGTAAATGAGGCTGGGCACATGGAGAGAGGCAGTGATGTCACCCCTGTTATCCCTCCCTTCTCCTATCCCTGCTTATGTCTGAGTGTAATGTATAGTAAAGCATTGCAAGTGTCTGTGCTTTATCTGCTGACATGCTGCATCCTCCTAATACAAATATGTGAGACACAGACATCAGCTACACACGTACCTGACATGTTCTGCTATAACATGGCTGCCTGGAGCTGTTGTATCTCTCCTTTACACACACACACATGCTGCACCAGGAAGCACCAGGAAGCACATGGAGGAGCCATTACACCATTATACCTCGCACAATATTGACAATATTCCTCGCTGTCAGTCAAGCACTGGGGGTGTGGCTGTGCCTCCCACTCATGAATAAGCTGGACAGCTGAATTCGATAATGATTCACCGGACATCTCTATATTTAGTTTCGGGGGTTAATATGCCTGACTGGTTCTCTTTAAAAAATGTAAACAGAACTGCTCACCTGAAAGCACCTTGTACTGCACTGTACACTGTAGCCCACCCTGGGGAAGGGTTCCGGATCGTATGGCTAATTGAAGCCAATAGCAGGAGTAGATGGATGGTGTTCTAAGCAGCTCCCACAGCTCCAAATAACCGGACCTCTAATAGAGGCGGTGTAGACGTAGTAAAAAACGGAAAAAAAAAGGAGAAGGAAGCTATTGTGGGGCGCTAATAGGCCAAATTGTATCTACAATAGTGATAAATAGCTGGAAATAATCTGTATTGAAAATCTTTTATTACATAAAACAACAAACAGTGATAAAAATAAAGGTCTAAGTAACGCGTTTCGGTTATAAAAACCTTCTTCAGACCAAAATAGACAGATAATACAACCGGCAGATAACCTGTATGTAGATAGATTTAAAAATAGACTTAAAAAAATAACTTACAATAGCTGAAATTACATTATATGAATAGTTTGATGTAAGGAATGCAATATGATGCAATATGATGTAAGGAATAAGCAAATACATTGAGTAGCATCACATATAGATATAAACGAAATTAGTGTATGATAAAATTACTGTCTCAAATACTCTATAACTCTCAAATTAATAAACAAATTACTTAAATTAATAAATCCACAAATAAATTTTTTAAAAATTAAATAAATAAATAATATAGGTAGATTTAGGTAAATAGGAATCTAATGAATGAGTAAAACGAAGCAACAAAACAGATAATTAGTGTCTTGAATCCTTAAAGGTTTACGCTTCCATATATAGGACCAGACAATTTTGTGAATGTCTCTAAGTGTTTTAAGGTTTACTGGTATTGGAAGATTATGTAAAATGTATAAAAGCTGTGTAAAGTAATTAAAGGACACCACCAGGATGAAGGACAGTAAACCAAGCACACTGACATACTGGTATGTTCCCCCTTTGTCAGAATCTTCTCTACTTTCAGCTTACCTAGTTTTTACGACAAAAGGTTTTAAAAAGATTTGTAAAAGGTTTTCGTAATCTTTTTGGTACAAGCAAGGGCTTAAGAAGCTAAAAGAAGAGCAGATTCTGCCAGAGGGGGCACACACAAGTGTGCTTGGTTTACAATCCTTCATCCTGGTTGTATATGTCCAGGATGTATATGTATGAGGAATGGCCGGAGAAATGTTTGATGATGTTTAATGGGGTTTTCCCATGAAAGAAAATTCTCACATTTCAATCCCCTATTAATGTTAACAAAATATAGATCATTTTTAACCCTTTACTTCATAATTTTACTAAGTTTTATTGCTGGCTCCAATCCCTCAGTTATGGGCAGTGCAAAATTTCAGGGTGTAGGAGGGGGCTTTCTAACCAGACATTACACACAATGACACAGTTAGCTCTCCTAAATCTCTGCTATTCCATAACACATAGATCTGCTTTGCCATCCTCCCCCTTCCTAGATAAGGAACTTATCTGCACATAGCTTTACACTCTTCACTCTGCTGTCGGCAGGAAGTCCATGTTTGTGTATCAGTGTGAGAGCTCTGTCCTGGCATGGGAGGGGCTAGAGGCAGAGACAGAAATCTCAGCCCCATGGCTGTAAGACAGAAAAGCAAGATATCTTCCCCTACCCTAAGTCAGAAGTTATAGGGTCCTGTCTAGGGGCAACTGAAATTTTGTACACCAGGACTGGAAATTCTAGATAGAGAAATGCTGTATTTTTGTTAGTAACAATGAATTAGAGAATGTGTTAGTTTGTTATCCTGAGTACATTTTAAAAGCTTGTCTTTGTGGAAATACCCCTTTTATGTTGATAAATGTAACGTGTTGCACTTCGGCCATGGAAACTAGAACATAACTGTACTTTTTAACAGTGAATTACTTGGTAAAACTGCAGCTAAAAACGCTTTGGGGGTATTGGTGGATTTTTAATTAATTAATTAAAAACGACCAGGGCTGCTGCTAAAGCAAAAAATAAAATTATGCGATTTATCAAGAGAGGGATAGATTCTCATAAAAAGGACATTGTACCACATTTCTATAGCTACTTTACCCTTGTAAAAATGTGTGTGATGTGTGATACGGTTTCCGGAAATCTTCCCCTGCTTCCTTATGTACGTCAACTAGTGAGTTATGAGTGTTGGTAAATTGCTCCATTTTGTCCTCCATTTACTTACCCGGTCCATTCGCGATCCAGCGACGCGGTCTCTGCGCTGGATTCAGGTCCGGCCGGGATTTATTAAGGCAGTTCCTCCACCGTCCACCAAGTGGCGGTGCTGCGCTGAAGAGCATCGGAACGCACTTGAATACATCGCCGGGCTGAGTGAACGTAAGTGCAATTTTCGCGACACATTTTTAAAAAAAAATGCGTCGGTTTTTCCGAATCCATCCGGTTTTCGTTTGGCCACGCCCCCCCGATTTCCATCGCGTGCATGCCGGCGCCGATGCGCCACAATCCGATCGCGTGCGACAAAATTCTGGGGCAATTCAGGGAAAATCGGCGCAAATCGGAAATATTCGGGTAACACGTCGGGAAAACGCAAATTGGACCCTTAGTAAATGACCTCCAATGTGTGAGGTTCTGTCCCCAATATGCGTGATTTCGCTGTGCAGCCTGCTTAGGGCATTGGGGATAAATTTCGGTATGATTTGTCCCAAGCTTCCTAATATGTCCAAAAAGCAAAAAAATTTGCGGGTCCAGCACTCCAAAATGAAAATGAATGTTAAAAATGATCAGAGCTGCTGCTAAAGCAAAAAATAAAGTGAGGGATAGATTCTCATAAAAAGGACATACCGTATATACTCGAGTATAAGCCAACCCGAGAATAAGCAGAAACCTATTGACTCGAGTATAAGCCAAGGGTGGGAAATGCATTGGTCACAGCCTCCCCAGTATATAGCCTGCCAGTCCCCCATTGTATACAGCCTTCCAGCCCCCTGTAGTATACATCCTGCCAGCCCCCTGTTGTATACAGCCTGCCAGCCCCCAGTTGTATACAGCCTGCCAGCCCCCAGTTGTATACAGCCTGCCAGCCCCCAGTTGTATACAGCCTGCCAGCCCCCAGTTGTATACAGCCTGCCAGCCCCCTGTTGTATACATACAAAAAAATAACAAAAGAAGCACAGTGTAACAGTTGTAGAATCTAGTGACAGTGATATCGACCAATGTAGCCAAAGGAAGGCCTCTTACTGATAAACTACAAAATACCAAATAAATAAAAACAAGAGGAAAGGACAAGGCTTCAATGCAACAACATAAAAGGGAAAATCTTTATTTAGTAAACAACAATGGGAATGCATAAAATAGAGTGAGAAGCATCTCAGAAAAGATACAAAAAAGCACGCCAGGTAATATGTCCTAAAATACATAAACAAATGTAAAATGTACAAAGGACCCAAACATGTAATGAACAGTAATGAACGACAATGGGTGTAAAGTAATAATGAGGTAGAGCCCTTATATAGCTAGCAGGTATACTGTAATAATAACAGAGGTCACAGACACCAAATGATAAACATGGATAAACACATACAAATAGTGCAAAATGAGTGGAAGCTAGTGTGACCAAGATGAGTACATGATATTACCTGGCGTGCAAAATTTGGGGTTATTCAGTTTAGAAAAAAAGACAACTGAGCGGAGACCTCATTACAATGTACAAATACCTGAAAGGGCTGAGCCTAGGCCTGTGACCAGGACAGGGGGAATCCTCTACTCCTAGAGGAGTGGCGATTCTACCATCGACATAGACGGGGATTTTTTACTGCATTGCAGCAACACTTTGGAACTCTCTGCCGCAGTAGGTTGTTATAGGGAATGGGGAGAAAACATTTGTTTAATTCTTAAAGAGAACCCGTCATGCAAAATAACCCCCCAAAATAACCCCTAAACTAAATATATTTTCATAAACTGCCATAAACTGTATCCCTTCATTGTCCCTCTACATGCCTGTAAACCTAAGCAATGAGGTCCTAAAGCTGTATGCAAATGACCTGTGAAATGTCCAATGAAGCATTAGCATATTCAAGCTGTCCACTCTATTCATGAGTGGGAGGCACAGCCACACCCCCAGTGCATGACTGACAGCCTGTATAATGATGTCAGGCTGTATAATGATGTGATGGCTGCTCCATGTGCTGCTGGCCACGCCCCCTGCAGCCTGTGTGTGCATGTGTGTGTATATAAGAGAGATACAGCAGCTCCAGGCAGCCATGTTACAGCAGAACATGTCAGGTTCATGTGTAACTGATGTCTGTGTCTCTCAACTGTATATTAGGAGGATGCAGCATGTCAGCAGATGCAGCACACACACTAGCCATGCTTTACTATACATTACACACAGACATGAGCAGGGGGAGGAGAGGGGAGGGGTAACAGGGGTGACATCACTGCCTCTGACCATGTGACCAGCCTCATTTACATGATAAAGAATAGATGATTTTACAATGAATAATGTGAATAATGTCCTTGTGAGCTGCTCCAACAGGTAGAGGTGACAGGACTAGTGGCAGAGACCTGATGACAGGTGTCCTTTAACGATTGGACTTGATGGACTTATGTCTTTTATCCAGCCTTTTATACTAAGATACTATGAATAGTTTCCCCACTCTATTTCACTGCCAATAATATTTCATTCCTGCTTTCCTCATATTGAATTTATGTCTTATGTGTTTATGATTTTTACTGTTTATTTGTATTAATTTGACTTCAAGGGAAAGGGAGGTGATTAGAATTTTTAGTTTTTTTTTCTGTATGATTTGTCCCAGGCTTCCTAATATGTCCAAAAAGCAAAAAAAAAAAATTTGCGGGTCCAGCACTCCAAAATGAAAAAGAATGTTAAAAACGACACATAGTTTTTAACATTCTTTTTCATTTTGGAGTGCTGGACCTGCAAAAGGGGTTGGTGTTCAGGAGCCCCACACTTTTTTGTGTCCCCCTTCAGATCTGAGCCCCGCTCTCTTTGTCCTCTCAGTATTAGATATCATGGTTCTCGTAGAGCCTCATGGTTGAATCTGGCACCATCTTGCTCATGCTCAGAGAACATAGTGCTGAGCTTCATCGGGGCCATGACCCGTTTTCTAGGCTAGCCCATCATATGATTGTGCACAAGACTGCCCTCCAGGGTGTCCGGTAGCTGACAGTGTTTGTTTAATTGCCGCCCTCCTCGTATTGTGGCAGCTTTGTGCTGCACTTAGAAGCGTCTGCTCACCGCAGTAACCAGAGATGCCCCCTGGCAGGTACTATTTAACAATGCTGCCAGTTGAGGCATCAGTTTCTAAAACTAGAGACTCTAATGTACTTGTTTTGTTGCTTTTGTTCTGGTTAGAGCCTGTTTGTCCTCTCATCTGAAGGGATCAGTACACAATGCTGTAGGAAATCTTCAGTTTCTTGCCAATTTGTCGAATGGAATGGCTTTCATTTCTAAGTTTCACATGAAAGTTCTTTTTTTCTGCCCATTGAGATTGTTCCGTAGATCAACCAAATGGATGCTCCAGATTCTCAACCAGCTAAAAGGAAGGTCAGTTTTATAGCTTCTCTAGTCAGCCAAGCTGTTTTCAGCTGTGCTAGCATACTTGAACAAGGGTTTTCTAAACACCTATTAGCCTTCTTATACAGTTAGTAAACACAATGGGGTACATTTACATAAATTGATGATGTCTGCACTGGCTTGGTTACCGACTTGCTCTTGGAAAGGAGATACATATTTAATATTGTGCGCAGATACATTTCTGGCGCAGAGACTATTTTCTGTCCCCGGGATCAAAATCTGTCACAAGCTACAGAAATGTGTCTAGCAATCAGAGGACAGGCTTGAGCACCCTGCCCTGAAGTGGAGCAATGGCCGCTGTGGCTATGCATCAGTGGCTGACCTTGTCCAGTCTGAATGGGACGCCAGAAGGACAGGAAGAAAGTGATACCACATTGAAAATATGTGTAGATAATGACTATTAACAATAAAAATAAAAGTAAAAAATATATAAAGAAAAAAAACAGTAAGGGTAGCAGAAAAGGTAGATATGCCCAATAAATAGGATAAAAAGTGAAAGAGTATACACTAAAATGAGCTACAAAGTTTACTACTCAAAACGGTGCAAATTTTTTTAAAAAAAAAACAATATATGATCCCCTATAGTTGTAAAAATCTGGCTCTTCTGGCTCCTGAACGGCTCCCTATTAAATATATAATAGGGAGCCAGTCATTAACCCCACATTATAACCCGATTATATCAGGTTAAAGTGGGAGTGGTGAGCCGCTTAGGGGTGGGGTTAAGTTAGCAATTGGCTCAGTGAGGTGAGCCGGCTCACATCATTCGCGAACGAATGTGGGCATTACATTGAGTTACAGTGATATTTACTTAGCAATAGAAAATTCTTTAGCTCATTTTACTTGCATAGTGTAAAAATTGAAGCAGAAAGAAAATATGCCCAGTATAGACAGAAATATTCTTATCTAACCTCCTGGGCTATGCTAATGCTGCTTGCATACAAATTCTTTTTTTATAGATTGTTCATGCTAGGACATCATTGCACATAGTATCACAATTCAGAGAACTGCCTTCTGAAAATCTATATATTTGTAATAGAGCAAAACACTACATTATGAAGTTCACCAGTTCAGCATTTTGTTCAGAAAGCTAGCAGGTCTCCATTATATGGGTTCTATAGCTCCAAATGGCATTGACAAGTCCTCTGGGTGCTGTTACCTAATGGATTCTGTCCCTTTGTGACCAAGCAATGCTCTGTTTTTTATTGTATTGCATGATAAATGGAAGCAGGGAAGCGATACTACTGATTAACCACTAGTTTGGTTCTCCCCGGTGGTCACAAATTTCTGTAAAACAAATTACCCAATACAGATCACAGTATTAATATTAATATTAGTATAAATAGAAACTTTACCGGATAACAATGGATCCATTTTCTCCCATCCCCAGGATACTTATGTTCAAATGACTGCGTTTCTCTTCACTCTGCAAACAATTAAAATAAAAAGGGGGTTTATCTTAGTACACATTATTCATTCCTACACCATATCCACAGAAAAAGAGATAAGGTCTAATCACTAGGCCCTCACACTCAAGTGGTGTTGATGCTTCACAACTTGATCACACTTGCATATGTGCGGATGGATATCCAGCCGAATGTGGAAAACCAAAACTGAATGAAAGGACAGTTCAAGTTCCAGGTCAGTGTTTGCGACCAGACGTTTCACCAGCACATGCTATGAGTTCAAGTTGGACACAACACACTTCTCATCTGTGAGCTCTGCCAGCTGGAGACCACACACACACACACACACACAAGAAAAGACAGCATCTAATAGAGTACATACCTAACTTTAATTAGACAAATAGTCCCCAAATTCGGTTATAAGCCTAGCCCTCCTATAGAGTTTTTCGTATGCACTTCATATGACTAATGCAGACTTATGTCATTTTGCCATTTCCTAACCACCTGGAGCAAAAAGAGTTCAAAACCATTTCACTTTTGGTTTATCCAGAGATCTAAGTTTGTCAGGAGTAGACCCATGACAGAGCGACGGTAGGTACAGTGAACCAGGAGGCCTCACTCATCTGTGCATTATCATACTACTTGTTGTCAATTGACAGTAAAATATCAAGTAAAGTCCAAAGTAAAGTATATGCGTATTACGGGCACCTGTTGCTGCTGGTCCAGGAAATTGATGCTTCAGTAGCCCAAACGTTGTGTTCCCAGTTACAGGCAAACCGGAAATGGCAAAACCAAAACAAGCAGAGGGAGTGCCATTTGTAAACATCCTGGACCAGAGATGGCCAGCTGTACACAATATATGTCAAATAGAATATAGAGACGAACAAAGCAATGCAATAATATATAAACATAGAATAACAACAAAACTAACGAGTAACAGCACAATATGGGCAAAAGATAAAAAGAAACCAAAGTGCAGCAAAGACCTAAATAGGAAAGGCGGGTGGACTATCCTGTGAATACTTAACCCAGAAAGTTCACGGAAATATAAAAAGAAAAAATTGCAAGCAGAACGCCAAGGAATTGTAGATAAAAAAATAGGAGTTTTAATCCATCTCGAGTGAGAGGACTTTACGGCTCTGTATGTCATCCTTCTAAGCAGTAAAGTAAACGGAAAATATGTTTATTAGTCACAACTAGGGGACACCCCAAATAGAAGAAACATGTTAAATGGAATATTGGACCCCACTCAATTAGATCTCACTGACAGCGCTCATATTATAGAAAAAAAAGTTATTATGATAATGACAAATAAAAATTTAAGAAAATGATGTACAGAAACTGGGATCCTAATAATATGGGTGTTGGTAAGTGTGACTTCCTCATGAAGTGGAGTAGGGGGGCCTAGCAGATTTCTGCATAGGGCCCCCCCTCCCAACCTACAAAAATACATTTACATACCACACAGTTTATAAATCACACACATTTATACTTTAAATACACACACATAAACCATTCTACACTCACTTATATACTCGTACAAACATACCTACGTATACAATACACTATATGCACACATTAGTATGTTTAGACAGACTAATACATACAGATATACAAAACTAATACGGTATGTACATACTGTTATATATGCATATATACTGTTTAATATAGTAGCATTAAAGCATGTAGCATACATTATCTTTACATACGAGAGGACATCACGGTGTATACATTTTATACATGCGTATTAAAACACATCTACACATCCTGAATCTATATACAGCATTATACACACGACATACAGTGTATACACACATAATGCATCTATACATACAGTATCTACACACATACATACGGTATATACAGCATATAATACACATAAAAAACGGCAAATACACACACATACAGCATATACAACATTACATACAGTATATACTGTAAGCATATACACCACATAAGCACATACACACATTAATTCGGCAAATACACACACATAAAGCATATACACACATAACATCCATATCTACTGTACAGCATATAACACATAGATAAAGTTATACACACAGACATACGGTATATACTGTACAGCATAGACACACACATACAGCACATACACATATAACATCGGCACAACTACAACACATACAGCATATTACACAAATGACATGCATAATATAATGTACAGCATATACACAAATAGATACAGTATATGACACACATACATACACGGTATTACAGCTATACACACATACACATATATTTGGCAACTAACACATATACAGAATATACACACATACATTACAGTATATAATGTACAGCAGACACAATAACAGCACATAAACACATACATTACAGCATTACTGTGCAGGCAATACACACATTACAACATTGTCTGTACAGCATATTCACACATACATATAGCATATTACTGTACAGGCAAAATCCACACATGAGCATACATACTTCTAACAATAATACATACATGTATATAGCACTATTCCGTTTCTTGACAGGGACCGGCTGCTGTAGTGGGAGGCTGTTTCTTAGGGAGGGAGGCGGGCCACATTGCCCAGGAAGAGGAAGCAGCTGAAGAAGTAGTAGGCGGGCGTGCGACCCCGGAGGGGCGGGGTAATGCCGAGTACAGGTGGAGCGGCTGCGTACAGACGTTGGGCGGCCGCTCGCGGGGGGGCGGCGGACATGGACAGGGGGACGGCACAGGGCCCGTATTACTGTATAGGGTGTCCCATCGCCAGAGTACGCATTTATAATTTTGTTTCTGCGGTTCACCCAGGCCCCTGGCCACAGCTGTTGTACGCCACTGCACAGGATATATAACTAATAAACCTATTTTATTGTGAGCCAGGTTTTGTTAAATTTTCACCCTCCCTTGGCAAGGGTGGATGGGACTCACTGCATCCATAATCCCAATTTGCTACTTTGAATGGGTAATACCAGTTTTTCTACTATACCTTATCATTCAGATTTGGACTACTTATGGGCGATAAATCATTATCTTTAATACTTACTTGCATCACATATAAATAGACTTTGAGGCGGAGAGTAGAGCCTGGCAGATGGGCAGATGGATAGCAATCATGTCACCACAAGTTTACATTACCAAAGGTACTGGCTTATTCTTATACTGGATCCGCCTAGGAGGTTTCCTTAAGGGGGTTCCCACATAACAAAAATTCTCACATTTCAATGCCATAGTGATGTAGTAACACAATTAAAGATCAGTAATATTACTTTGCAATTTACTCAGTTTTAGTGCGGTTTTAGCTCTTCATTCCTATGGTGCTCAGTGCAAAAATCCCAGGGTGAGGGGAGGGCCTCCTAGCAGAAACATTGGGGCAGGCAATTTACTTACCCGGTCATTCACGATCCAATGGCGGCTGTTATCTTTTTCTGGGTGGAGTAGGGTCAGGCCGGCGATCACTAAGCGTAGTTCTCCGACGTCCACCAGTGGTGCTGCTGCGCTGAAGTTCCCCGAAATGCACTTCAGTTCACCGGCCTATTCCTAGTGAAGGTAAGTGCAAGTTTTGCAACCACTTTTTTTTTTTTTAATGCGATAAGTTTTTCCGAATCCGTAGGGGGTTTTCGCTCGGCCCCGCCCCCGATTCCGTTGTGTGCATGCCAGCCTCCGATGCGCCAAAATCCGACAAGTGCACCAAAACCATGGAATCAGGGAAATCGGCGCAAACGGAAATATTCGGGTAACTGGACGTCGGGGAAAACGCAAAATCGGGCCCTAGTAAATGAACCCCATTAGAATCCATCTAGTTTTGTGGATTACATGTGGTCTGGTTACGTTATCCAGGGTACAGGTGTATATAGCACTTTCATTGCCGTATGAAATGTAATAACAAACTACAGAAAAGAGAGAGAGAGAGAGAGAGAGATGAGGACCAGATCGGAGATGCATGAAGATCATTAGATGCCGATACAAGAGTCAGATCTGCACATCTCTCTCACGTCTCACAACCTTATTCCCCTTCTCCCGGGTCAATTAATCTCCTTTGTAGCTTGAGTTAAGTTTGCAGCTGTCTCTCCTCAACAATCTATGCCAAGAAGTGAATCAGGTTTGTTATTTGTCTATGGTCATCTATGGTGTAGGCAAAAAAAACAGGTCAAAATGCACGTGTGGCCGCAGCCTAGTCTTGAAGTTACAGGGTCAGATCTGGGCAACATGAGATGTGTACAGAGAACTGATGAGACAGTTGCGGAAAATGCTGGATTTTTGTTTAATCACAGGTGAATAGAGATGTTTTATATAACTAAACTTGTACTTCAGGGGAATACCTTTACTTATAGAATGAGTACACTTATGGATCACATTTACGCATGCTAGTAGAAATATATAAACTGTATTTCATGATGTAAGTAATGCATCAATGTTGTAAGTGAGGGACTGTTTAAATGTGTGTAACACTGTACAACGATATGTTATGATGATGTAATCACTTGCAGACTTTATAACCCTGTATTCAGTATGTCAATGCTTGCGAAGGATGGACAATACAGCCCGAAACGCGTTCACTTGAGATTGGATTAAAACTCCTATTTTCCATCACAATTCCTTGGGAGTGCTCTGCAATTTTCTTCTGATGATTTCGTGAACTTTTGGGTCCAAAGTATTGAACGGATAACACCTACTTTCCCTACTAGATTTTTTCTGCTACCCCCCTTTTCGTCTTTGCAGTACTTTGTTTCTTTGTATAGTTTTCCCATAATTGTGTTGTTCACATTAGTATGTTGTTAGTCTAATGTTTATCTTCTTGCATTTTGTTCTGTCTCCATTCTTCTTATATATGACATATATTGGGGTAATGCTGCCATTGATGATTCAGATTGTAAACGACGCTCCCATCGCTTGTTTATCGTGTTTTTCTAAGGGGTGTGGTTTTGCGAGGCCCGGGTACCCTGTTTTTCCTGTGACAGCCATTTTCTGTTGCTGTAACTGTTTGACTGTTTTGGGCTATGAAGCATCCAATGTCTGACTAGCGCGACAGGTGTGAGTGACTGCAGCGACAGATGTTAGGATTACAGAAGAAAAAGTGCAGAATAATTATCACTCTACAAGTTCATCAATCATCAAACAATCTCAGAGAGGACCACAATATTATTCAGTGACTACAGCTGTATCTGAGGTAATACACCTAAGTTTGCTTACCATCAAGGCGTTTACTGCATATATCTAATGCATTGAACTCCCGCTCCTGTCTGCTTCACATCTGGATACGCAGGTAGGAAAGTTTCCCAGTTCCTATTCTACAGTCATACACTTCAATCCCTGTGTGGGGACAGAAACAGTCGAAAGGTCTTACAGGCCAAAATCAGTCAGAAATTGTCTAAAGCTAAAAATCAAAGTTCAGGAAATCTCTCCTGCAACAAAATGTGCGTGACTCTGCCAGCTAGATACCATGTCGGCAGCCTAAGGGGAAGCTTTGTGTTATCTGTAAGATCCTATAATGGCAGCAAGGTCTTCCTCAGACCATCCTCTTACTAAGAGACTTCCTGTACATTACCTCATGGCGCTGTGGTCAAAAAAGATTTGAAAAAACCCCACAATGTTACTAAAATTACCTGGGAATATTATTGGGTGCCCACAGAAGCTGTGCTGCTGCGATTTTTAGCCCCAGATCAAAAAGGTTTGTTTCTTAAGAGCATTGGACCTTAAAACAAAATGGCTGAAAAAGATTTGAGGTATAGAGTGATAAACCCCAGCACAAAGAAATCTGATTTGAAGTGATTGATGAGCAGGAAAGGAAAAAGTCCAACACTTCCAGCAGACGAGATGCTCGGCCAAGACACTTCTCAAACCAACCTGAAGGTCATGAAAATATCACACTACAACAGATGAGTTCTGTATAACTAGGAAGATCTATGGCAAGTGAGTGATGGCGAACCTTTTGGGAACGAGTGCCCAAAAGTACAACAAAAAAAAAATCCACTTATTTACTGTGAAGTGCCCAACATGGCATTTTAAGTAGTAACTTATTGCTTACCGTGTTATTCCCATCTTTCAAATCGTTTATGAGGCCCCCTGAGGCCACCCAATACAGCTGTGAAGGCCTTTAGCTTCTCTCAGGGTCTATCTGTAGAGGAAAGAATGGAGGTCCGGGCAGGAGGACCTCAAATGACATTGCAGTTCTGTCAACACCTTTCTCACTTTTCCCGCAGTGCCAAAACAGTGCAGGAAGATTTGTCCTATTTGGGGTGAAGGTGAAATTGTCCTGGGGCGATGGTCCTGAGTGCCCACCAGAAATGGTCAGTGTGCCACCTCTGGCACCCGTGCATAGGTTCGCCACCACTTGATCTTCATTGGGAATTAGTCTACTCCCTCATGTCAGGCTTTCAATCTTCAAAGGTAACGCTGAGAGGCTACAAGATACGTGACAAGGCATGAATTAAAGCGCACAAAAGATATAATCGACTTCTGGCCAAAATATATACCTTCTTAAAGACTCTAATATGATTGAGCCTTAACAGAGCTGAACAAAGCCGAATCATTAGACAGAGAAGAGACGTGCATGGTTGCAGATATGTTTTAACGCTTAAAGCGGAACTCCATGGGGCAAATATAATTACCGTCCCGTCGCAATCCCCGAGGTGCGTGTCCGACGAGGATTCAAAGATACTACATTTCACTAAGATTGTGCGATCCAATTTCTGTGGTGTAGCTTCCCCGCTGAGGTCCGAGCGGAGTTACTTCTTCTTCCCGGTGCATGTAAGTGCAGGCTTGCGACCAAAATTGGAAATGTTAAATCCCACGCTAGTTGAATCATTAGGGGTTGTCCGGAACAGCCACACCACCCGATGTGCAACATGAAGATTGCGACCAAAATCCATTGGTGTTGTGTCAAAAAACCCAAGTTAAATAATGCGCCTCAACTCAAAAATGAAAACACGTGGGAAAACACCGACGAAAAATGCGGTTCCACCGACTCCTTAGTCAATGTGCCCCAATGTGCGGAGGATACTGGGCGGGAATTACAAGGAGATGCTACCTTATTAAAGATACCAGCACTCTAGCACTTAAGAGCAAATGAAAAGTATGCCAAATGTTCTTTGAACCTCACGCTTATTTAACTCTTCTTGGGGCGAACCTACGAATGGACATAGTCCAAATATTTTTTATATAATGATTACCATTCTGTTAGAAATTTGAATCCTTATTACATAAATTCTATGGAATTTATTCTGACGTAATCTAGAATAGATTTTACAAAATAGAGCATCTCTATGATATGAGAGAGTCTGAGGTTGAGAACACGTGAAATATAATCTAAATGATGAAGACTTTAATGGCTTTAAAGATAAGGGGCATAGTTATCAGGACTCTGCGCACAGCCAGTGGCGCAGAGGCCCTGAAATATCGCAAATGTAGGCGTATTGCTAGCTTTGCGAGATTTTCCCACAATCGTACCTTTCCGCCAGTGGGGGTGAAGGGGGCGTGAAGGAAAGGGGTGCGGGAGGCGGGTTAATGTCCCACGCGCTGCGCACACACAGCGACTTGGCGTAGGGTAACCGATGAGCTGCGGCAGCCCCAGATACATCAAGGGAAGAGCCTCTTGATGTATCGGGCTACGAAAATTTGTTTGCAGCGACGGGACGATCATATGATGGACGGCAACAAGCAAAATATCCCCCATAGCTGTCTAATCATATGTCTAAGCTTTAAAGGATGAGGGGGTGAAAACACCCTTAGAAGTGGCAAGCCAGGATTACTCACAGAAAAAACTGCCACACGCGTAGGACAAAGTTTAGTGGTAAACATGTTACATATTCAAAATATGACGAATGATCAATTTCCTGTTGAATAGAGGTTATTGGGTGATGCATTGACAGACTGGTTAAACTTGGACTTAAACAACTTTTTCGTTCATTAAACTGAAGGTCTGGTTTATGGGCAGACCTGGCATAGAGAATAGATTAAAACTAACATTTCAATACAGTTAAAAATAAAAAAATCTGGTCTTTATACAAAAGTGAATTGATAATGGACTAAAGATGATTGATATAAAATATAATCAATGAAGCACTATATGGTACCTTAAGATAGACGTCAAACTAGCACAACATGTTATTATATCTTCTCCCGAAAGATTACAAAATCAAAATACCCACCCGGATGCCCCAATTGGTCTGGGGGTGGGATCTATATTATCTTAATATTGCCATTGCAGGGAGTTAGTGTGCGCAGATACAGCCTCAAACATACGAGGAAAACCACACTCTGGTGAAGTTGAGCAGGTTGTTTTACCAATAGATTCACCGTTGTTTTGGCATCATTTGACATTGTTTTTAATTTTGTATTACTCCATCAATCATGAGGGCAGACTTACTGCCGTAAAAAAGAAACATAAGTATTACAAGCCATTTTGTGGGGGCTGGGGATTTTGAGATAGTACTCAATTGAATTTCTGTCAAGGAGGAATATTTGGTACAGTACGAGGATACAGCATGGGGGCTAAGGTAGCCCCAAATATGACAAACGGTTTCATGAAATGTTATGGAATCAATCTAGTATCCACCAATTTCGATGGACGAAGAGATGAGCGACACTAAAATCTAGGGTATCGTTATTCGAGACGAACTTTTCCCGATGCCGATCGTGATCGTCTCGAATAACGAACCCATGAAGTAAATGGGAGACTCGAGCTTTCAAGGGGACCAAGGCTCTGCCACAGGAAGCTTGGCCAAAACCTGGGAACCTCGAAAAGGATGGAAACCACCACGAAATGACAGGGAAAAACAGCAGGGGGGGGGCAGCATGCATGGATTGCCTCTGATGGATGTTAAAAGCACATTATGCAAAAAGTTGGGCAACAGCATTGCCCTGACAGAGTGACAGAATGAAGTTAGAGATAGCATCTAAAACATCAATAATTGACCCTGACCTATAGGGGACGGCATGCGAGGCAGCGGCAGCGCGGCAGGCTTAGAGAGTGGCATGGGACATACTCCTAAATGGACCAGGCTTCAAACCAATGGTGCAGAGAGGAAACCAAAGGAAGGTGAGAGAAGTGCTCAAATAATATCGGTACATGATAAAAGTTTGACAGTATATTTTGAGGATTACACAGCAGGGGGTGGGTTTGGGTGGCGATCAAAGTTAACATGGAAGCCATGAAAAACAACCCAAAATTCTGCCTGACACAGCTCGTTTTTTGATAAGGGGACCATGTATGGAGGCATGAACTAGTATTTAGATTAAAGGTGTGCTGCAGTTTTGCAGGTAAAACTAGTTAGTTGGATCTTGGAATGGAGCTGGCGTCCGCTGCCAGACGGAAAAAGCTTTCGCCAATCCAAGCCCCTGTTCTAGGCTTACTCCCCAAACAGCACTTTTGTAATAAGATCAAGTGTACGTAGCGTTTCTTATAAGTTTAGATATGACGGGTGAGGGGAATGTAAAAAGATGCGCAAGAAGCGCGAGCGCATGGAGCTGGCGCTCTGCTGCCAGCGAGCTTTCCAAATCCAAGCCACGGTCGCTAGGCTACTCCCCAAAACAGCATTTTGTATAGATTCAAGTGTGAGAGTAGGAAGTTCTTATAAGTTAGGATATGGCGGGTCCGTGAGGGGAATGTAAATAAAAAACAGTATGCGCAAGAAGCGCTGAAAATAATATCCCTAAAGGGTCAACGTTCAAGTAGGATAGTGGGAGGAAACCGAAGGCCTACGGTGGCCGACAAAGTTAACAACTTTGATGTGGGAATGACCCTTGTAATAGCTCTTGGGCGGTGTGCCTTTTATGCCTAGGCTCAGCAGTTTCAGCCACCGGCCTGCGTGTCGCTTAGCGACGGCACGGCTGCTGTCCTAGACTACGACTGATGGCGCAATGCCCACGGATGGTAATTCGGAAGGAGGAGGAGGGGAGGAGGGGTGGGAGGAGGTATAGTAGGCCCTTTTGGACCTGGACCGAGGTAGGGCCCCGCCAATTCTCTGCGTCGGCCAGTAATGACCAGGCCCCAGGGTCAGACTCGGTCCCAGCCTTGCACAAGTTAAGTGTAGTAGAGTTCTTAAAGTTTGGATAGGGCGGGTTAGGGGAATTGTGTAAACAGAGTGCGCAAGAAGCGCATGATGGCGAATGGAGCTGGACGTTCCGCTGCCAGGCGGCTTTCGCCAATCCAAGCCCTGTCCTAGGCTACTCACAAAACAGCCCACTTCTAAGAACCTTTTGTATAAGATCAGGGTGTAAGCGTCTTATAAGTTTAGGATGTATGCGGGTGAGGGGGAATGTAACAGATGCGGCACAGAAGCGCTGAACTAAATCCCTAAATGGTAAAAGTGTGCCAGTATATTTTGGGGATTAAAACAGCAGGGTGGGTGGCGGACAAAGTAACAAATTTGATGTGGAATCCAGGAAACCACCAAAATTCTGCCTACCTGAACACCCCCTCGTTTGATAAAGGGCACGATGTATGGAGGCAGCTATAGGAAGATAGGGGGGACCTTCAATCCCTACTCTACTTTCCCGGGATTTGGCGCGTCCCCAATGCGGGCCGGGCACTGCGGGCCTGCCTGACGCGCACGTAAAACACCCCTTACGTCGCTCCCTCCCCATCGTCCCCTCTGCCCGCACACCTCCACGTCGCGCACGAAAGGCCTTCGGCGCTGCCTTTCTAACCCTCGAAAACTCCTTGTTGAGTTCCCTCCCCTCGCAATAAACCCTCCCACGCTGTCCACAGGTGTCCTCCTGCTTTCCCCCCCTCTGCTTCTAAAGCCCCTTTGGTCTGCTTCTCCTTAATTACGCGATCCCTTCCTCATGCTCGCTCCCTACGGCTGCCTATACTCGCTTCGTCTGTTTTTTCTACTATAACCAATTTCACCATCCCCACCGATGTCTTTACAATTACCACCTTTAGATTTTTGTATCTACTCCTTTGCCCTTCCCTATCTTCACCTACTCTCGCCGGGTTGTCCCCACCCCTCCCCAGGTCTCGTTACCCGTACCCTGCTGACCCCACTGCTACGCGCGAGGGCTTACCTCCAACCAACTAATCCTCCCTCCATACTGCGCGACGCATTGGGATGTCCAACGCAGCAGATTCCAGGAGTGGGAAGAGACCGCCTTCTCTATGTCCTTGCCTTTCCCTTTCTGGCGTACTTCCGCTGGGATGGGGCCCGCGGTAGGGCCGGTAGCAATGGAGACAACGTGTGGGAGGCTGTATGGAGACAATTTTTATTTGGATAGTGCCTGTATGTGGCAGTCCCAAACATTTTAAACCAGAGGAGCAGGTAGGTGGCCTCAGTAAAATGGAATAGATGGAGTGCTGTAGTGGCAGTCCAAAAATTCTTTTCAAACCAGAGGAGCAGGTAGGTGGGGCCCTCCGTAAAAATGGATAGATTGAGTGCTGTATGTGGCAGTCCCAAAAATTGTGCAACCAGAGGAGCAGGTAGGTGGCCTCAGTAAAATGGGAATAGATTGAGTGCATTGATGTGGCAGTCCCAAAAATTCTTCAAAAACCAGGGAAGGGCAGGTAGGTGGCCTCAGTAAATTGGAATAGATATGAGTGCCTTGTATGTGGGCAGTCCAAAAATTGTAAAACCAGAGGAGCAGGTAGTTGGCCCTCCAGTAAAATGGAATAGATTGAGTGCCCTGTATGTGGCTCCAGTACCAAAAATTCTTCAACCGAGGAAGCAGGTAGGGGGCTCCAGTAAAATGGAATAGATTGAGTGCCTGTATGCACTTTTTTCTCTTTTTGTAGGCAGCAGTCCCAACAAATTGTTCAAACAAGAGGAGCAGGTAGGTGGCTCTCCAGAAAATGGAATAGATTGAGTGCCTGTATGGGCAGTCCCAAAAATGTTCAAAACCCAGAGGAGCAGGTAGGTGGCCCTCCAGTAAAATGGAATAGATAGATTGAGGCCTGCTGTATGTGGCAGTCCAAAAATTCTTCAAACCAGAGGAGCAGGGTAGGTGGCCCTCCAGTAAAATGGAATAGATTGAGTGCCTGTATTTGGCAGTCCCAAAACAATTCTTAAAACCAGAGGAGCAGGGAGGGGCCCTCCTGTAAAAATGGACATAGATTGAGTGCCTGTATGTGGCAAGAAAAGTCCCACAAAATTATTCAACCAGAGGAGCAGGTAGCTGATGGCCCTCCAGTAAAATGGAATAGATTGAGGGCCGTATGTGGAGTCCCAAAAATTGTTCAAAACAGAGGAGCAGGTAGGGCCCCTCAGGAAAATGAATAGATGAGTGCCCTGTATGTGGCAGTTCCAAAAATTCTCTCAAAACCAGAGGAGCAGGTAGGTGGCCCCTCCAGTAAAATGGAATAGAGAGTGCTGTATGTGGCAGTCCAAAAATTGTTCAAACCAGAGGACGGGTAGGTGGCCCTCCAGGAAAAAATGGAATAGATTGGAGTGCCTTATGTGGCACTCACAAAAATTGTTGCAAACAGATGGACCGGGTAGGGACCTCCAGAAAAATTAAATGCATGAAGTACATAGCAGAGCCGATGGGCCTGTCAAAAAATAGCCATTTCCTCTGCTTTACTGTACAAAGAGGAGGAGAATGAGGAAAATGAGAGGAGGGGGAGGAGTGGATCAATTATTGGTTGAGCTTCCTTCACCTGTGAGATTGGAAATTCTGAGAAATCCAGCCTTTATTAATTTTAAAAGCGTCAGCCTGTCGCGCTGTCCGTTCGACAGGCGTGTAGCTTATCGGTGTGATGCCACCAGTGCAATGAAAAAACCGCTCGGACAGACGATAGCGGCAGGGGCAGGCAAGAAACCTCCAAGGGTGTTACAGCGCCAGTTCGTGCCACATGTCCGCTATTTGAAACCCAGTAGATGTAGGGGAGCTGGTGGATCATTAGGACGATGTATGGTCAGCTACGTATCCCTCCCCATCTTTCTGTAAAGATCAGCACTATCGCCGAGATGGGGACCAGGGGTGAAAGTGTCTTGCTGGGGGGACATAAAGCTGGCAAAAAGCCTTGTTAAAAGCGTACCTTGCCAGTGAGGACAAGCTCCTGCTCGCCTACTCTCCCTCGCTACTTGCCCCGCAGAACTCCGCACTTCTGCCGCTAGCGCTGTCAGAAGGAATACTGTTCAGCTGTGCACCAGGGCCCTGGTATTCATGCATTCTCACACTCCTTTCATACTGCAGGGATGAGAGTGGCAAGAGTTTGTGTGTACCGTGGGTCCAGCGGGAGGGAAACACCCAGTAATTCGGTGTGGAATAAATTCTTTGAACGCGAGGGCACGGGATAGGCAGCCTAGCATGAATCTGCCATATGCGCCAGAGTACCAAGCGTAGAATTCACTCCACTCACTGGCCTGACTGTCCATTTCCTCCTCCTCAACTCCTTCAACTCTCTTCTTCTGCCCATACACGCTGAACAGGGAAGGATTCACAATGGTCCCTCTGGTCTCGCCAAACAGTCTCCTCCTTTCATCCTCATTCCTCACATCCACCTTCCTCCGATATGCGCTTGGAGAAACGACCTCAGGGTGCTGTGGCCTATCAACAAGGGAATATTCTTCCCGTCTGGTGAGAGCGCAAAGCTTCCGACTCATGCGGACCAGAGAGTTTTTCAACAGGAAAGGCAGCGGGATTGGTGAGGCTGATATGGCGGCATCGCCACTGACATCTGTGTTGCCTCCTCAAAAGTTACTCAGCACTGACAGATATCCGACATCAGCACTCCTCATTGTTAGACTTGAGGAAGATTGACTGACCGGACTACCAGTTCTGGTGGATTTGAAATCTGGCCAGTCTACATCGCTCTGCGCGCTGGTAAACTCGGGATAACATGGTCGTGTTGAATTCCACCTCGTGGGCCCGTCGCACAACAGTCGGTGAGCGGGCGTGGAGGCGGCGCTGCGCTGCCATTGAGAGTGGCAGCATATGCGGCTGACTATGAAATGGCCAGATGGGAGCACCTTCGTGAGCAAATCAGAAGATTTGGGGATGTCTTGAGGAGGGAAAAGCTGCACTATCAGATTTAAACACATGGGCCAGGCATGGCACCATGTGTCAGGTCTGCCGAGTTGCAGAGCCGCCACCAGGTTACGGGCGTTGTCACACACAACCATTCCCGGCTGAGGTTCAGCGGTGCAGCCACAGATTACGTCTGCGCCCGTGATGCCCTGTAATAGATCTTGGGCGGGTGTGCCTTTTGTCGCCTAGGCTCAGCAGTTTAGACCGCCTGCTGTCGATTAGCCGAAAGCACTGCTGCTGTGCCTAGAGCTACCGACTGATGGCGCCGTGCCCACGGATGGATAGTCGGAGGGGAGGTGGAGGAGGGTGTGGGAGGCAGGAGGTGCATAGTAGGCCCTCCCCTGACCCCCGAAAAACACCGGGACCGAGGGGGATTAGGCCCGCAATCCTCGGCGCGGGCAGTGTATATGAGCAGCCCCAGGGTCAGACTCGGTTCCCAGCTCCACCAAGTGACCCAATGTGCGTCAGCGATATATAGGGGCCCTGACCGGCAGCAATAGTCCACGTGTCCGATGGGTTCAGGTGGAACTTGTCAAGAAACGGCGCGTTGGTCAGGGCACGGATGATGTTGTCTGACACGGCTGGTGCAGGGCTGGGACGGCACATCGGGAAAAGTAGTGGCGGCTGGGGACCCGATACGAGGTGCGGACGCGCATGAGGTTGCGAAAGGCCCGGTTCTACTAGCCTATAGGGCAGCATCTCCAGGCAAGCAATATGGAGATGTGCACTTAAGGCCTTGGGGTGCGGCGTGGGTTGAACTATTTGCGTTTCCGCTCCAGCGAGTGGGGTATGGAGAGCTGAACGCTGGTGGATGCTTGTGGAGGATCGTGGAGGCGCGATGTGGGTGGGGTGGGGTTTTTGGTGGACCAGGGGTAATGGGCAGGGGGGGCCTGACTAGAAGCTGACACAGGGGACGGAGCCAGTGGTGTGCCGGACGGAGGTGACGGCTTGTTCTGCCACTGAGTGGGGTGATTAGCATTCATATGCAGCAGCATATGGTGTAGTTAAGCTAGTAGTGGTGGAACCCATTGAGAGGCCTGACTGGTTTGGCCAAATGTTGCACCACACAGTCCGTAGGTCATCCGGGGTTTCCTTAAAGAAACCTCCACACTTCTGAAGATCTAGCCCTCGCCGCAGAGCCCTCACCACGGGAGTCACTAGTGACAGTGGCGCTGATGCACCAGCTCTGGCCATTGCCTCTCAGTCTGCCCCCCATGCATCTTCAACATGTTCAGGTCGAGGACTCTCCTCCGTATCAGAAAGCACTGTGTTCTCACACGGCCTCTTCAACCCAGCTTGGGTCTGTCCACCTCATCATCCTCCGCTCCCTCAGTCTGCTTCCCCTAGACTTATGCTCCTGACAACAACTTCCCCACTGTCTGACACCGGTTACTCATCGTCGGACACTTTTACACACTTCCACTACGTCAAGAAGGTATTCAACCACAGACTGTGACTGGTGGAAACCTGGGCATCGGAAAATTCGCTCAGCAGCAACCGGACAAGTGGTTTGTGACTGTGGGAAGGGCGTCAGAAAACAGTTCCTAGAGATGCCGGTTCAATGGCAAAATTTTCCTGGAGGGGCAGACTGGGGGGAGGAGGGGCTGAGGTGCAGGAGCTGGAGGAGTGGGGATTTCGGTGACAGGGGTGGACTGCGTGGAGACTTGACTGGTGGTGGACAAATGCTCGAAGCCATTGTCAGCAATCCACGACATCACGGTTGCATGTTCTGGCCCTCAACAGTGCTCTACCACGGAGTCCCAGGAACTTCAGACATGAACCTAGGGAGTGGAGCTCTGCGGCGTTCCCCTGCTCCCTCATCAGCAGGTGGTGTCTCACCCCGCCCCAGGACCACGGCACTCCTGACCCTTGAAGTAGTTGGACGCACACGTCCGCCCTCGTCATCTACCCATCGCCCTGGGGGTTTGTTTTGATTTAAACATTTTTAAAATTGAGAGTTATAACTTTTTTTTTTTTTTTACTTTTTTTTTTTTTTTGGGTTTGTTTTTTGTGTTTTTGTTTTTTTGTGTGTTTTTTTTTTTTTTTTGAGTTTAGAAACCAAACAATCCTATCCTATTGCTATGGCTATTTATAGCCAAGTATCAAGGAAGCCACACTACTATGCCAGATTTGAGATGACACTGAGGTTACTGCCATAATAGAAATCCAACCCTACTGACTTTTGCCACTTCAGCCTTTGATATGGATATGTGCGCCACTAGCGCAGGAACACAGCGGTCGCAAGTCTCAAATAAAAATTGCTCAGAATGGCAGTACTGCACTCGCAGAGAAAACACGCCACCAGCAGATCAACCAGAAATCAAATAGTATAGAACGCGTACGTAGGCTTCAAGAAGCTATTTGTATTTATCCTATGGCTATTTCTAGACAAGTATGCAAAGGAAAGCACACTACTATGCCACGATGAGATGACACTGAGTTATCCTAAAGAATCCAAACCATACTTGAATTTTCCCCACTTCAGCCATTTGCTATGGATATGTGCGCAACTAAGCGCAGCAGAAACACAGCGGTCGCAAGTCTCACTAAAATGGCTCAGAATTGGCAAGTACATGCACTGACCGAAGAAACTAAAGCCACCAGCAGATCAACCAGAAATCAAATATTATTAGGAACGCTACTGTAGGCTCAGCGCATTTGCATTCCTCTATGGCTATTTCTGCCAGTATCAAAAGGAAGCACACTACTATGCCAGATGAGATGACACTGATTTATTGCCTAATAGCATCCAACCCTACTGAATTTTCAACTTCGCCTTGTGATGGATATGTGCGCCACTAAGCGCAGAAGAACACAGCGGTCGCAAGGTCTCACTACCAAATTGCTCAGAATTGGCAAAGTACATGCACTGCAGGAAAAACATAAGAAACTAAAGCCACCCGAAATCACAGAAATCAAATATATAGAACGCTACTGTAGGCTTCAAGAAGATGTTTGATTATCCTAGGTATTTTATAGCACGTTATCAAAGGAAGCACACTACTATGCCAGATGAGATGACATGAGTTAGTGCCTAATAGACAATCCAACCCCTACTGAATTTCCCACTTCAGCCTTTGCTATGGATATGTGCGCCCCTAAGCGCAGAACACAGCGGTCGCAAGTCGCACTACAAAGTGATCAGAATTGGCAAGTACATGCACTGCAGAAACTAAAGCCACCAGCAGATCAACCAGAAATACAAATATATAGAACGGACTGTAGGCTTCAAGAAGCTTTGTATTATCCTATGCTATTTTCTAGCCAAAGTATCACAAGGAAGCACCAAAATAATATGCCAGATGGATGGACACTGAGTATTGCCTAATGAGCAAATCAAACCCTACTGAATTTTCCCACTTCGGTCGTGTATGCGAGATGTGTGCCACTAAGAGCTAAACACAACGGGGTTGTAGCAAGTCCCTGCTAATCCTCACAAAATGGTAAAGATGAAATTAAAATAAAAAAGTAGTAGTTAGAACGTTATTGTTAGCCCTAAGAAGGGCTGTTGGGTCTTGAGAATCCACTCCTGCCTAACAGTATAAGCTAATAGAACCACCCTAACGCTTACTGACCAGCCAGCCAGCTCTCTCCCTAGCGGCATCCAGAGACCAGAATGATCCGAGAGCGCGGCCAGCGGCTAGTCTATCCCAGGCGTCACCTGATCTGGCCAGCCAACCACTGCTTACGACGATTTTCGTCAGGGTAACACGTCATGCTGGGTGGAGTGCAGAGTATCGGCTGTGATTGGCATCTGTTTGACATGGCCGCCAAAAAGCAAAACGGGGCAGAGATGCCCATTTTTCGAGCGGGCAAAGTATTCGTCCCAGAGAACGAACAGTTTCGAAGTACCCTAATGCTAGACCGAGCAATTCAAGCTCGGAGACGGAGCATGCGCTCATCTCTAGTTACATTAGAGTGAGCGAGCACATAAAATGGCGAGTGATCGTTACTCGAAGTCAACTTTTTGAGCTCGAGTGCTTGTTTAGATAAAGAAACCATTGAAGTCACCATAGGAGACTCGAGAATTTTTCAAGGGGACCAAGGCTTACAAAGGGAAGCTTGGCCTCACGGACATCCTGTCTTGCTAGACCCAACGACGGACCTTGCGAACGCACTTCCGACCTCTTAGCTCCCCAAAAAAAACAAACGAATGCCCCATGATCATACGAGGCAAGGAGGGGCTGGACTGAAAAAGAAAAAAAAAAACAACACACAACCACATACATAACATCACAACTGACAAGAAGGACGAAATAAAAACTTGTACCTCCCCCTACATCTACCTATACGTTGATGCTGCTTTGTGGCTGCCCCTATCATAAACAAAGCGCGCGAATGTGAATCCCGAAGCCCGAGCACCCCCAACCTTTGTGAAAACTGACCGTGAATTGGTACATGACAGGAGTTAAAGACACCCGATGCACCAGCAAAACTGCTGGGCCTCCGGGTGCACAAGCCCGCAGCATTACAGGCAATAAAGCCGACCCCGACATCTGGTATGTAGCAACCACATCCGCCCCTTTCCTCTGATCAAGGGTTTTTTTTTTAGACATCTTCAATTTTGCAGCCAACACCCTGTCCTCCAGTAAATGCAAATTTGTATTCTCAACCAATCCTGGCTCCTTGCTGAGCTGCTCACAAAACTTCCACACTCTGAACGCACCAAAAAAAATATCAATGAAAAGCTGTAGATAATAAACCACATCTCGTATGCATCCGACAACCTCGGCATTACCGCCACAAACTTCCCTATAAGGGCAAATGACACTGGCCTCCTGCGCATCAGGGGTCTATGCGTGAGATCTCATAATCCCTTAGGAGCGCCTAATAACAAACGCCTTGGTCACATCCTCCAACCAATGACATTTTAAACAGAAAGCGACAGCGTCAACATGATTCACTACTGCCGACGGCGAAACCCAAGCCTCAAAACAACATGAAGTACGTACAAAAATTAAAACCGGCAACATATACCTGCACTGAGGAATCATCCCTTTTCCTTCAAGATGCGGTCCAAACTTCCACACGCTGTGTAGCACTCCAGGTAGGATGGCGCCACTGATGATCTCAAGAAGGGCAATGATGCAGAAAGGCAGGCCAATAACAATTGAGGAAAGATAAGGACCACCGATCTGCCTCGGCACCAGCTGCTGGAATCTGTCCCACTGAAAGAGAAGAAAGGGAATCATCACACAATTCCTGACCCCCGGGAACATGCACCGCACACAGGTCCAAACACTGACGTTCGTTTAAGCATTCCAATCAGCAAACAAAAGAGCAACCACAGTCACCAAGGGGCGAAGCGCCGATTGAGCTTGATACCGCACCACAGCCCTTATTGTCACAATGCACATGATCTCTCCCTTTTTTGAACTCTTCCCCTCAACCAACAATACCTACCAAGACCGGAACAGGCTCCACACAGGCGTGATTTCCTAGTAAACCCCGCCTAACCCAAGGACCACTGTGCCACTCATGCGCTTCAATTGGTTTTTAAAAAAAAGGCAACAAGCTCCATTGCCGACGCGTCAGTAAAGCACTCTAAATCCGGAATTAATCACCAATCCTCACATCCCATTGACCTTCCATTGTATGCTCTCAAAAAACTTCGCCCACGTCGTTAAATCCACCCGGAAAGAGCTCAGCAAGCGAATGAAATGCAGGGATGTTATTACTCCCGCCGTGGCAGACGACAGGGATCGGCAAAGACCCTGCCCAGAGGAATAGTCGGCAGAGCGAACGCCAGTTACCCAGTTGACTGGAGCTGCTTTCAGACGAACTTTTTGATGCAAACAATCTATCCTGCTCCACACGCCTGGTGCAAGTCTACCAACTTCGCCTTGTGGGACAGAATCCTAGGAAGGTCAATACTTTTTTTTGGTCGAAACTTCTATTCATTCTGGAGCCAAGATAGTCCGCCATCCACCTATACGATCACAACGTATATGTTATACCACTCAGACGGAAAGACTAATTCTACAATCTCTGCCTAGTCATGTGTTTTGTAATAAATTTCTTAAATTTTTGAAAAAAAAAACCTCCGTCTGTTTTTCTTTATGTCTCAAGGTTTCTAGTCAATCTAGTCTTTTTAGGTTCTCATTTGAGAGAACTTCAGAAATGTTGGGCACTGATGGATGAATCCAGTGATTCCTTATGCATATTTTTGCTACCAGTAAAAGAGCATTTAATCTAAACTTATGTTACATCCTGGTCCTCCCTTCCTCTTAAACATAAATGATAAGAAGCAGCGGGTACATGGGTAAGTACATTTTTTCAGTGTATTTGGATATGGTCTCTAACCAAAACCAGAAATTTTGTAAGTGGTCGCACAGAGCATTTCGAGCACTCAATCAGTCTGTCTGGCTTAGAGGGTGTCCTGGGGAGATTGAAGCCATTGAAGTTTTCCTCCATTGTTCACTTGCTACATTTAACTGACCTTGGCCCATCCCTTTAAGCTTCCCTTAGAGGCGTGTTCTCTCTGGAAACTTTCGAGCCCAGCATTTTCTTACTTTTAATTGCATCCCTTTGAGCAACTGCAACTTAATGTCCATATATAAAGAATGGATTGCACACTCTGCGGGGACCCCAATAAAGTTGTGAAAGATGTTTCGGAAGCCTCCGTTGTATCATCATCTACCCTTCCCCCAAGGAAGTGATGCAATTGGTGATATGTGAATGAGACGCACCCAGTTAGGGAGTATTTCTGCCATCAGCCACTGTGTCTCATGGAGTAGGTCACCCATTGCCTTAAGTCCCTTTTCCTTCCAAGGTCGATATAGGACACTTTCAGTACCTGGGGTAAATTCTCTGTGACACCAGACGGGTATACGCTTAGAGAGCACAAAGTGAAATGCATATAACTTTTGCACCTCTTTCCATGCTACTAGTGTATCTCTCAACACAATCATTGTCTTTGCTAGCATGGGCCATCTAGTGTATCTAGTGGCATGAGTGCCACTAGGTCAAAAGGTTCTATGAGCGTTGATTCTAGCTCCGTGTTGGAGAATTTGTCATATGGAGCCAGTCTACTACACGTGGGAAGAAACTCGCTAGGGTATATCCATAAACGTTTGGCAGATTGACTCCGCCCACAGATTTATTCAGCTTCAGTTTCTGCGCTGTTATCCACATTTTCTTCCCCCTCCATATAAAGAACTGAAATGCTCTCATTAGTTTGTCTACATCTGTATGCTTTAGCAATATCGGGATGAGCTGTAATGGATATAAGAATATAGGAAATGGGATCATTTTTATTAAAAAGGAAACATACCACTTCCAATAGGGCTTCTAAGCAGCAAATGCTGTTCACCAGCTGGCGCTTATCTTTGTTATGTTCTTAAACAGTTTTAAAGCGTTTAAACTCTTTAGTAATCTTTATATACGAAGTAGCTTCACCGCACGGTGGTACGCGCTTACGCCCAGAATGCCCCTGGGTCCTCTATATGTACCCATTTAAGTACTCATGTTCAGTCCACCATTCCTCAACCAGTTGTACAATGTGTCATCTTTTGTCAAGTATGAGAGAAATCTCACAGGTCAGGTCGTAGGTCACAACAGGAGATCAACGAGGAACAAGAATGGGAACACAGCAAGGAACGCGGAGAAGCTTTATCAATGTCAATGAGCGGAATGAGCACAAAGATCAAGCGTGGAGTGATGGGAGCCCTCGGTCTTTATGGGAAACCCGGAAGTGCCAGCGCCAATCAGCAGTGTGCTGGCCCTTTAAATCTTCGAGTGCCGAGACAGGAGCAGGAGCATGGAGAAGTTAGTGCGGGCCAGGGGGCGCAGCGCCACGGAGAGGTGCACGGGTGTGCCGGCGATCCGTAACATGGATCGCGGGGGCACCTGTGACATTGTGTACAAAGTTTGCTAGTGTCTGATCAGCTGGACGTTTATATGTTCTCACTGTGTGCTGGACTACGTGACTGCATTTGTGTTCTTGTTCTGTGGACAGTGCTGCATTCATGTCTTCTTTCAGGAGTTTAAGATTGTAGCCATAGCTTAAGAAGGTGGTAGGTGGTAAGTTGGTCAAAAAAGGATCCATTTGCGTCATTGGGGCCACAGATAGATGGACCATCTTTCCCTCTGGTATTCAACATAGGTTCTGACCCATCTACCCTCAGTGTCATGTGTCTGGCTGATTATTTTCCCTGAAAAGTTTTTATGAAGCTATATCAGGACTCCTGCTTTCCCGCTTTGTGCAGAGGAGCCCACCGCCTCTCTTTCCTAGAATTTCTTGAGGCGCAAAAAGTCCTCTTCCTTTAAATGGTTTCCTGCATTAGAACAATATCCAGGCAAGCCTGCCCTAAATGCATCAAAATTATGGTATATTTTTGTGGAGAATGTCGACCTTTAACATACCACAATATGACTCTAATTATCTACTTGTACAATTCTTGGTGTGGTTCCTAAGGCCAAGTTACAACTTGTGTTAAGGTAGATAGGTGGTGGCAGGGACGTCGCTAGGTCAAAAGATCCGGGACACGCGCCCTGGTTCTTATGGCCAGAGCCCCGGATCTCCCTGGGTTAGCAAGACATCTGGCCCCGCTGCCCGGGCATTCTCCTCTCTCTCATCACGATCAGTGTCCTCAACCAAAGCGCAATGTGTGAACGAGCCCTCAGGGGCAGCAGCAGGATGACACTGTCAGGGTGTGTTCACACATTGCAGTTACAATCAGTTTTGAGGTGGTTTTAGGTGCAGTTTTGCTAATTATACAGGTGAAAGACCTAATCTGAACAGGTGAATTTGAAGGGGAAACTTGTTCCACAAATGTTGTTCTCTTGTTAAAATAACAAAACTGCACCTAAAACCACCTCAAAACTGATTTTAATACATTTGTAACTGCAACATGTGAACACACCTTCAGAGAAGCAATTTTTCGGGACAATGAAGGACATAAGATGTCTGTGTGGTGAACTCCACAGGAATTAAACGTGGCTAAAGAAGGGACCTGGTGGTTCCGGGCCTTATAGTGAAGTGGACATGTCACCTGCAGTCACTGCATGTAACAAGTAGGGATGTTATTGGCACAACCACATGCGAAGGGTTATGTACAGGAGGGGACATTACTGAAAGTGCGATACACATGCATAAGGGCCTGTGCCCTGGATCTTTTACAACCCTAGCAATGGGGTGATGGTGGACTGCAAATTCCTGCAACTGAACTCCATTTCTCCCCCTTGGGCACTGCACTGTTGTTGATCGCGTAATTTTCATAAAATTATTCAGCAGGTACAAATTAGTATTAAAAGAACAGTGCATAAATATACTTTCTACACTGAAAGCTTAACTGAAACCTATTGTTCAACCCTCATTAAAGAGGGACTAAAGACCAACAAAAACTACAACAAAACATAATAATAGTAAAAGATGCAAATTTTATTGAATCAAAAAATAACACACTGGTTAAAAATGATCCCACTTCAAAGGGGACACAAGCAAGAGTTGCATCTCAGGCAGCAGATCAAGACATTTAATAATGAATGTAAACAGATATAGGCATCAGTGGTCATATACAGATGTAAAATAATACTGTTGGGAAGCATAAGGAATGTAAAGTCATATTTCCTAAAAAGAGTACACAGAGGATGATGTGTGAGGCTTACCCATATTGGTATGATCGTTGCCCATGATAGCAGCAACCCCGACGCACGATTCCCCCCCCACCCCCCCCCCCCCCCTGTGTCTGGTGCAATAAATCAATAAAAGTGCCCGTAACTCCATAACATATAAAGAGACATATAATACTAAGAAAAAGTCTAAATAACACAAACCCAAAATATATAGTATCACCGCGTCCGTAACAACCTGTTAAAAACTGTAAAAATTCTGCCAAAAATTATGATTTTTACCTATTGAATCCGACAAAAAATGCTATAAAAATCAAAAAACATATCTACTACAGAATGATACTATTGCAAAGTACAACATGTCCTGCAAAAAACAAGTCATCAACCAGCTCCGTAGCCAAAAAAGTAAAAATGTTATGCTACTTGAAAGACGGCAATGCAAAAATGATCGATTTTTTCCCCACAATAGGGTCTTATTTGGCAAATTTAGTAAAACAAAAGAAAAAATATTCAAATCTGGTATCCCCATAATCCCCATAATGAAGAAATTAAAATCTTGGCAGCTGCTGGGCGCTCCTTCTCTTCTGCGCCTCGCTGTGCACCCTTACATGTAACGGCCACAATTGCAAGAAAGGTCACGGGAGCCGGAGGACAATATCCTGGACCGTGATCTCCTGCAGAGATTCCTTAAGCCCAAGAAGAGGGGGAGGCCGAAGGGGGGGGGTACTGTCACGGGTGATTGCGTGGCTTACCCGTACCTCTCCCTCCCCACAGGTGCAGCGCCAGCGCCACATACCTGTGTCCCTGCAACCTAGGGCGCACACACGAGCGCCAGCTTCATAAAGTTTAAAGGGCCAGCGAACCATTAATTGGCGCTGACCATTTTCCCATAAGGCTGTTTAAACCTTCCTCTCCCATCACACTCTGCCGGTTCTTTGTGCCTTGGGCCTTGCGCTGTGTCTGAGTATTTCCGTTGTGACCCTGGTTCCGTTTCTGACTTTGCTCCTTTGCCGCCTGCCCTGACCTGTTTCTACGACTCTGACTCCAATCCTGTGCTTCCTGTCATGACCTCCTGTCTGTCCCCTGGCTACAAGATTGCCTGCCGTTTCTGTACCTCAACCTTGGCTGCCACTGCGGACAAGTCAAGCCTGTGGAACGACCAAATGGTACCACGCGCTGTAAGTCCAACCCGCTTTGTGGTGGTCTCTGGTGAAGAGCGGCTTCCACTTACACTCCGGTTCCAGGTAGTGGCTTGTGTCATTGTCCGCAGTGGTTCAGAGGATCCACAAACTCTAAGCCTGACATTGCATAATAAATTATAAGGTGGGTTTTCTATTTTTATCTTTTGTAAATGTGTAAATTTTAGGGCTAAATGAACATATAACCGACAAAATTTCACCTCCATTTGATGTAATCACTAAGGAGATCTCAAGGGGTTAACAATCTTCATAATAGTTGTGCAAATAGAAAGGTGTAAATTTGAAAATGGGTTGATTATATAGGGGGGTTTTGATGTTGAATATGTAAAATTTCATTCAAAACAGTATTTATCCCAAAAATAGTCAACTCTGAAAATACGGAAACCTATGTTTGATTTGTAAGCCGCGTGACATCAAAATAAATTGTCCAGACATTTCAAAAATTAAGAAAATGTAAAGGAGACATATGGAAAATGTTATTCAGCAACTTATTTAGGTGGTAAATCTACAGACATGGCCTTAAGTTTTGAGAATGATACAAATGTTAATTTTTACAAAGTCTACTGCATCAGGTTTTATAATGGCAATTTGCATATACTCCAGAATAATTTTTTTTTATAATTTCGTTTATTGTTGACAAACAGTAGGTCAAGGTACAGGAAAGCAAGTAATTACAAAACATCTTTCGTGACTTTACATACAATGAAGGTCAAGTTCTTTGAGTGTTACAACATAACAATGTATTGTCAAAAACCATTGTCCTTTATGTCCATGTAATCTATTTGGAAGAAAATAAAGTCTACACTCCCGCCTGACTCACTTGTCTGTCTGTTTTACATATATAACAAAACTCGTTCAGCCGGTCTATGGACCTCAATAAAGTACCACAGCACAAAAGAAAAAAGAACTCTATATTTGAGTTAGAGAAGAGAAATAAGAGGGAGAGGTGGGGTGGGATAACATAGGAGGGGGATCCTGGTCGTTGGTCTCGTCCAGAGAGATATTGTTGTGCTCAGAGTTTTATGGTTCTATAGCAGCCTTCCGTATTCAGGAGATTGTTTAAACTGAATCCAGGGTTGCCACGTTTTGTAGAATCTTTCATGGGTTCCATGAACAGAGGAGGTAAGGTCCTCAATGTGCATCAGGTCATTGACCTTTGTGACCCACATTGTCATTGTCGGCTGGGCAGTTTGTTTCCACAGCAAAGGGATGCAGGATCTTGCAGCGATGACCAGGAAACGTAACAGAGATCTCTTATAGCCTTGTGTGGACATATCGCAATGATGGAAGAGGAGCAGGGAAGGTTCCAAATTAAATGAGTCTCCACACAATGTGGAGATAACTCTCCCCAGCTCTTGCCAAAATGGCGTGAATACATTGCAGGACCAGAAGATGTGCAAAAAGAAACCCTGCGCCTCTGCACATCTCCAGCACATGTCTGAGACTTGCGGGAAAATGGCATGAAGTCTGGTTGGGACCCTGTACCATCTTGCTAACAATTTGTAGCTCGCTTCCTAATAGTGTGAGCTGATTGTCGCACTTTGGCAAAGTTCGAAAATTCTCTCTTTTTGTTCAGGGGTCAGAGATATATTTAGGTCTTATTCCCATTGGTTGAGGTAAGTGGGGCCTGGATCATTTGGGATTGACAGCAAACATGAGTATGTTAGGGATAAGGTGTGTCGCAAGCCATTTGTGTTACTGCATAAGCATTCGAAAGTGGTTTTCTCTTTGTTGAATTGCTGACAATGGGACAATGAGGCCAAGTAATGCCGCAGCTGACCGACTCTCCACACCCCAAGAGGACAGGGGTCTGTCATCCCTGACAGTTCCTGACTCGTCATCCAATTTGAGTCTTTGATGAAATGCTCCGCCCTAAACTTACCAGCTCCCCTCCACTTCTTGAAAATCTGGTCTTCACAACCCGGAGGAAAATCCGGGTTGCCAAGAATAAGAGTGAGTGGAGATTCCAATGGGATGAGTCTGTTTCGAACAATTTGGGATTGGCATATAGTCAAGGTGGGGCCTACTGTAGGGTGTTTCTTCAAAGGTGCCATTTTGGAAGGTTCCAACCAAGGCAGAATCTGTAATGGTATTTGAGTGAAAGATTGCTCAAGGTGGGCCCATGGCTTCTCTTTCTGGTTGCAACACCAGTCCAGGACTCTGGCCATGTGTGTTGCATTATAGTAAGTCTTGATATCGGGAAGACCTATCCCTCCAGATCTTTTAGGCCTGAACAGAGTGTTTCGGCTAATTCTAGCCGGTTTCACCGCCCATACAAAGCTGTGCTGTACGGCATTCAATGAGCGGAAAAAGGCTGCAGGTATGTGAGTGGGGATTGCTTTGAATAGGTATAGTAAACTGGGTAGGATGTTCATTTTAAATATGGCACATTTCCCAAACCACGAGAAGAGTCCTTTGGACCATTTAGCACAGTCACTGTGAATGTTTTGAAGAAACTCAACGCATATAGTTTAGATAAGTCTGCCGGAAGGTGTATTCCAAGGTATTTAATACAAACCGTCGCCCATTTGAATCTAAAAGATGTTTGGAGCGTCTCTTTTAGAGGTTCAGCTAGAGATATGTTTAACGCTTCCGACTTAGACCAGTTAACCTGGAAATTGGATAAAGATGAGAAGAGACGTAATTCCTGCATGAGATTGGGTAATGAAATCTGTGGGTTGCCTACAAAGAAGAGTAGATCATCAGCATATGCCGTTATCTTATGTGTTTATGAGTTACTGTTTATTTGTATTAATTTGTACTTCAAGGGAAGGGCAGGTGTTATAATTTTTTAGTTTTTTTTTTCTGTATGATTTGTCCCAGGCTCCTAAGTATGTCCAAATACACATGTCATAAAAACAAAATTTGCGTCAGCCAGCAGCCTGATCCAAAATGTAAAAAGAATGTAAAAACGACACATAGTTTTACATTCTTTTTCATTTTGGAGTCATTAGTTCGACCTGCAAAAGGGTTTGGTGTTCAAGAAGGACGCCCCCACACTTCTTTTTGTGTCCCCCATTCAGATCTGAGCCCCCGCTCCAGCCTTCAGTGCCTCACTCTCGTAAATAAACAGGTTTTTTCCTCAGCTATATATCATGGTTCTCGTAAGGCATCATGTGTTAATCTGGCAGTCCAATCTTTGCTCATGCTCAGAGAACATAGTGCTGACTTTCATCCGCGGTGCCATGACCCGTTTTCCTAGGGCTCAGCCCATCATAATGATTGTGCAACAAGACTGCCCTCCGGTGTCCGTAAGCGACAGTGCTTTTGTTTTTGATTGCCGCCCCAATATTCTCTACCACCAACCGTATTGTGGCGCTTTGTGCTTGCGCTAGAAGCGTCTGCTCACCCGCGGTAAACCGATGATGCCCCCTGGCCAGGTACTATTTATACAATGCTTGCGCACGTTGAGGCATCAGTTTCTAAATGACGAGAGACTGTCTAGTACATAGTGTTTTGGTTTGCTTTTTTTATGTTCTGAGTTAGAGGCCTTTTTGTCCCTCTATCTGAAGGGATCAGTACACATGCTGTAGGCAAATCCTCAGTTTCATTTCCAACTTTGTCGATCTGGAATGCGCCTTTCATTTCTAATGTTTTCAAGCAGAAGCTTCTTCTTTTTCTGCCCATCGAGATTGTTCCGTAGATCAACCAATGCTGGGCTGCTGATTCTCAACCGCTAAAAGGAAGGTCAGTTTTAATAGCTTCCTCTAGCTCACCAAGCTGTTTCAGCTGTGCTCAGCATACTTGAACAAGGGGTTTCTAACAGTCACCTATTAGCCTTCTTATACAGTTTAAGAACACAATGTGGTACAGTTTTACATAATTGAGATGTCTGCAACTGGCTTGGTTCCCGACTGCTGCTTTTGAAAGGAGATACACTTATATCTAATATATGTGCGCAGAACTTTCTGGCGCAGAGACCTATTTTCTGTCCCGGGACAAAATCGTCACAAGCTACGCAAATGCTCTCTAGCAATCAGAAGACAGGCTTGAGCACCCTGCCCTGAAGTGGAGCTACATGGCCGCGTTTGGACTAATGCATCAGTGGCTGACCTTGTCCCAGATCTGAACGTGGGACGCCAGAAGGACGAGAAAGTGTACCACTTGAAAATATGTCGTAGATAATTGCTACATATTAACATATAATAAAAGATAAAAATATATAAAAAAAAAAACAGTAAGGGGTTAGAGAAAGGTTGATATGCCCAAAATGGATAAAAGTGAAAGAGGTATACACTAAAATGAAGCTACAAAGTTTACTACTCAAAACGGTGCAATTTTTTTAAAAAAAACACCAATATATGATATCCCTATAGTTGTAAAAATCTGGCTCTTTCTGGCGATCCGTAACGCGCTTCCCGCTATTAATATATATATAGGGACCAGTCAATTACCCCACTTGATAACCCCATTATCTCAGTTAACAGTGGTAGTGGTGGAGTCCGCTTATGGGGCGTGGGTTAAGTATGCAATTGGCTCAGTGTTAGGTTAGCCGGCTCACATCATTCGCGAACGAATGTGGGTCTATATACTGAGTTTAACAGTGATATTTACTTAGTCAATAGAAAATTCTTACTCATTTTAACTTGCAGGTGTAAAAATTTGAAGCAGCAAAGAAAATATGTGCCCATTAGACAGAAATATTCTTATCTACCTCGGGCTTGCTAATGCTGCTGGCATACAATTTCTTTTTTATAGTTGTTCATGCAGGACAATCATTGCACATAGTATCACACATTCAAGAACTTGCCTTCGTGAGATCTACTATTATGTTGAAGCTGTCGAGCAAAAACACTACATTAGTGAGTTCACTCGGAAGTGGTCAGCATTTTGGTTCAGTTAAAGCTAGCAGGTCTCCATTATAATGGGTGTCTATAGCTCCAAATGGCATTGACAAAGATCCTCTGGTGCTGTGTTACCGTATATGGATTCTGGTCGCCTTTCGTGACCAAGGCCATGCATCACTGTTTTGTATTAGAGAAGGAAAGCAAATGACTGGCAAATGATTGTTGTGAAGGAATAACCTCTAATAATTGCATGTGGAGAAGGAGTCAAGCGACAGGTCTCGTGGGGTTGGTTCTCTGCTACATAGTACTTTTTATCTTTTAATGCTTATATTTTTTAAAGACCGTATTCTTGTTTTCTTAGTGGAAGAGTTAGACATATGTTCGAAGGCATATATCCTTAGACACCTATAGCGTCGTCGCTAGTTATGTTTTAACTTTTTATAAAAATGAAGGCCTGATTAACAAACTGACAAATTCTCGCAAATGTGGCCTAGTGTATATGTACACATATTTGTATCTACTGTTATCCTTCGTTGTGTGGGTTACTCGTCAGGGGTGCACGCTACCTTTCTGGGCCTGGGCAGCCATAAAAAGACGCCCCCCCCCCGCTTTCAGTTATATTTAATTATTAAGTTGGAGTGTCAGGACACAACCCACATCCATATTGGTTTATGAAAATAAGCAATGCAAAAATACTAGCAGCATTTCCCCATTGTACTATTTAAAAACAAGTGCAGCTAACCACAAACCAAATCACATACAACAATCCGCCATAGAATATATATCATTACCAATAATAATCAGTGTTCCAATCCAGTAGTAATAACTATCGTGCCTAACATTTAATAGCTGCCATCATTACCAAATAAATACAGCTAGGCACAGATTCGGCATAAAAACATAGCCCGCGCGATATCCAAAGCTCACTCCTATATATATCATACGCTGCCGCCTTACTACCATACTAATATATCCCAGTGTCGCTGCCATTACCATATAATACAAATACAAGCGTGCACCATATACTATATAAGATATACAGCGTGCCGACCATACTACCATATTCCAATCATACCGCTCGTGCCGCCATAATAGCATACAATACATACGCGGCCGCCTCTACTATATAATACATACAGCGTGCGGCGCATACTAGACTCAGTGCCACCAATCATCACTATACAGCTCCGCATATCGATATATACAGCGTGGCCCGCCTACGCTAAACATACACGCTAGCCATACATATCACATATCTGACGCTTGCCGCCATCTATCCTATCTCATACTACAGTTCGTGCCGTCATAATACATATAATAATACAGTCCCCTATTCCATACATACGACAGCGTGCTTCGCCAATCTACCATATAAATCATCAGCGGCCCCGCTGCACCATATCCAATACATACATGCCACATAGCTATATACACAGGTGCCCCCTAATATCCATATACTATACATACATGGGCGTCCGCCAATCCTAAATATCGGTGCTGCATATACATAACACACCGTGCCATTCTTATACAGCTAACCTAACCATAATACTAAGGCCACACTCCTAAGTCCTAACAAAAACAGCCCATCATACCTATATACAACAGTGGCGCCATAACCGCGCAGAATAGACCAGGATCGTACAATATCCATATATACCACCAGGTCTGCGCCTAGCCATCATACGATACATCGCACACTATAATCATTATATACAGCATACCACCATAAACCGAAAATCATCAGCAGTGCCACCATATACCATACTAATATCATACATCATGGCGTCCTATCATTATACCTCTATACTCCAGCGTGAATATACATTATAATACATACACGCGTGCACGCCATATATAATCATTTACCCATATAGATATAATACACATTTTCGCAATCAGTACTTTAGTAAACAGCATTCGACAACTAAATAACCATACAGATGCTCACCATAACCATATACATACAGCGTGCCACCATATACCATAGAACATACAGCGTGCCACCTATACTATATAATAATATACAGCGTGCCGCATACACCTCAATACATCCAGCGTGCTGCCATATACATACAATACATACAGCGTGCCGCCATAAAGTATAGAATATACAGCTTCCGCCATAAACCATATAATACATACAGAAGTTGCCATATATATACATCATACAGCGTGCCGCCTATAGTATATAATATAATACAGCGTGCCGCCATAAACCATATAATACATACAGAAGTTGCCATATCCATACAATACATACAGCGTGCCCCATATAGTATATAATATATACACGTGCCGCCATATACCATAAAAACATATAGCGTGCCGCCATATGTTATATTTTACATGGTGCATGCTGAATGTACACACGTGCATACTGACTATACATATAGCAAATACATTTTATAAACAGTAATACACCAAATATACACACACACATACATATACACATACAGAATTAACAAATATATATATACATACATACAAAGAAGTTACCTTACCTTTTTTTCTTCCCATAGTCCGGGCCTTGTCCCTCCATGGGGGGTAGGCTTTGCCAGGGAGGTGGGACTCATCCCGTGGGAAAGGGGGGGGAAACGGAGCCGGGGGGAAAAGATCCGAGCGGGGGTGGGACCCGTTGGACTTTGGACCGGGACGGGCGGATGTGCCGGCCGGCGAGCCGTGAGGGGAAGTGCTGGGCGCCGGTGGAAGTGATGACGGGCCGTGAGGGGAAATGCCGGCTCCGCGGACTTGGATGTTGAAGGGCGGGCCGCGATGGAAGTGCCGCCGGGTGGATGTGATGGGCGGTCCGCTAAGGGAGTGTGCCGGCCAGTGGGCATGTTGATGTGATGGGCGGGCTGCGAGGGGAAATGCCGGTGAGCAGGTGGATTTGATGGTGGGATGCGGTGAATGTGCCGAGCGTGGTGCTGTGATGGGCGGGCCGCGGGGGAGTGTGCCGGCAGCGGGCATTTCAAGTGATGGGCGGGCCGCGTAGGGAAGTGCCAGCAGGCTGGAGGATGTGATTGGCGGGTTATGGGCGAGTCTTCCGGCCAGCGGGCGGGTTGATGTGAAGGGCAGGTCCATGTGCCGGCTGACGGGGGACATGGTGGCCGGAGCACATGCCCGGCATGGTGGGAGCCCGACGCCGCCCCCTCGTCTAGCAGGGGCGCCGCCCTTAGGGAGAATCTCAACTCGCCTCATGGCAGGTGCCCCCTGGTTACTGTAATATGTTGGTGTTTGTGCTTTTTTTTGCAATTACCAGTGGTTCATGATGTCCTACAGGTTGTGTTCCAGAAAGGGGTCTTTAATAAAACTATGAAAATTGCTGCAGAGAGTCAGGTAGAGTCTGCTATCTCATTCGTGTCAGTGGCTTCGGGCTAGCTCAGTGACTTTATATATTTAAAACACAGTCTGAGAGAGAAAGATGGAACACACCACAACCTGCTGGCCTGTATTTGCACTTATGTCAATTATTTGTTAATTTTCATATTTGAATATTCATTATGTATTGTTTATTGCATGTTGTCTCCTGGTTCCTGGAGCCACCATAGCCTTTCTACAGCCAATTCTACCTACAGACTAGCTTGCGATCAGTAATAGTTTCTGCACTATAGCTGCAATTGAATTCATAATTTGTAGAATAAAGAACTATAAGTTTGGATTCAACTGTTTCCTCATATGTTACTGGTCTTACCACTTCACATCACAATAAGTCTTTTCCTTAAAGAGAATCATCAGGATCTAAATTTTGATCTAAATGATAGTTTCCCATGCTTTTTTAAAATGAATTCCATCTACT
The DNA here is from genome assembly GCA_019512145.1 of Engystomops pustulosus. NCBI lineage: Eukaryota > Metazoa > Chordata > Amphibia > Anura > Leptodactylidae > Engystomops > Engystomops pustulosus. Next base: position 118,575,501 of record CM033647.1, read on the forward strand.
TTTATATTAACGTAAATGGTTTCAATCTCTTTTAAAAGTTTATAAAAGTATACCTGGAAACTATTATAAGTGTGCAATCATCATCATTATATGCGTTCTGCTCTTCCTCCTTCTTCATATCCTCTCTTCCTGCCTCCATCATGCAGCTGTTTAAACAACTTTTAAAAGTTAGTGGAATCATTAATGGTAATTATAAAGCAATCGGAAATGGTAGTAAAAAGTCATAATCTGTCATTAGTGTCAATATGTATCATTGTGACAGGTTTCTCTTTAACATAATGCAGCCCTGTTTACCACCTGGGAGTCCCCAATAAGCTCTTACAGCCATATGCCCCCCTTCCTTTTACAGAGTCCCTTTCAGCCCGACAGGAGTGGAAAGATCATTTGCAAGGAGAGTGCCACTGTTACCATTCTGCTAAGTCTCATTGCCAACACTAATTTCCTTCTGGACTTTAAGTTGCCACTACCTGTTGTCCTGTTGAATAGTTGTTGGTTAAAGGTTTTTCTTTTTTACACACAGTGGGAGGTACAGGATATATATATATATATAATGTACTCGGAGACGCACTGCCTCCTTTTTGGCCGGGGCGGTGGGAGGAGATTATGCACAGTGCCGCTTGTGACTTATTTATTAGATTCGACCGTGCACTGCGGGCCCATATCTAATACATAAGTCACAGTGGCACTGTGCATAATCTATGCGGCTGATTTGGTGGGCTAAGATGAACCCCCCCTCTCACCCCCGCCAAAAGAGGCAGTGGTCTCCCTGTTTGAACTGCCCATCATGTCACGTAAGGCTGCTGCTGGACATGTTTATTAGTAAATTGAGGCCACCGGTGGACATGTTATTTTGTGAAGGAGGTATATATATTTATATTCTATATATCTATATATATAATATATATGTATATATATTATATATATTTTACAAGGGGGACCCAGACGAAAGTTTTCTATAGGGCCCATCCATTTCTAGTTAAGCCACTGCTGCAAATGTAACAATTCTACATACATGTATATAGGCCCATTTCCAATAACCACCGCTTCCGTGGGAACCTGTCACCAGGAAGCCATTTTTAGCACTCCCCCAGTCCCCGCAGAGCATAGTACATACACTGCCAAGGTGTTTTTGTATAAAAAATTGGTTTTACAGAAAAAAAAGATATGTTATATTGTACATTTCATTAGCATCTGCTGTGTGACTAGGCAAGTTGCCAATGGGGAGGGGCTGGAAAGGAGCGTCCCCCCCACCCTTGGGAAACATGTGACCTTTTTAAATATAGAATAACTCCCCACACTCGGGATTGGCTGTATAGGAGCAGGGGGCGTCGCTAAGCCCAGTGATGGGTGTTTTCATATATTTGAAAAGGTCCATAGAGAACAATTTTCCCAAGGGTGGGGGGGAAACTGCTCCTTTCCAGCCCCTCCCATTTGGCAACTGCCTAGTCACCAGCAATGCTAATGAAAGGTACAATAAACATATCTTTTGTAGCCTTAAGAAACATCTAAGAATTATATACCTGGTGAATAGACATGTAACACATTTAATGTACTAATTACTTTTTCCATTATTGTAAACCGCATTTCTTTAATAAAACCTTTAAAAATTTTAAAAAAATCTTTAATCAAAACACTTTTGGCAGTGTATGTACTATGCTCTGTGGGGACTGGGGGATTGCTAAAAATGGGTCTCCTGGTGCCAGGTTTTCTTTAATGTTCATTGGGGGACTTAACGATGGCGTTTCCAACAGTTTTTGTGGCCCTCATAATAATAATAATTCTTCATTTATATAGCGCACACAGATTACGCAGCGCTGCACAAAGCATGTCAATTGGTCCCTGTCCCCATGGGCTCACATCTAAACAACCTAACAGTATGTTTTGAAGTGTGGGAGGAAACCGGAGTACCCGGAGGAAACCCACGCAAACACGGAGAGAACATACAAACTCTTTGCAGATTTTGACCTGGGTGGGATTGGAACCCAGGACCCCCGTGCTGCAAGGCAATGTGCTACTCACTCAGCCACCGTGCCGCCCTCTCAGCTCTGACACAATTAATATGTGTTGTAGCCATTTTTGGGAGTTGTAAACTGGCAGAAAGTAGCCAGGACACAAAAAAATGCTACCACACTCAGCTCATACTAGCAAAGCCGAAAAAAACACTCACCACATTAGGATGTCTGTTGTCTATGATCTAAACATTGACATCAAGGAACTGTAATGAGTGGTTTGAGTGAACCAATTAAACTGTATATTGGGTAAATTTTTATTCAAATCTTGTGAAATGACACTAGACTCTCTGTTGTTCCCGTCCAGATGAGGAAGATATTGTAGCTAGAGATGAGCGAGCATACTCTGTCCGGGTATTTTGCCAGCTCAAGAAATTGCATCTCCCAGCGTTCTGATTTTTGCGGCCAAACAGAGCCAATCACAAGCCCAGGAGACACTTACATGTCGAAGCAGTGGTTGGCTGATGTTATCAGGTGACCAGGGGCGTCGCTAGGTCAAAAGATCCGGGGCTCGTGCCCCGGATCTTTTGACCTGTGCCCCGGATCTCCCCGGGCATCCTACCCTCTCTCAACACGATCTGTGTCCTGCACGGATCGTGATGAAACGTTTGCTGTCACTGCTTTTCCCCCAGCAGCTCAGCCTCGGTGAATAATATCTCAGAGTCGAAGGACCTGTGATGATGTCATGGTCACATGACCTTGCCGGGGAAGCATCTGTGAGGTAAGGGGGGAGACATGATAGGGAAGTGGGAGAATGAAGGGGGGCTGTGTGTGAGGCACATTACTTACTGGGGGGGCTGTGTGAGGCACATTACTTAGTTGGGGGGCTGTGTGAGGCACATTACTTACTGGGGGGCTGTGTGAGCACATAACTTACTGGGGGGCTGTGTGAGGACATTACTTACTGGGGGGCTGTGTGGGGCACATTACTTAGTGGGGGGCTGTGTGAGGCACATTACTTAGTGGGGGGCTGTGTGAGGCACATTACTTAGTGGGGGGCTGTGTGAGGCACTTTTCTTACTGGGGGGGTGGTGTGGGGCACTTTTCCTTACTGGGGCTGTGTGAGGCACATTACTTACTGGGGGGCTGTGTGAGCACATTACTTACTGGGGGTCTGTGTGAGGCACATTACTTACTGGGGGGGCTGTGTGGGCCCATTACTTACTGGGGGGGCTGTGTGGGACATTACTTACTGGGGGCTGTGTGGGGCACATTACTTAATGGGGGGCTGTGTGGGGCACATTCTTAATGGGGGGCTTGTGGGGCACATTCCTACTCGGGGGGCTGTGTGTGAGCACATTACTTAGTGGGGGATGTGTGTGGGCACTTACTACTAGGGGCTGTGTGGGCACTTACTACTGTTGGGGCTGTGTGGGCACATTACTTACTGTTGGGGCTGTGGTGGGCGCATTACTTACTGTTGGGGCTGTGTTGGGCCATTACTTACTGGGGGCTGTGTGGGCACTTACTTACTGGGGCTGTGGGCACATTCTTACTGTTGGGGCGTGATGGGTAACAAGCACTTGTTTTTGTTTAAATGCAAGACAAAGTGTGAGTGTCTGCCTTACAGTATTTGGGGGAGATTGTTGGGGCAGCAGCAGGATAACACTGCCAGGGAACCAAGATGTAGGGACAATGAGGAACATAAGATGTGGTGATGTCTAATGGAGAAGATGGAGGAGACGTCACCTGCAGTCACTGGAGGGAAAAACAACATAAAGTTGTTATGTGAGGGGTTATGTACAGGGGGGCATTACTAAAAGAGCGCTACATATGTATTGGGGCCCGTGCCCCGGATCTTTTACAACCCTAGCAACGCCCCTGCAGGTGACCCTGGAATTTATTAGCCCCTGCCCGCGCTGCTCGGATCATTCTCTGTCTGGATGCCGTTAGGGATAGAGCTGCAGCTGGTCAGGGATAGCGTTAGGGTGTTCTATTAGATTAGTGTTAGGCAAGAGGAGTGATTCTCAGGTATGATTTACAAGAAATATAAACAGTACGTTTCCAGCTCAAATCCCACGAGTCAAGAAATTGGATAAAAACTTTTCTTTATTCAGACATCATATAAAAGACAATGGACACACCGTAATTTCCAACGCGTTTCAGGCGCAGTATGCGCCCCTAATCATGGATACATTTTTGTAACAAAGTATGCTATTTAAATCATCTGTGTGAGACACGTGATAAGGTGAACACTCCCATGGGGGAGGGCTTGTGCCTAAGGGCGTCATACAGGAAATTAACACCAATCTCCTAGGTTACGGAAAAGTAAACTTCCCAGAGGGGAGTGCCCAGTCACAACACATGAACATAGTATTTCTATGATGATCCTGTTCTGTTGGTACACATCAGTTTAACATGCTATAATGTATGTACTTAGTCACAAGATAGTAAAAATTTGTTTTTAAGAAAACATGAAACAATCTAACTTGGTAGGCAACACAGAAATAAAATCTGTGGTTGCGCAGTGCACAATGCAGAAACAGACTGTACCTCAAAAATCGGAACATTGTTCACATATTTATTCAGAGATTATAGCGTGACAAAATAAAAGGTAAGAACAATACAATAATGTTAAAAGAAAGATCTGTGCTGAGTTTACATCAGTATTTTAGAATATCAATGCTTTTAGGCACAACATGAATACAGACAAAGATAAGAAGAGGGGGGGCGGGTAAAGGAGGAGCAGTGGAATTAAACAAAAATATGTGAAAGAAATTAAATTAATGATAATTTAACATCAATTTACAAGAACCCAACAGCCCTTGTTAGGGCTACATTAGTGTTTTTCAAAAGTTAAAGTGAAAGTTACAGCACAAAATCATTTTGTGTGCTGTCAGTGTTGGTTAGAAACTAGCCATAGCAATCATCTTCTGAGGTTGCTGTCTGATTTCTTCTGCACGTTTTGTTCTATAAACCAAAAAAAAAAAAATTACCAAAAAAAATTTACTGTTTATATTTCTCTTTTCTCTATAAAATAGACTTTAATTTGGGAAATGTTGAGCCCGAGGGCGTGGGCGTTGGCATCCAATTACTGCAGGGGTCAGAGACTGTGGTCCTGGGCGGAGTTAGACACTACGAGCTGATGAGGGAGCAGGGGAACGCCACAGAGCTAGACTCCCTAGCTTCATGTCTCAACTTACTGGGACTTGTGGTAGAGCACTGTTGAGGCCACAACAGTGCGAACAGGTGTTGTCGTGGATTGCGGACAATGCTTCAAGCCATTTGTCCACCTGTCAGTCTTCCACGCAGTCCACCCATGTTACCCAAGTGAACACTCCTCCAGCTCCTCCACCGTAACCTCCTTCCCCCTAGTCTGCCCCCTCCCAGGAAAATTTGGAATTTGAACCAGCATACTCTGAGAAACTGTTTTCTGGACCCTTCCCAGAGTCACAAACCACTTCTCAGGTTGCTGCTGAGCTCTTTCCCGATGTCCAGGTTTTCCAACGGTCGCAGTCTGTGGGTGATGACATTGTTGACGTAGTGGAAGAAGTGTGTAAAGAGGTGTCGGACGATGAGGAGACACGGTTGTCAGACAGTGGTGAAGTTGTTGTCAGGGCAGGAAGTCCGAGGGGGGAGCAGACTGAGGGATCGGAGGATGATGAGGTGACATACCCAAGCTGGGTTGATAGGCCGGGTGAAGACAGTGCTTCTGAGACGGAGGCGAGTCCTATACCAGAACAGGTTGGAAGAGGCAGTGGTGGGGCCAGACGGAGAGGCAGGGCCAGAGCTGGTGCATCAGCGCCAAATGTTTCACATAGTGAAGCTCCTGTGGCAAAGGGCTAGATTTTCTGAAGTCTGGAGGTTCTTTAAAGAAACAGCGGATGACTGACGGACTGTGGTGTGCAACCTGTGCCACACCAGGATCAGCAGAGGTTCCACCACTACTACCTTAACCACCACCAGTATGCACAGGCATATGAGTGCTAAACACCCCACTCAGTGGAACCAAGGCCGTTCACCTCTGGCCGGGCCCACCACTGCTCCTTCCCCTGGCATTTGCTGCCTCTGCTAGTCAGCCCCCTGCCCAGGACCCCGGCACAAACACCTCCTGTCAAAAACCACACCTTCGCCTACACGATCCTTCACAGCATCCACCAATGTCTCCATGCGCAGCGTTCAGCTGTCTATACCCCAGATGCTGGAGCGCAAGAGTTCCACCCACCCACACGCACAAGCCCTCAACGTCCACATCTCCAAATTACTCGGCCTGGTGATGTTGTCGCCCCTCCTTATTCGGTCCCCAGCCGCCACTACTTTTCCCGATGTGCCGTCCCAGCCCTGCACCAGCACATGCCAGACAACATCATCTGTTCCATGACCAATGCCGTTTCTGACAAGATCCACCTAACTACGGACACGTGGAGTGCTGCCGGGCAGGGCCACTATGTATCGCTGACAGGACATTGGGTTAACTTGGTGGAGGCTGGGACCGAGTCTGACACTGGGGCCGCTCATATACTGCCAACACCGAGGATTGCGGGGCCTACCTCGGTCACAATCTCTCAGGCCTAGTATTCCTCCTCCGAATTACCATCCGTAGGCATGGCGCCATCAGTCGGTAGCTCTAGGCACAGCAGCAGTGCCTTCGCTAAGCAACAGCAGGCGGTGCTCAAACTGCTGAGCCTAGGCGATAAAAGGCACACCGCCCATGTTAGGGAAATATCCCCATATCTCGATGTGATGTGTTTCCAAATCATTGTATAGTACGAGCTGCTCGGTGAATCACTCAGACCTTCACATGTTTGAGAGAATTCCAATTCATTTAGGTTGCAGACAGTTTTTATAGGTTCTTGGGACAAAGGAACCTACTGACCATGCCCACATTCCAATAGCCATCAAAAAGAGCTATCAGTGTAAAATGATCTGTGTACACGGGGGAATGGTGCTTGAGTATAGTAAAACACGTGGAATGTGAACACAATAGAAAATGGATTCTATTCCCTCACAATTCCTCCCTTTTGTGAATAATTTCAGGTACTGCTCAGGTGGTACATTGACATGTGCTAATCACACATCCAGGACTTATCTGACCACTTCACCTGCTTCCCCCCTGAGCATCCTGAACATTACATCACAACTCATGTAAATCCATTATAAAGGGTAGAATCTCTACATCCTAATGGTGTATATCCTTATACATGTCACCCTACCAACCCCTGAGTACTGAGTACTTAGACATAGTACAACGCACACACTGTCACAGTTTTCTTTTGTATAGCCCATGAAAGACATTATGATCACAATCTTTCTTAGTGATGCTGCAAGTGGTAGGAGTAACAATGTCCATAGCAGCATCAAGATACACAGATACATGTTCTGTAGTCTCTGGGTACTGCGCTGTTCAGCTGTCGTAGTCTCCTTGTAGTTTCTACACAATGATGTGTCACAGGTACTTGGGATGACCCTTCAAAAGACTCTTCAGGTGAGTCACATCAGGACTATCTCATCACCCGGGTGCAGGTCCTCTGCTCTAGCTACTTTAGGTTCTGGAACTGAAACAGATACTTGGTTATGCACCTAAGGAAAAAATGTATCTGCAGGTTTTGGTCATCCCACCAATTCTCTATGACACCCTGGACAACCTTAGGGAAATATATGTTCATCCATGGGGCAATTCTAAAAACAACCTCAGTAGGTGAAAAGCCTTTTTAATCTCTCATCAACTATATTACTGCCCCAATAGGGATTTTTACTTTAGTCTCTAGAATAAGTGGAATAACATATTCCTCAATCCCTGGCTGTGGTCTTTACAGTTGCTTTAGCTACAGGATAGGGTTCAGATTACCCAGAAAATAGGTCCACACACACAAGCACATGTTCGTAGCTAATTACCTCTGGTAGCTGTACTTAGCCAATCTACAACCTCTGGAAGGGGTAAAGCTGCTTCGGGGTGTATAAATGAGGGTTTTCACTACTCTCCCTACATAGTACTAGGCATATATAAACATACTTGTATAAATGGACAGTAGCAAAAGTGAATCTAAGTGATACTCAATACTTATCCACCACGGAGCATATAGAGTCTTAGACTGGTGTCTCACCCTGTGGGTGCACTGAACCATCATAGGGTAAAGGGCCCTTGGCAGACATTGCTTGTCACCTTTTTGTCATAGTCCACCCTCCATCCATTGGGTCCCAGGTTTACTCCAGTCTTGCTTCCTCACCTGTGAAGCCTGTTTCTATAAAGATAGGAGTATAGATAAACCCTACTGGGCCAGCGAGGGTCACGGACTGTACTGATCCAGGCTCCTTTCCCCTAGGCTTTCTGGTAACCAGTATGGTCACTTCATGTGTTATAGCTTTATAGGTTTTACCTTCTAGTATGGACCTTCATTGTAACACTAAGGCCTCTCTCAGCTATTTCAAAGTCTCATAGTTGTTGATATACTTACTATATGAGATTAGGAATCATAAGGAATCCCAAAAGACTCACATTCTTACCCTCTGCCACTTTACACCCCTCCATCAGTGCCTTCACCTCCGCTTCCTGTACAGACAGGTAGGTTAGGAGTGGTTCTGCTGCTGTTACCTCATGTTGTGTGACCACTGCACATCTGATGTAGAATTAACCTCATTCCTGGTTTCTAAAGCCATCTAAAAAAAATGCAGATTAGTGATATATTCAGTTTTGACATATTAAAAGGTAACTGGTTCATTTATAATTAAGTTAATAGAAAATTTTAAATACAACCCGTCTGCCTCATGTCTCCCCCCTTTGAATCTAGCGAAAATAGTGGAGCTGGATTCAATGCAATACATCATAAAGAGGGCACATTATAACCAAGGTTTCTAGTTATGAAGAGGTGAAATAGTAACAGGATAACCCAAAACTACTACAGAACCTTTTAAGCACAGGCAGCAGTAGGATACAAAACCAAGACGGGTCCAGGTTGTCATGTTACACACGATCAGCAGAGCTTCTGCCCTGTTTCCTCTCCTCTGAGGTGCTTGGCTTAAACTTAAATGAGAACAATAGAAAGTGAACAATATATTCCAGAAAAACACAGTTTTGGGACCAATGCCGATGTATCAATGCTGTATAATAAGAGACATACAGAATACAAATTCCTTAGATCTTAATATAAAACTATACAGTCATACTGGGGGCACATGCTGGGGGCACATACTGGGGGACAGTGTTACTGAGCAGAAGCATCACTAGAGACAGTGACGTAGGAGGCTTCTAGAAGTGTTATAACTTCTGCCTAAAAAAGCTCCTAATAATAATCTCAGTCATAGCTGCTGAATAAGAGTAATAGTATGGGATCAAAGGAAGGTTTTACTCCTGGTTAAAACATTACAATTACAGAAGTTGCAGCGAATCAATCCCAAAATCTGCTTAGGGCCATCAGGGTTATCAGTCCTCAGTAATGAACACACATTCTCATTGTTCCTTTCTTCTCTTAACATTCCATCAAGTCCTCCTCCCCCTCTCCCCCCCTCCTGTGTTCACTGAGACAAGGGGGGGAAGCAGCCCCTCCTTCTCCCTGTGGTGTCTGTAGTACTACGTGTCCCAGCATACCAGGATAACAAAGAAGGAATCTAACACACCATTGTAACATCTAAGTTCACTCCATCTTCCTACACAAATTGCTAAAACTTTTGACCACACCCTTCACACTTTAGGTGTATTATAAAGTTTTACACTACATTTCTGATGTTATTAAACATACATCACAAGGTGTCTCAGGTCCAAGCCTGCAATGAACAATGTCCACAATTGTGTGCTGGACTTTCCTCACATCTGGTAACTCTGATGAAATACCATTAGCACTACACACGTTATAGACAAAACACATATTTATATATTTGCCATAATCTGCAGGACTGTATAAAGTAATAAACTCATAGAACATCTACAGTATATGGCAAGGGTCAGCTTTGGACTTTGACGTTCTGAGAGGTGACTCTTAGATAAGCAGGCACAGTCTCCCACATTTATTCCCTGGGTACTATATCTTAGTTGTCCTCTATAGTTACAGCAATAGCCAAATACAGCTAAATACAGCTGAGCGGACTGTGGGTGCAAATCCAAAGATCATTAGGCAATGCATCATTCTCCATATCACTGGTCTACTAAAGTATATCAAAGTGAGATGCCCCCTACAGGAGAAACATCTGAAGACTATGGGGGTCATTTACTAAGGGCCCGATTCGCGTTTTCCCGACGTGTTACCCAAATATTTCCGATTTGCGCCGATTGTACCAGAATTGCCCCAGGATTTTGGTGCACGCGATCGGATTGTGGCGCATCGGCGCCGACATGCGTGCGACGGAAATCAGGGGGCGTGGCCGAACGAAAACCCGACGTATTCGGAAAAACTGCCGCATTTAAGAACGGAAAATGTGTCGCTCGGGATGCGCTTACCTTCACTCAGCCCGAGCGGGTGAACTCCAGCACGTTTAGATGCTTTTCAGTGCAGCAGCGCCACCTGGTGGACGGTGGAGAAACTACCTTATTAAATCCCGGCCGGACCTGAATCCAGTGCAGAGAACGCGCCGCTGGATCGCGAATGGACCAGGTAAGTAAATCTGTCCCTATGTCTTTGTTCTGTGCAGAGCCCGCACTTTTTCTAATCTAGTCTTGACCAGTGTGGGGGGTGGGTCTAGGTGCCACATTGCACATGTCTCCCGCCAGTCTGTTTCTTTGTTTCCATACACTCTGAATGTTATCTTTGTCTTTTGTCTGTCCAACGTTTTTGTCCATCATCGTCATAACACTCATACAACACACAATTTCCTATGGCTGTTTCTTTATAACCTCCTCTGGTCACTTCCTCTGTAACTTTCTTCTATCCACTTGCAATTTCCATCGTATCATTATCATGCAACCAGCCTTTGTTCTTTTAACATTTACTAACATACAAACAACCATCTTTTGACATACTTGTCCTTTTCCAACATTCTCTGACATCCTTTTACAGCCTCTAAGGCTGAAGTGGGAAAATTCAGTAGGGGTTGGATTTCTATTAGGCAATAACTCAGTGTCATCTCATCTGGCATAGTAGTGTGCTTCCTTTGATACTTGGCTAGAAAATAGCCATAGGAGAATACAAATAGCTTCTTGAAGCCTACAGTAGCGTTCTATATATTTGATTTCTGGTTGATCTGCTGGTGGCTTTAGTTTCTGCAGTGCATGTACTTGCCAATTCTGAGCAATTTGTAGTGAGACTTGCGACCGCTGTGTTCTGGGGCCAGACCGACGCTGCTTACATGTACCAGGAAGAAGAAGGTGAACGGACCTGAGCAGGGAAGCGACACATGGATATTGGGCGCACAATCTTAGTGAATCCTGGCAGATGTGCATTATACACAGACAATGCACTTCTGTGAACTCCTCAGAAGTAAATGTGCCCCACTTTTTTATTGTTTATCTGACATGGGTATACGAGGGATTGTTTTTTGCGGCAAGATTTGTATTTCCAGTGGGTTAGTTTTTTATGGTAAAAAGCATAATGATTCAAATTTCCTGCAGCGGAACGCAAACCAACTGGAAATACTAATCTTGCCGCAAAAAACAATCCCTCGTAAACCTATGTCAGATAAACAATAAAAAGTGGGGCACTTCCTTCTGGAGTTCACAGAAGTGCATTGTCTGTATAATGCACATCTGCCAGAATTCACTAAGATTGTGCGCCCAATAGATGTGTCGTAAGTACATTGTCTTGCGACACAATTGAAAGTTAAATCCTGCTCTCAGTCTGAATCAGTCGGATCGTCCAACGGCCCCCCCCAATTTGTGTCGCATAAAGCCAGCGCAGCTGAAACAGGAACCAATCTCGTGTGACTGATGCGCCACAATCTGATCAGCTGCCCGGGTAATTTCGTCGCAAAAAGGAAATATTCAGGAAACCCACAGAATCGCGGACCCTAAGTAAATGTGCCCCAATGTCTCTTGGAATTTGAGCAGGAAAAAACGGAACTGTACTGGTTGTAAAGGTTATTTTAGGCCATGTGCTCACACATAAGGAAATATATACAAGGCTGTAAGTGCAGCATTTTGTTGTCACCATGAATAACTTCTCAAGTATGAGGGGTAGAGCATTATTCTTCAACATAAGAACCAAAAAAGCTGCATTTTTGATGTATTCATAAGTATAGGAAGTTTTATATTCGATAGAAATCTCTTTTCGATGCATACTATATTTGGCTGTTCTTTGTTACAGGAATACAGACTATGTACGGTAATTCCATTTTATTATGACAGTCCTACTTTAACTACGATCCTAATAAATGAAAGCAATGCAAGTCGGGCAAATGAGAAAGCAGCATTAATGACCGAGCATTTTTTATGGTAAAAAGCATAATGATTCAAATTTCCTGCAGCGGAACGGAATAAAACAGCTGTTTTGCCACTTGTATTTTTAATTGCAACTTTCAGGGACTTCACCTTACATCTTAATAAACACATTAAAATTATTCTATAGATTACTATGATTAATGTATTATTCCTCAATGAAAAGAGAGTTATTTGGGCTTGTCTATTGTGGGAAAAGGGTATTAAAAGGGTACATCTGACTTTTTCATCGCTTTCTATTGATAATATATATATATTATATATTTGGGTTTTAAGAAGCACTATAATTCCAATGTTAATTTTTTTTTACCCTCCACAGCACAGCTTGGCCAAAGTCGCAACGGACGTCAAAACACCAATTTTGGGAGAGTCCTTGAACAGTTTAATAAGAGAATTAAACATACAAAATATTGATCACTGTGATACTATTTGGTGGTCTTATAATTTGGCTAGATTTACACTGGAAAAGTAGAAAAAAATGGAATATAGTCTAAGCAAAAGTTAATGTGCTATTTCTATTTCCAATAGTAAGAATATGAAAGTAGGGAAACTGTGACTATTCTTAATACACTTAATAAAGTGAAATAGCTGGAAATCTCTCATGTAATGCACACATTAACAGTGGACATAATGGTTACTAAAAGATCTTAAGTAGGATAAATCATATTCAGGTTTATCGACAATTGTAATAAAAACCTAATAATTTTACTCTTCAAGTCTTATGGATTCATATAGTATAAAGCTGTGAAAGGGCTCTACTTCACCCCTGTCTCTACTTCCTTGTCCAAAAAGAAGGTTTTGGTGTGTTCCATTCAACTGTTTTTAGAAACAAGCCATCACAGCAAGGCTTTATGCAAATGACCACACAGTTTACATAAACAGCCATATACACTGTGTGGGACTGCCTTATAAAATGTTAACTATGGATTCCTCAAATAATAGACAGATTCCAATTTGGGTTTAATATCTTACATATGTGTGTGTATCATGCTACCAATTTCAATTGAGTCAGAGGTTTATAATATTGTCTTCTCACATAGAGCCTTCATTGAAAACTTTGATGGGATTAATCAAGATTGGCACATTGGAGAAATGGAGAACTTCCAACTAATCAGCTTCCATCATTATTCACTATGCTATGGGCATCAGTTCTTTTTTTTGTTGGCACTGGTTTTGATAAATTTCCCCCTATGCACTTGTGCTAAAAATAACATTTGTTATTTTTTTTTTTAATAAAAGCCAATCTTAAAGGAAGACTTCTTAAAGCTTCACAGTTCCACCCGACATTATGAGCTGTTTAAGCCAGGTACAGATAGCAAACACTTGGCAACCTAATGAAAAAGAATGACTCTGGTGCCATGATTAAAGGTACCTGTGATAACTACAGGCAGCTTGTTGCCCTTGGGAGGAACTTGGTTAGGTGCTATGATTTACGTGACCTCATCTTTAAATGATAATCTATCATCTTCTTCAAAGCAATTCTTGCCAGAGCTCAGTGCTAGGCCAGCACTGATATCAACCTCATATTATACCGAAGCTTCATTCAGTTCTCTTTATGAGCTCATCCTTGAGATCCTCCACTACAGCTACATTTATTATATTTATTTTCGGAAGAATGCAGAAAATATTCTGACAGGATAAATTTATGGAAAACAATAGGTATACTTGGTATATATTATGATGACTATACATATTATAGAAACAAAGCAGATGCCAGAGAAGTGGGGGTTAAGCCCAACATACTGCACGGATGCCGGCTGGGGACTGTACATTGCAGGTAACCTGAAAATTGCCAGTTGTGGCCTTGCTGTGAAATCATTAACCGCCAGAATAACATTTGTTACATTATTTGGATTTTCTCTACCTACCCAAGTTTCCTTTCATAATGCAGAATGGATAGCTACAAATCATTAGAATATGAGAATTATGTGCGCCCCTTGTAGGTTTATATGGATGATAGAATTATGTGGTTAGTTGGAGACTTTGTGGGGCATGACACATTCATATCCTAAATATTAGCATCCTACTACTTTTATTTTGTAGAAAGTCAACAATGAGTGCAGTAGGGTGGGCACAGAAGTTTTATTTGTACCGCGCTTTTTCAAGATGTCATTACGGTATACAGAAATTTTACAGTTTGTCCTCAGGGCGAGAAGCAAGTAGCAGATTAAAAAGCATTGTTAGAGTATTGAGATTTCTAGGTCTTACTCTGAACCCATGGCTTCCACCCTTGAAGCCCTCTAACAAATGTTGTGATAGTGTGAAGAAGATTTGTAAAATGTGTGCTGCTTGTGTTTTTGAAGAACTATCTGTGTTTTGCTCGAATATACTGCCATTCTGGGTATATAGGAGCTTGTTTTACACTGTGTACGCTTAGTTGATCTGTAAAGTGCTGTGGAATATGATGGTGCTATAGAAAATAAAAATGTATTTAGTTTGGGATGCATAAAATAATGAAAAACTTTGGGCTTGGATCCAAATAGGCTTCATACTAACTAAATGGAAGTTTGAAATCCAAGAAATATAAGGTTTGTGCTTATCTTTGTCCTGTCCTACAGCTTCCAGAAGCAGAATATTGTTATCCATATTTCCATGACAGTAAATCTTTACAGCTCTTTAGCTCGAACTGTGTTGTCCATCGGGGACATAGAAAAGTTTTGCTGCTCTCTTCTCTGCAGGAGTGTTGCTCTGGAGATGGCCTTCAGAAAAAAAGCTCTCAGTATTTTCAGTTCTGTATGAAATAACCCTTTCACCACTAGAGAGAATGATGCCTGTTTTTAGGAGTAATTATGTTAACTTCCAGGTATAGTAATATCTGCATTAGTATTAATAATCATCATATCATATACACAGAAGGATTAGGTTACCTCTGATACCTTATCAAAATAAAAAAAAGGTGCATTCTAATAAAATAGACTTGTTTAAAGATGTGTTCCACCTTTCTTTTCTGCTTGACATGTGCAAATGGGTGTGTGTGTGTGTGTGCAAGTTAAGCTAATACAGTGAGAACACAGATTTTTTTACACTACTGATATAATATCTATATAGGGTACAAAAATACATTCAGCACAATGTCATAATGTAGGGATAGTATATTCACATCGGAGCACAAGCCTAATAGAATATTAGTGTCATATTAACAGAAAGCTAATGGCTTGTTCTGGTGATTTCTTCCAAAGAAATAGCACCACACTAGTCTACAGGGTGTAGGTGGTATTACATTTAGTACACATTGCAGTGAGCTGTAAGGACGCATGGACAGACAGGGCTCTGTTGTGGTAAGAAAGCAGGCATGTTCCCAAAACCCTGGAAAAATAGCATTAAAGGAAACCTACCACTTAAAAGTGGTAGGTTTATACACATATACATGGCACCAGCTCAGGGTGAGCTGGTGCCAGAGCATATATTTGTTAGGGGAACAAAGCCCCTATCACAGAATATATAAGAATAATACCAATGATTAAAAAATAAGGCGCGGGGCGGCCCATTAAAAAATTTGCCAGGCCAAGAAAAAACGGAAGAAATTAAAAAAAAGTGTTTGTACAAAATTGAACTGAGTCATTCTATGGTTCCATGACATAGATGCCGATATAATTTCTTTATAGCATTTTTTCCAAAATTCCCTGGACATATTACCAATTACCTTTTTCCCATTTTTTACTCGAGGGTATTATTTCCCTTTCAGTCCATTCATACAGTATTATTTTATATAGTTGTGATGTAATTTTCTTAGTGACTAAAGAGTTTCTTAGAAACTCGATACACTTATTTTTCTCAATTTTAAACCTACTTCTATCACCCGATCTTATATAAGCATAGTATAATTGGAAATATTTTAAGAATAAACCATTGTCCCCCTCACCAAATTGTCTTTGTGTTTCTTCTAAACTTAGCATGCCTATTTCTGAGCATACTTGTGCCAGTGAGTTCAGCCCCTTCTGTCTCCAAACATCTATATCTGTAATTAATCTAAATTTTTCAAAATTAAAGTTATCCCATATTGGTGAAAATCTTTCAATCGTTTTTTAACCTCTCTAAACTTCACTCGTTTCTGCTGCGTGGCCTTGGAATAATCTGGAAAGAAAAAAACTTTGGTACCCTTATAAGTAATTTCTTGCTTATCACGAGAAAATCTAATAATTGCTTCTCTGTCCTGAAAGCAGAGTAATTTAGCAAGAATGGCTCGAGGTGGGGCACCAGGTGGGGGTCTTTTGCTAGGTATGCGGTGAGCTCTCTCTATTGTAAACATTTTGGAGAGCGACTCTTGACCCATTAGCTCAACCAACCAAATTTGAAGCCACGACTCCAGCCCCTCTGTACCGATTTCCTCCGGTATCCCTAGAATACGAATATTGGCGCGTCGGGACCTGTCTTCCAGATCCGTTAATCTTTCTTTCAAGACTTTGTTCTCTCTAAGGATACCTGAGAATTCTTTTTTTATCCCTTTGGTTTCTATCTCCAGTGCTCTTACTTGGGCTAGTGACCAAGCAATGCTCTGTTTTTTATTAGGAAGGAAAGCAAATGAAGCAAATGAGTTGTGAAGGTAATTAACTTAATAATGCATGTGGAGAAGGAGTAAGCAAGGCTCTCGGGATTGGTTCTCTGGCTACATGTACTCATTTATTTTATGCTTTTTTTTTAAACTATTCTTGTTTTCTTGTGGAAGAGTAACATATTTGCGAAGCATATATCTTAAGACACCATACTTCTGCTAGTTATGTTTTAACTTTTATAAAAATATAAGTGATTAACAAACTGCAAATCTGCAAATGTGCCAGTGTATATGTACACATATTTGTATCTACTGTATATCTTGTGTTGGTTACTGTCAGGGGTGCACCTAGCCTTTCCTGCCTGAGGCGAGCCATAAAAAGACGCCCCCCCCCCCTTCATATTTAATATATAAAGGAGTGTCAGGACCAGACCCATCCATATTGGTTTAATGTGAAAATAAAGCAATGCAAAAATACATAGGCTTCCCATTGTACTATTTAAAACAGAGTGAGCTAACCACAAGAACAAATACATACAACAATCCGCCATATAATATAAATCAATATATACCATATAATATATCAGTGTTGCTGCATATACCATATATACTACAGCGTGCCCATATACTAATATATATATACAGCTGACCGCATATACCATATAATACATACAGCGTGCCCCAATATACCATTAATACATACAGCTGTGCCCCATATACCATATAATATCATACACGTGTCTCCATATACATATAATACATAATACTACAGCGTGCACCATATACATATAATAATACAGCGTGCCGCCATAACATATAAACATGACAGCGTGCCGCCATAATAGCATACAATACATACGCGTGCCGCCATACTAGATATAATACATACACGTGCGTGCGCATATACCAATTAACATACCAGCGTGCCATCCATATACATACATACATACAGCTGTGCCGCCATATACATATAATAATACATCAGTTGGCCCGTCCTATACCATATAATACATACAGCGTTCCTCCATATACCATATATACATACACAGCTTGCCCCATGTACCATTACATAATACTTGTGCCACCATATACCATATAATACATACAGGGTGCCCATTACCATAAATACATACAGCGTGCCGCCGTCTACCATATAAATACACACAGCGTGCACCATATCCCAATACATACACACAGCGTGCCCCCATATACCATATAATACATACAGCGTTCCGGCCATATACCATAAAATAGGTACAGTGTGCTGCCATATACCATATATACATACACCGTGCCGCCATATAGTATATATATACAGCATGACACCATAAACCATATATACTACAGAGTGCCACATCTACCCTAATAATACCTACGCGGCCACCATAACCATATAATACATACAGTGTGCCGCCATATACCATAAAATAGGTACAGTGTTCTGCAATATCCATATATACTACGCGTTGCCGCATATATATATAATATATACAGCAATGCCACCATAAACCATAATGCATCAGCTTGCCACCATATACCATATAATACATACAGCGTGCCACATATACCATATAATACATCACAGCGTGCCACATATACTATATAATATATACAGCGTGCCGCCATACAACCATATATAATACATACAGCGTGCTGCCATATATACCATACATACATACAGCGTGCCGCATATAGTATATAATATATACAGCGTGCCGCCATAAACCATATAATACATACAGAAGTTGCCATATCCAATACAACAGCGTGCCCCATATAGTATTAATAATACAGCGTGCCGCCATAAACCATATAATACTACAGAAGTTGCCTATACCATACAATACATACAGCGTGCCCCATAAGTATATATATATCAGCGTGCCGCCATATACCATAAAATACATTAGCGTGCCGCCATATGTTATATTTTACATGGTGGCTATGCTGAATGTACACACGTGCATACTGACTATACATATAGCAAATACATTTATAAACAGTATTACACAAATATACACACACATACATATACCACATACAAAATATACAAATTATATATACATACATACAAAGAAGTACCTTACCTTTTTTCTTCTTCCATAGTCGGCGCCTTGTCCTCCTCCAGTGGGGGGTAGGCTTTGCCAGGAGGTGGGACTCATCCCGGTGGAAGGGGGGGGAACGGAGCCGGGGGGAAAAGATCCGAGCGGGGGGTGGGGACCCGTTGTGGACTTTGGACCGGGAACGGGCGGATGTGCCGGCCGGCGAGCCGTGAGGGGAAGTGCTGGGCGGCCGTGGAAGTGATGACGGGCCGTGAGGAGAATGCCGGCTCGCGGGACCGTGGATGTGAAGGGCGGGCGAGGGGAAGTGCCGCCCGGGTGTGTGGGCGGTCCGCTAGGGAGTGTGCCGGCCAGTGGGCATGTTGATGTGATGGGCGGGCTGCGAGGGGAAATGCCGGTGAGCAGGTGGATGTGATGGTGGATGCGGGGGAAATGTGCCGAGCGTGGTGGCTGTGATGGGCGGGCCGCGGGGGAGTGTGCCGGCCAGCGGGCATGTTCAAGTGATGGGCGGGCCGCGTAGGGAAGTGCCAGCAGGCTGGAGGATGTGATTGGCGGGTTATGGGCGAGTCTTCGGCCAGCGGGCGGGTTGATGTGAAGGGCAGGTCCATGTGCCGGCTGACGGGGGACATGGTGGCCGGAGCACATGCCGGCGGTGGGAGCCCGACGCCGCCCCCTCGTCTAGCAGGAGGAGCGCCGCCTGAGGCGAGAATCTCAACTCGCCTCATGGCAGGTGCCGCACCTGGTTACTGTATATGTTGGTGTTTTGTCTTTTTTGCAAATTACCAGTGGTTCATGATGTCCTACAGGTTGTGTTCCAGAAAGGGGTCTTTAATAAAACTATGAAATTGCTGCAGAGAGTCAAGGTAGAGTCTGCTATCTCATTCGTGTCAGTGGCTTCGGGCTAGCTCAGTGACTTTATATATTTAAAACACAGTCTGAGAGAGAAAGATGGAACAACACCACAACCTGCTGGCCTGTATTTGCACTTATGTCAATTATTTGTTAATTTTCATATTTGAATATTCATATGTATTGTTTATTGCATGTTGTCTCCTGGTTCCTGGAGCCACCATAGCCTTTCTACAGCCAATTCTACCTACAGACTAGCTTGCGATCAGTAATAGTTTCTGCACTATAGCTGCAATTGAATTCATAATTTGTAGAATAAAGAACTATAAGTTGAATTCAACTGTTTCCTCATATGTTACTGGTCTTACCACTTCACATCATCATAAGTCTTTCCCTTAAAGAGAATCATCAGGATCTAAATTTTGATCTAAATGATAGTTTCCCATGCTTTTTTAAAATGAATTCCAAATCTACTTTTATAATTAACGTAAATGGTTTCAATCTCTTTTAAAAAGTTTATAAAAGTATACCTGGAAAACTATTATAAGTTTGCAATCATCATCATTATATGCGTTCTGCTCTTCCTCCTTCTTCTATATCCTCTCCTTCCTGCCTCCATCATGCAGCTGTTTAAACAACTTTTAAAAGTTAGTGGAATCATTAATGTTAATTATAAAAGCAGATCGGGAAATGGTAGTAAAAAGTCAATGGGAATCTGTCATTAGTGTCAATATGTATCATTGTGACAGGTTCTCTTTAACATAATTGCAGCACTGTTACCACCTGGGAGTGCCCCAATAAGCATCTTACAGCCATATGGCCCCCTTCCTTTTTACAGAGTCCCTTTCAGCCCGACAGGAGTGGAAAGATCATTTGCAAGGAGAGTGCCACTGTTACCATTCTGCCATTCTACCATTACCAAGTCTCATTGCCAACACTAATTTCCTTCTGGTACTCGGAGACGCACTGCCTCCTTTTTGGCCGGGGCGGTGGGAGGAGATTATGCACAGTGCCGCTTGTGACTTATTTATTAGATTCGACCGTGCACTGCGGGCCCATATCTAATAAATAAGTCACAAGTGGCACTGTGCATAATCTATGCAGGCTGATTTGGTGGGCTAAGATGAACCCCCCCTCTCACCGCCCCTGCCAAAAAGAAGGCAGTGGGTCTCCCTGTTTGAACTGCCCATCATGTCACGTAAGGCTGCTGCTGGACATGTTATTAGTAAAGTGAGGCCACCGGTGGACATGTTATTTGTGAAGGAAGGCTACATATATATATATATATATATATTTACGAAAGGGGGGACCCAGACGAAAGTTTGCTATAGGGCCCATCCATTTCTAGTTAAGCCACTGCTGCAAATGTAACAATATCTACATACATGTATATAGGCCCATTTCCAATAACCACCGCTTCCGTGGGAACCTGTCACCAGGAGAGCCATTTTTAGCACTCCCCCAGTCCCCGCAGAGCATAGTACATACACTGCCAAGGTGTTTTTGTATAAAAAATTGGTTTTACAGAAAAAAAGATATGTTATATTGTACATTTCATTAGCATCTGCTGTGTGACTAGGCAGTTGCCAATGGGGAGGGGCTGGAAAGGAGCAGTCCCCCCACCCTTGGGAAACATGTGACCTTTTCAAATATATGAATAACTCCCAACACTCGGGATTGGCTGTAGAGGAGCAGGGGGCGTCGCTAAGCCCAGTGATGGGTGTTTTCATATATTTGAAAAGGTCACATAGAGAAGCAATTTCCCAAGGGTGGGGGGGAAACTGCTCCTTTCCAGCCCCTCCCATTTGGCAACTGCCTAGTCACACAGCAGATGCTAATGAAAGGTACAATATAACATATCTTTTGTAG
The DNA here is from genome assembly GCA_019512145.1 of Engystomops pustulosus. NCBI lineage: Eukaryota > Metazoa > Chordata > Amphibia > Anura > Leptodactylidae > Engystomops > Engystomops pustulosus. Next base: position 118,597,080 of record CM033647.1, read on the forward strand.
CCTTAAGAAACATCAGAAGAATTATATAACCTGGTGAATAGACTATGTAACACATTTATATGTACTAATTACTTTTTCCATTATTGTAAACCGCAATTCTTTAATAAAAACCTTTAAAACTTAAAAAAAAGTAAAACCAATTTTTAATACAAAAACACTTTGGCAGTGTATGTACTATGCTCTGTGGGGACTGGGGGAGTGCTTAAAATGGGTCTCCTGGTGACAGGTTTTCTTTAATGTTACATTGGGGGACATTAACGATGGCGTTTCCAACAGTTTTGTGGCCCTCTAATAATAATAATAATTCTTCATTTATATAGCGCACACAGATTACGCAGCGCTGCACAAAGCATGTCAAATTGGTCCCTGTCCCCATGGGGCTCACAATCTAAACAACCTAACAGTATGTTTTGAAGTGTGGGAGGAAACCGGAGTACCCGGAGGAAACCCACGCAAACACGGAGAGAACATACAAACTCTTTGCAGATGTTGACCTGGGTGGGATTGGAACCCAGGACCCCAGTGCTGCAAGGCAGATGTGCTACTCACTCAGCCACCGTGCCGCCCTCTCAGCTCTGACACAATTAATATGTGTTGTAGCCATTTTTGGGAGTTGTAAACTGGCAGAAAGTAGACCAGGGACACAAAAAAATGCTACCACACTCAGCTCATACTAGCAAAGCCAGAAAAAAACACTCACCACATTAGGATGTCTGTTGTCTATGATCTAAACATTGACATCAAGGAACTGTATAGAGTGGTTTGAGTGAACCAATTAAAACTGTATATTGGGTAAATTCTATTCAAATCTTGGTGAAATGACACTAGACTCTCTGTTGTTCCCGTCCAGATGAGGAAGATATTGTAGCTAGAGATGAGCGAGCATACTCGTCCGGGTATTTTGCCAGCTCAAGAAAATTGCATCTCCCAGCGTTCTGATTTTTGGCGGCCAGAAACAAAGCCAATCACAATCCAGGAGACACTTACATGTCGATAGCAGTGGTTGGCTGATGTGATCAGGTGACCAGGGGCGTCGCTAGGTCAAAAGATCCGGGGCTCGTGCCCCGGATCTTTTGGCTGGAGCCCCGGATCTCCCCTGCGCATCCTCCTCTCTCTCATCACAATCTCCACAGATCGTGATGAGAAGGAGTGCAGTCACTGCTTTCCCCAGCAGGGGCTGCAGCCTCTGGAGCAATAATGCTCTGAAGGACCTGTGATGATGTCATGGATGGTCACATGACCTGCCGGGGAAACACACAGTGAACACATAGACCTGCATCATTGAGGTAAGTGGGGTGTGTGGGGGACATTACCTACAGGGGGGGCTGTGTGGGGGCACATTACTTACTGGGGGGGCTGTGGTAGGCACATTACTTAGTTGGGGGGCTGTGTAGGCACATTTTACTTACTGGGGGGCTGTGTGAGGCACATTACTTACTGGGGGGCTGTGTGAGGACATTACTTACTGGGGGGCTGTGTGGGGCACATACTTAGTGGGGGGCTGTGTGAGGCACATTACTTAGTGGGGGGCTGTGTGAGGCACATTACTTAGTGGGGGGCTGTGTGAGGCACTTTTCTTACTGGGGGGGGGTGTGGGGCACTTTTCTTACTGGGGCTGTGTGAGGCACATTACTTACTGGGGGCTGTGTGAGCACATTACTTACTGGGGGTGTTGTGTGAGGCACATTACTTACTGGGGGGGCTGTGTGGGCCCATTACTTACTGGGGGGGCTGTGTGGGACATTACTTACTGGGGGCTGTGTGGGGCACATTACTTAATGGGGGGCGTGTGGGGCACATTACTTAATGGGGGGCTTGTGGGGCACATTCCTACTCGGGGGCTGTGTGTGAGCACATTACTTAGTGGGGGATGTGTGTGGGCACATTACTACTATGGGGCTGTGTGGGCACATTACTACTGTTGGGGCTGTGTGGGCACATTACTTACTGTTGGGGCTGTGTGGGGCACATTACTTACTGTTGGGGCTGTGTGGGCACATTACTTACTGGGGGGCTGTGTGGGCACATTACTTACTGGGGGGCTGTGTGGGCACATTACTTACTGTTGGGGCGTGATGGGTAACAAGCACCTGGTTTTGTTTAAATGCAAGACAAAGTGTGAGTGCTGCCTTACAGTATTTGGGGGAGATTGTTGGGGGCAGCAGCAGGATAACACTGCCAGGGAACCAAGATGTAGGGACAATGAGGAACATAAGATGTGGTGATGTCTAATGGAGAAGATGGAGGAGACGTCACCTGCAGTCACTGGAGGGAAATTACAGTTCAGCATTTTTGTTCAGAAAGCTAACAGGTCCCCATTATATGGGTTCTATATAGCTCCAAATGGCATTGACAATATCCATCTGGGTTGCTGTTACCTAATGGATTCCTGTCCCTTTGTGACCAAGCAATGCTCTGTCTTTTTTAATAATGAAGGAAAGCAAATGAATGAGTTGTGTAAGGTATTAACTAATTGCATGTGAGAAGGAGTAAGCACCCTCTCTGGGATTGGTTCCTGGCTACATAGTACTCATTTATTTTATATTGCTTTTTTTAAAACTATTCTTGTTTTCTGTGAGAAGAGCAACAATGTTGCGAAGCTATATCTTAAGACACCATACTTCTGGCATTATGTGTTACTTTTTAAGAAAATGTGAAAGGCAGATTAACAAACTGCAATCTGCAATGGTGCCGTGTATTCTTACCATTTTTATCTACTGTATTCTGGTGTTTGGTTACTGTATATTTTGTTGTTTGGGTCTTGTCTTTTTTTTGCAACATTACCAGGTTCTGATGTCCTACAGGTTGTGTTCCAGAAAGGGGTCTTTAATAAAAACTATGAAATTGCTGCAGAGAGTCAAGGTATAGTCTGCTATCTCATTCGTGTCAGTGGCTTCGGGCTACTCAGTGACTTTATATATTTAAAAACAAGTCTGAGAGAGAAAGATGGAACCACAACAACCTGCTGGCCTGTATTTTTGCACTTATGTCATTATTTTGTTAATTTTCATATTTGAATATTCATGTATTGTTTATTTTGCATGTGTGTCTCCTGGTTCCTGGAGCCACCATAGCCTTTCTACAGCCAATTCTACCTACAACTAGCTTTGCGAATCATAATAGTTTCTGCACTATAGCTGCAATTGAATTCATATTTGTAGAATAAAGAACTATATTTGGATTCAACTGTTTCCTCTCATATGTTACTGGTCTTACCACTTTCACATCATCATAAGTCTTTTCCTTAAAGAGATCATCAGGATCTAAATTTTGATCTAAATGATAGTTTCCCACTTTTGTCCATCTACTTTTATCTTGGTTCAATCAAAAGTTTATAAAAGTATACCTGGAAAACTATATAAGTTTTTTGCAATCATCATCTTATATGCGTTCTGCTCTTCCTCCTTCTTCTATATCCTCTCCTTCCTGCCTCCATCATGCAGCTGTTTAAACAACTTTTAAAAGTTAGTGGAATCATTAATGTTAATTATAAAGCAGATCGGAAATGGTAGTACAAATCATGGGAATCTGTCATTAGTGTCAATATGTATCATTGTGACAGGTTCTCTTTAACATAATTGCAGCCTTGTTCCACCTGGGAGTGCCCCAATAAGCATCTTACAAGCCATATGCCCCCCTTCCTTTTTACAGAGTCCCTTTCAGCCCGACAGGAGTGGAAAGATCATTTTGCAAGGAGAGTGCCACTGTTACCATTCTGCTAAGTCTCATTGCCAACACTAATTTCCTCTGGACTTTAAGTTGCCACTACCTGTTGTCCTGTTGAATAGTTGTTGGTTAAAGGTTTTTCTTTTTACACACATGGGAGTACAATATATATATATATATATATATATACTATATATAATGTACTCGGAGACGCACTGCCTCCTTTTTTGGCCGGGGCGGTGGGGAGATTATGCACAGTGCCGCTTGTGACTATTTATTAGATTCGACCGTGCACTGCGGCCCATATCTAATAATAAGTCACAGTGCACTGTGCATAATCTATGCGGCTGATTTGGTGGGCTAAGATGAACCCCCCTCTCTCACCGCCCCTCCAAAAAGAGGCAGTGGTCTCCCTGTTTGAACTTGCCCATCATGTCACGTAAGGCTGCTGCTGGACATGTTTATTAGTAAAGTGAGGCCACCGGTGGGACATTTATTTGTGAAGGAGGCTACTATCTCTATATATTCATATATATATATATATATATGAAATGGGGGGACCCAGATCGAAAGTTTTCTATAGGGCCCATCCATTTCTAGTTAGCCACTGCTGCAAATGTAACAATATCTACATACATGTATATAGGGCCCATTTCCAATAACCAACCGCTTTCCGTGGGAACCTGTCACCAGGAGAGCCATTTTTAGCACTCCCCCAGTCCCCGCAGAGCATAGTACTAACACTGCCAAGGTGTTTTTGTATAAAAAATTGGTTTTACAGAAAAAAAGATATGTTATATATATTGTACATTTCATAGCATCTGCTGTTGTGACTAGCAGTTGCCAATGGGGAGGGGCTGGAAAGGAGCAGTCCCCCCCACCCCTTGGGAAACATGTGACCTTTTTAAATATATGAATAACTCCCAACACTCGGGATTGGCTGTAGAGGAGCAGGGGGCGTCGCTAAGCCCAGTGATGGGTGTTTTCATATATTTGAAAAGGTCCATAGAGAACAATTTTCCCAAGGGTGGGGGGGAAACTGCTCCTTTCCAGCCCCTCCCATTTGGCAACTGCCTAGTCACACAGCAGATGCTAATGAAAGGTACAATATAACATATCTTTTGTAGCCTTAAGAAACATCGATAAGAATTATATACCCTGGTGAATAGACTATGAACACATTTATATGTACTAATTACTTTTTCCATTATTGTAAACCGCAATTCTTTAATAAAAACCTTTAAATAAAAAAAAAAACATTTTTTAATACAAACACTTTGGCAGTGTATGTACTATGCTCTGGGGACTGGGGGAGTGCTTAAAATGGGTCTCTCCTGGTGCCAGGTTTTCTTTATGTTACATTGGGGGCTTAACGATGGCGTTTCCAACAGTTTTTGTGGCCCTCTAATAATAATAATTCTTCATTTATATAGCGCACACAGATTCGCAGCGCGCACAAAGCATGTCAAATTGGTCCCTGTCCCCATGGGCTCCAATCTAAACAACCTAACAGTATTTTTGAAGTGTGGGAGGAAACCGGAGTACCCGAGGAAACCCACGCAAACACGGAGAGAACATACAAACTCTTTTGCAGATGTTGACCTGGGTGGGATTGGAACCCGGAACCCCCGTGCTGCAAGGCATATGTGTACTCACTCAGCCACCGTGCCGCCCTCTCAGCTCTGACACAATTAATGTGTTGTAAGTCGCATTTTTGGGAGTTGTAAACTGGCAGAAAGTGACCAGGACACAAAAAAATGCTACCACACTCAGCTCATACTAGCAAAGCCAGAAAAAACAACTCACCACATTAGGATGTCCTGTTGTCTATGATCTAAACATTGACATCAAGGAACTGTAATAGAGTGGTTTGAGTGAACCAATTAAACTGTATATTGGGTAAATTTTATTCAAATCTTGGTGAATTGACACTATACTCTCTGTTGTTCCCGTCCAGATGAGGAAGATATTGTAGCTAGAGATGAGCGAGCATACTGCTCCGGGTATTTTGCCCCAGCTCAAGAAATTGCATCTCCCAGCGTTCTGATTTTTGGCGGCCAAAACAGCCAATCACAAGCCAGGAGCACCTTACATGTCGATGCAGTGGGTTGGCTGATGTTATCAGGTGACCAGGGCGTCGCTAGGTCAAAAGTCCGGGGCTCGTGCCCCCGGATCTTTTGACCTGTGCCCCGGATCTCCCCGGGCATCCTACCCTCTCTCAACACGATCTGTGTCCTGCACGGATCGTGATGAAAAACGTTTGCTGTCACTGCTTTCCCCCAGCAGCTCAGCCTCCGGTGAATAATAGTCACCGAGTCTGAAGGACCTGTGATGATGTCATGGCCACATGACCTGCCGGGAGCATCAGAATCATGTGAGGTAAGGGGGGAGACATGATAGGGAAGTGGGAGAATAAGGGGGCTGTGTGTGAGGCACATTACTTACTGGGGGGGCTGTGTGAGGCACATTACTTAGTTGGGGGCTGTGTGGGCACATTACTTACTGGGGGCTGTGTGAGGCACATTACTTACTGGGGGGCTGTGTGAGGACATTACTTACTGGGGGGCTGTGTGGGGCACATTACTTACTGGGGGCTGTGTGAGGCACATTACTTAGTGGGGGGCTGTGTGAGGCACATTACTTAGTGGGGGGCTGTGTGAGGCCACTTTTCTTACTGGGGGGGGGTGTGGGGCACTTTCTTACTGGGGCTGTGTGGCACATTACTTACTGGGGGGCTGTGTGGGCACCATTACTTACTGGGGGGCTGTGTGAGGCACATTACTTACTGGGGTGGGCTGTGTGGGCCCATTACTTACTGGGGGGGCTGTTTGGGGACATTACTTACTGGGGGCTGTGTGGGGCACATTACTTAATGGGGGGCTTGTGGGGGCACATTACTTAATGGGGGGCTGTGTGGGGCACATTACCCTACTCGGGGGCTGTGTGTGGGCACATTACTTAGTGGGGGCTGTGTGTGGCACATTACTTACTGGAGGGCTGTGTGGGCACATTACTTACTGTTGGGGCTGTGTGGGCACATTACTTACTGTTGGGGCTGTGTTGGGCCATTACTTACTGTGTGGGCTGTGTGGGCACATTACTTACTGCTTGGGGCGTGATGGTAACAAGCACTTGGTTTTTGTTTAAATGCAAGACAAAGTGTGAGTGCTGCCTTACAGTATTTGGGGGAGATTGTTGGGGGCAGCAGCAGGATAACACTGCCAGGGAACCAAGATGTAGGGACAATGAGGAACATAAGAGTGGTGGATTTCTAATGGAGAAAATGGAGGAGACGTCACTGCAGTCACTGGAGGAAAACAACATAAGTTGTTATTGATGGGGTTAATACAGGGGGGCATTACTAAAAGAGCGCTACATATGTATTGGGCCCGTGCCCCGGATCTTTTACAACCCTAACACGCCCCTGCAGGTGACCCTGGTATTTATTAGCCCCTGCCCGCGCTGCTCGGACATCTCTCTGTCTGGATGCCGTTAGGGATAGAGCTGCAGCTCGTCAGGGATAGCGTTAGGGTGTTCTATTAGATTAGTGTTAGGCAGAGGAGTGATTCTCAGGTTGATTTACAAGAAATATAAACAGTACGTTTCTCCAGCTCAAATCCCACGAGTCAAGAAATGGATAAAAACTTTTCTTTATTCAGACATCATATAAAAGACAATGGACACACCGTAATTTCCAACGCGTTTCAGGCGCAGTATGCGCCCCTAATCATGGATACATTTTTTGTAACAAGTATGCTATTTAAATCATCTGTGTGGACACGTGATAAGGTGAACACTCCCATGGGGAGGGCTTGTGCTAAGGGCGTCATACAGGAAATTAACACCAATCTCCTAGGTTACGGAAAAGTAAACTTCCCAGAGGGGAGTGCCCATTCACACACATGAACATAGTATTTCTATGATGATCCTGTTTTGTTGGTACACATCATTTAACATGCTATAATGTATGTACTTAGTCACAAGATATTAAAAATTTGTTTTTAAGAAACATGAACAATCTAACTTGGTAGGCAACACAGAAATAAAATCTGTGGTTGCGCAGTGCAATGCAGAAACGACTGTACTCAAAATCGGACCATTGTTCCATATTTATTTCAGAGATTATAGCGTGACAAAATAAAGGTAAGAACAATACAATATGTTAAAAGAAATCTGTGCTGAGTTTACATCAGTATTTTAGAATATCAATGCTTTTAGGCACAACATGATACAGACAAAGATAAAGAAGAGGGGGGGCGGGTAAAAGGAGCAGTGGATTAAACAAAAATATGTGAAGATTAAATTAATGATAATTTAACATCAATTTACAAGAACCCAACACCCTTGTTAGGGCTACATTATGTTTTTTCAAAAGTTAAAGTGAAAGTTACAGCACAAAATCATTTGTGTGCTGTCAGTGTTGGTTAGAAACTAGCCATAGCAATCATCTTCTGAGGTTGCTGTCTGATTTCTTCTGCACGTTTTGTTCTAATAAAACAAAAAAAAATTACCAAAAAAAATTTACTGTTTATATTTCTCTTTTCTCTATAAAATAGACTTTAATTTGGAAATGTTGACCGAGGGCGTGGCGTTGGCATCCAATTACTGCAGGGGTCAGAGACTGTGGTCCTGGCGGGGTGTAGACACTACGAGCTGATGAGGGAGCAGGGGAACGCCACAGAGCTAGACTCCCTAGCTTCATGTCTCAACTTACTGGGACTCGTGGAGAGCACTGTTGAGGCCACAACAGTGCGAACAGGTGTTTGTCGTGATTGCGGACAATGCTTCAAGCCATTTGTCCACCTGTCTCTTCCACGCAGTCCACCCATGTTACCCAAGTGAACACTCCTCCAGCTCCTCCACCGTAACCCCTCCTCCCTAGTCTGCCCCCTCCCGAAAATTTGGATTTGAACCGCATACTCTGAGAAACTGTTTTCTGGACCCTTCCCAGTCACAAACCACTTCTCAGGTTGCTGCTGGCTCTTTTCCCGTGTCCAGGTTTCCAACGGTCGCAGTCTGTGGGTGATTGACATTGTTGACGTAGTGGAGAAGTGTGTAAAGAGGTGTCGGACGATGAGGAGACACGGTTGTCAGACAGTGGTGAAGTTGTTGTCAGGCAGGAAGTCCGAGGGGAGCAGACTGAGGGATCGGAGGATGATGAGGTGACATACCCAAGCTGGGTTGATAGGCCGGTGAAGACAGTGCTTCTGAGACGGGGCAGTCCTATACCAGAACAGGTTGGAAGAGGCAGTGGTGGGCCAGACGGAGAGGCAGGGCCAGAGCTGGTGCATCAGCGCCAAATGTTCTCATAAGTGAAGCTCCTGTGGCAAAGGGCTAGATTTTCTGAAGTCGGAGGTTTCTTTAAGACACCGGATGACTGACGGACTGTGGTGTGCAACCTGTGCCACACCAGGATCAGCAGAGGTTCCACCACTACTACTTAACCACCACCAGTATGCACAGCATATGAGTGCTAACACCCCACTCAGTGGAACCAAGGCCGTTCACCTCTGCCGGCCCACCACTGCTCCTTCCCCTGGCATTTCGCCTCTGCTAGTCAGCCCCCTGCCCAGGCCCCCGGCACAAACACCTCCTGTCAAAAACCCCAACCTTCGCGCCTACACGATCCTTCACAGCATCCACCAATGTCCCATGCGCAGCGTTCAGCTGTCTATACCCAGATGCTGGAGCGCAAGATTTCCACCCCCCACACGCACAAGCCCTCAACGTCCACATCTCCAAATTACTCGTCCGGGGATTGTTGTCGCCCCTCCTTATTCGGTCCCCAGCCGCCACTACTTTTCCCGATGTGCCTCCCAGCCACTGCACCAGCACATGCCAGACAACACAATCTGTCCATGACCAATGCCGTTTCTGACAAGATCCACCAACACGGACACGTGAGTGCGCCGGCAGGCCACTATGTATCGCTGACAGGACTTGGGTTAACTTGGTGGAGGCGGGACCGAGTCTGACACTGGGGCCGCTCATTACTGCCAACACCGAGGATTGCGGGGCCACCTGCGTCACAATCTCTCAGGCCCTAGTATCCTTCCTCCGAATTACCATCCGTAGGCATGCGCCATCAGTCGGTACTCTAGGCACAGCAGCAGTGCCTTCGCTAACAACAGCAGGCGTGCTCAAACTGCTGAGCCTAGGCGATAAGGCACACCGCCCATGTTTAGGGAAATATCCCATACTCGATGTGATGGTGTTCAAATCATGTATAGTACGAGCTGCTCGGTGAATCACTCAGACCTTCACATGTTTGAGAGAATTCCAATTCATTTAGGTTGCGCAGTTTTTTATAGGTTCTTGGGACAAAGGAACCTACTGACCATGCCACATTCCAATAGCCCATCAAAAGAGCTATCAGTGTAAAATGATCTGTGTACACGGGGGAATGGTGCTTGAGTATTAAACACGTGGAATGTAACACATAGAAAATGGTTCTATTCCCTCACATTCCTCCCTTTTGTGAATAATTCAGGTACTGCTCAGTGGTACATTGACATGTGCTAATCACACATCCGGACTTATCTGACCACTTCACCTGCTCTCCCCCTGAGCATCCTGAACATTACATCACAACTCATGTAAATCCATTATAAAGGGTAAGAATCTCTACATCCTAATGTGTATATCCTTATACATGTCCCCCTACCAACCCCTGAGTACTGAGTATTAAGACTATACAACGCACACACTGTCACAGTTTTCTTTTGTATAGCCCATGAAAGACATTATGATCACAATCTTTCTTATTGATGCTGCAAGTGGTAGGAGTAACATGTCCATAGCAGCATCAAGATACACAGATACATGTTCTGTAGTCTCTGGGTACTGCGCTGTTCAGCTGTCGTAGTCTCCTTGTAGTTTCTCACAATGATGTGTCAAGGTACTTGGTGACCCTTCAAAAGACTCTTCAGGTGAGTCACATCAGGACTATCTCATCACCCGGGTCAGGTCTCTGCTCTAGCTACTTAGGTTCTGGAACTGAAACAGATACTTGGTTATGCACCTAAGGAAAAAATGTATCTGCAGTTTTGGTCATCCCACCAATTCTCTATGACCCCCTGGACAACCTTAGGGAAATATATCTTCATCCATGGGCAATTCTAAAACAACCTCATAGGTGAAAAGCCTTTTTAATCTCTCTCAACTATATTACTGCCCCAATAGGGATTTTTACTTTAGTCTCTAGAAAAGTGGAATAACATTTTCCTCAATCCCTGGCTGTGGTCTTTAACAGTTGCTTTAGCTACAGATAGGGTTCGATTACCCAGAAAATAGTCCCACACACAAGCACATGTTCGTAGCTAATTACCTCTGGTAGCTGTACTTAGCCAATCTACAACCTCTGGAAGGGGTAAAGCTGCTTCGGGGTGTATAAATGAGGGTTTTCACTACTCTCCCTACATAGTACTAGCATATATAACATACTTGTATAAATGGACAGTAGCAAAAGTGAATCTAAGTGATACTCAATACTTATCCACCACGGAGCATATAGATTCTTAGACTGGTTGTCTCACCCTTGGGTGCACTGACCCATCATAGGGTAAAGGCCCTTGGCAGACATTGCTTGTCACCTTTTTGTCATAGTCCACCCTCCATCCATTGGGTCCCAGGTTTACTCCAGTCTTGCTTCCTCACCTGTGAAGCCTGTTTCTTTTAAAGATAGAGTATAGATAAACCCTACTGGGCCAGCGAGGGTCACGGACTGTACTGATCCAGGCTCCTTTCCCCTAGGCTTTCTGGTAACCAGTATGGTCACTTCATGTGTTTAGCTTTATAGGTTTTACCTTCTAGTATGGACCTTCATTGTAACACTAAGGCCTCTCTCAGCTATTTCAAAGTCTCATGTTGTGATATACTTACTATATGAGATTAGAATCATAAGGAATCCCAAAAGACTCACATTCTTACCCTCTGCCACTTTACACCCCTCCATCAGGTGCCTTCACCTCCGCTTCCTGTACAGACAGGTAGGTTAGGAGTGGTTCTGCTGCTGTTACCTCTATGTGTGTGACCACTCACATCTGATGTAGAATTAACCTCATTCCTGGTTTCTAAAGCATCTAAAAAAAATGCAGATTAGTGATTATTCAGTTTTGACATATTAAAAGGTAACTGGTTCATTTATAATTAAGTTAATAGAAAATTTTAAATACAACCCGTCTGCCTCATGTCTCCCCCCTTTGAATCTAGCGAAAATAGTGGAGCTGGATTCAATGCAATACATCATAAGAGGGCACATTATAACCAAGGTTTCTAGTTATGAAGAGGTGAAATAGTACAGGATAACCCAAACTACTACAGAACCTTTTAAGCACAGGCAGCAGTAGGATACAAACCAAGACGGGTCCAGGTTGTCATGTTACACACGATCAGCAGAGCTTCTGCCCTGTTTCCTCTCCTCTGAGGTGCTTGGCTTAAACTTAAATGAGAACAATAGAAAGTGAACAATATATTCCAGAAAACACACAGTTTTGGGACCAATGCGATGTATCAATGCTGTATAATAAGAGCATACAGAATACATTTCCTTAGATCTAATATAAACTATACAGTCATACTGGGCCGGGGGCACATGGGGGCACATGCTGGGGGCACATACTGGGGGACAGTGTTCTGAGCAAAGCATCACTAGAGACAGTGACGTAGGAGGCTTCTAGAAGTGTTATACTTCTCTTCTGCCTAAAAAGCTCCTAATAATAATCTCAGTCATAGCTGCTGAATAAGAGTAATGTATGGGATCAAAGGAAGGTTTTACTCCTGGTTAAAACATTACAATTACAGAAGTTGCAGCGAATCAATCCCAAAATCTGCTTAGGGCCATCAGGGTTATCAGTCCTCAGTAATGAACACACATTCTCATTGTTCCTTTCTTCTCTTAACATTCCATCAAGTCCTCCTCCCCCTCTCCCCCCTCCTGTGTTCACTGGACAAGGGGGGGAAGCAGCCCCTCCTCCCTGTGGGTGTCTGTAGTACTACGTGTCCCAGCATACCAGGAAACAAAGAAGGAATCTAACACACACCATTGTAACATCTAAGTTCACTCCATCTTCCTACACAAATTGCTAAAACTTTTGACCACACCCTTCACCTTTAGGTGTATTATAAAGTTTTACACTACATTTCTGATGTTTTAAACATACATCACAAGGTGTCTCAGGTCAAGCCTGCAATGAACAATTGTCCACAATTGTGTGCTGGACTTTCCTCACATCTGGTAACTCTGATGAAATACCATTAGCACTACACACGTTATAGACAAAACACATATTTATATATTTGCCATAATCTGCAGGACTGTATAAAGTAATAAACTCATAGAACATCTACAGTATATGGCAAGGGTCGCTTTGGACTTTGACGTTCTGAGGTGTGACTCTAGAAAGCAGCGCACGTCTCCCCACATTTATTCCCTGGGTACTATATCTTAGTTGTCCTCTATAGTTACAGCAATAGCCAAATACAGCAAATACAGCTGAGCGGACTGTGGGTGCAAACCAAAGATCATTAGGCAATGCTCATTCTCCTATCACCTGGTCTACTAGTATATCAAAGTGAGATGCCTCCTACAGGAGAAACATCTGAAGACTATGGGGGTCATTTACTATGGGTCCGATTCGCGTTTTCCCGACGTGTTACCCAAATATTTCCGATTTGCGCCGATTGTACCAGAATTGCCCCAGGATTTTGGTGCACGCGATCGGATTGTGGCGCATCGCGCCGACATGCGTGCGACGAAATCAGGGGGCGTGGCCGAACGAAAACCCGACGTATTCGAAAAACTGCCGCATTTAAGAACGGCAATTCGGAAAATGTGTCGCTCGGGATGCGCTTACCTTCACTCAGCCCGAGCGGGTGAACTCCAGCGCGTTTAGATGCTTTTCAGTGCAGCAGCGCCACCTGGTGGACGGTGGAGAAACTACCTTATTAAATCCCGGCCGGACCCGAATCCAGTGCAGAGAACGCGCCGCTGGATCGCGAATGGACCAGGTAAGTAAATCTGTCCCTATGTCTTTATTCTGTGCAGAGCCCGCACTTTTTCTAATCTAGTCTTGACCAGTGTGGGGGGTGGGTCTAGGTGCCACATTGCACATGTCTCCCGCCAGTCTGTTTCTTTGTTTCCATACACTCGGAATGTTATCTTTGTCTTTTGTCTGTCCAACGTTTTTGTCCATCATCGTCATAACACTCATACAACACACAATTTCCTATGGCTGTTTCTTTATAACCTCCTCTGGTCACTTCCTCTGTAACTTTCTTCTATCCACTTGCAATTTCCATCGTATCATTATTATGCAACCAGCCTTTGTTCTTTTAACATTTACTAACATACAAACAACCATCTTTTGACATACTTGTCCTTTTCCAACATTCTCTGACATCCTTTTACAGCCTCTTTTCCCTCTTTCTCTTTCAAGATCTGTAGTACTGGTTTCCCTCCGAATTGCCTCTCATCCTACCTAGCAAATTTTTCCCATAATTTTCTATATATCTCTAGTGCCGGCACACACTCGCAGTCACTCTTCCTTAGGGCAGTTTTAACCACTTTTATTTAATTTAATAATTTTTTTCCTAAACCGTTTGCCCATCAAGAAATGACCGCAGTCCCCTTCCTTGAAGCAGCTTTGGATCCTACCACACAAAATAAATTTATAAAGTCTGACTGTCCAAACTCAGTCTCCTTTGTCTCAAGCGAATTACGATCCACCAACTGCTCTTCTAGATGACTCTTTAGGTAGGGGGCGATTCTAGGATGTAATCTGTCTTAAAACCAGTACATTACAGTATCACAATAGCGCTATCAAACACACATGTTCAAACTCATACAATACCCATATACACTACCACACATCACATGGAGTTTTCAAATAAACTAACAAGATTCTTTGGACTGGGCAATATAGGCATGCAACTCACCAGATGTGGGGAAATCCAAACAAGGAGAGACAGAGCAAATTGTAAGAAAAAGCTTCTTACCTTTTTGTGCAACTGCATGGTTTGTCTGTCCTGAAAGGATGATCCCTGAGTTGTCCGGTAGGCGTCATGCAAACCCATGTCCCTGTTCAGGTGCCAAGCTTGTTAGGGAAATATCCCCATATCTCGATGTGATGTGTTTCCAAATCATTGTATAGTACGAGCTGCTCGGTGAATCACTCAGACCTTCACATGTTTGAGAGAATTCCAATTCATTTAGGTTGCAGACAGTTTTAGTAGGTTCTTGGGACAAAGGAACCTACTGACCATGCCCACATTTCAATAGCCATCAAAAGGAGCTATCAGTGTAAAATGATCTGTGTACACGGGGGAATGGTGCTTGAGTATAGTAAAACACGTGGAACAATAGAAAATGGATTCTATTCCCTCACACCCAAGAGCTATTACAGGGCATCACGGCGCAGACCGATCTGTGACTGGCACTGCTGAACCTGAAGCCAGGCATGGTTGTGTGTGACAATGGCCGTAACCTGGTAGCGGCTCTGCAACTCGGCAGACTGACACATGTGCCATGCTTGCCCATGTGTTTAATCTCATAGGTGCGCCGCATCTGTGCACATTTCAGAAAGTCGACCACAGATGCTGCCACTCACAGGGCAGTGCAGCGCCTCCTCCAACTGCCCGCTCACCAACTGTTGTGCGACGTGCTCACGAGATAGAATTCCAGATTAACCATGTTATCCAGAGTTTACCAACAGCACAGGGCGATTGTAGACTGCCAGATTTCAACTTCCACCAGAACTGCTAGTCAGGTCAGTCATTTTCCTCAAGTCTACAATGAGGAGTGGACATGGGTGTCTGATATCTGTCAGGTGCTGAGTAACTTTGAGGAGTCAACACAGATGGTTAGTGGCGATGCGGCCATCATCAGCCTCACCATCCCGCTGCTTGGCCTGATGAAAAACTCTTTGGTCAGCATGAAGTCGGAAGCTTTGCGCTTGTCACAAGAGACAGGGGAAGAAGATTCCCTTGTTGATAGCCAGAGCACCCTCTGGTCTGTTTCTCAGCGCGTATTGGAGGAGGGGGAGGAGGATGAGGAGGAAGAGGAGGAGAATGTCGGCGAGACAGAAAAGGGCAGGAGGTCAGGCGGAGCCATAACTGAATGCCCGTCTTGACCTGAGGGAAATTGGGCCGGGTTATGGTTAGGGAGGGGTTAGGGGTTGGGTAGAGAGTGAGGAAGTGAGGTCAGGATAGGGGAGGGCAAAGAGGGATAAAACAGGGGCTCACCGGTGGCGACTTTCTTTTAGACCCCCGGCGCTGGATCGAGATCCTGAATGGAAATGGTGCAACACCTGTGCAAGCTGATGCGGGCTGCCGCGGCTGAGCACGGGCCCAAATGGGTGTCGGCGCAGCTACAGGCAGCCTTGATCCGGACATCGGAGGTGGCAGATGGTCCGGGGGCCGGAGCACAGACGTCAGGTACCACGTGGCAGAGCGCCAAAGGCCGCGGCCTCCGGAGCGCCTGTGCATCGGGACGCCGGCAGCAGAGTACAGAGGTGGGAGCGGCTCGCTCTAGTGCGGGCTCGGCGGGAGAGAGTCGGGCGGCGGGGGGGGAAGTGTGGCCAGCCTTCCTCCCGCCGGTCACCGGTGCGGTCGCAGAAGACTAGAAGGAATGCTGCAGGAGGAAGCGGGCGCAGCCAGGGGAGGGACACTGGAGCGGCGGCTGCGTCCTCGCCTCAGACGCTGAGCGGTGGGAGAAGACAGACCCGGACTTCCCCTAGGGCCTTTTCACTCCAGACATCGGATGATAGTGCGTTGAGCCTTGCGGCTAGCCTTGCGGCTAGCCATGCGTCAGAGGAGTCGTACGTACAGCAGTCAGCGCTAGTCGATGATGCAGTCTCACTTCACGCCACAGAGGAGGTCGAGTCCCATGCTGAGTTTGAGGATTCCTTTCGCCCTGGATCAGGCCCAACGGCTGCTCCGCTTCCTGCGCTTCAGCCTAGTGAGTTACTCATAGCACCTGTTTTGTCTTGTCCTGTTATGTCGTCTACTTGTCATGTGGTAGCTAGTCAATCGCAGGGGGTGGGCGGGGGAGGTGGGTCTGCGGGTCAGTCAGATAATCAGTTGACACAGTTTTTTCAGGGTATGCAAAAATGTGTGCCGGCTGCGAAGGCAGAGCTGCCCGCAGCTGCATCACCAGTGCAGGTGTAGGCGTTAGACCCACCAGTGCAATTGCCACCCGCGTCGCCACTTGTAGTGTCGCCCCTGCCGTACCTGTTGCGTCGGATGTCAGGTTGGATGACGAGGCGTGCAGGGAAATTTACGTATGCTTTGGAAGCGCATTAGGTTCGCATTTGAAGCTGGAGGTGAAGGAGAAAATATGGAAGGATGAGTATGTCGAAATATTTTCATTGCTGCCTTTAGAAAAGTTCAATTTGGATCGGTGAAGGCCTGATAACAATAAGAAGGAGGACGAGGAGAAGCGCCATTAAGGTTAATCCCTCAGTCTTTTTCGAATTGGTGGCAGGCGTTCGCGATCTTCGCTAGCATTATCGGAGAGAAGACGCCGGAGCATTGTTCGGCTCTTTTTAAGTACATGGATACGATTGGTGAAGCGTATAGGCTGGATGGCGGACTAGCTTGGCTCCGATATGACGAGAAGTTTCGCCAAAAAAAAGCTATTAGACCTTCCTAGGATTCTGTCCCACAGGCGAAGTTGGTAGACTTGCGCCAGGCTGTGGAGCAGGATAGATTGTTGCAAAAAGTTCGTCTGAAGCAGCTCCAGTCAACATTGGGTAAGCTGGCGTTCGCCTGCCGAATTATTCCGATGGGCAGGGTCTTTTGCCGCAGCCTGGCGGCTGCCACGGCGGGAGTAATACATCCCATGCATTTCATTCGCTTGACGGGAGCTCTTCGGGTGGATTTAACGACGTGGGCGAAGTTTTTGGAGCAGTACAATGGAAGGTCAATGTGGATGGAGGATTGGGTGAGTAATGCGGAGTTAGAGTTCTTTACTGACGCGTCGGGGTCAATGGGCTTTGGTGCCGTTTTTAAAAACCATTGGAAGGCGCATGAGTGGCACAGTGTCTTGGGTTGAGGCGGGGTTTACTAGGAATCACGCCTTGTTGGAGCTGTTCCCGGTCTTGGTAGGTATTGTGGTATGGGGGGAAGAGTTCAAAGGGAAGAAGATCAAAGTGCATTGTGACAATATGGCTGTGGTGCAGTGTATCAATGCTCAATCGGCGCCTTCGCCTCCTGTGGTGAATGTGTTGCGCTTTTTGCTGTTGGAATGCTTAAAACGTCATGTTTGGCTGTGTGCGGTGCATGTTCCGGGGGTCAGGAATTGTGTTGCTGATTCCCTTTCTCGTTTTCAGTGGGACAGATTCCAGCAGCTGGTGCCGGAGGCAGATCGGTGTCCTTATACCTGTCCTCAATGGTTATGGGACCTGCCGTTCGGGCAGCATTGCCCTTCTTGAGATCATCAGTGGCGCCATCTACCTGGAGTGCCTACACAGCTGTGTGGAATGTTTGGACCGCATTCTTGAAGGAAAAGGGAGTGAGTCCCAGTGCAGGTGATATGTTGCCGGTTTTATTTTTGTACGTACTCAGGTTGTTTGAGGCTGGGGTTTCGCCGTCGGCAGTAGTGAAGCAGTTGACGGCTGTCGCTTTCTGGTTAAAATGTCATGGTGTGGAGGATGTGACCAAGGCGTTTGTTATTAGGCAGGCCCTTAAGGGATATAGGAGATCTCACCATAGACCTCCTGATGCGAGGAGGCCAGTGTCATTTGCCTTATTGGGAAGGTTGGTGGAGGTAATGCCGAGGGTGTGTCGGGATGCATACGAGGTGGTGTTATTCTCTACAGCTTTTTCATTGATATTTTTTTGGTGCGTTCAGAGTGGGGAAGTTGGTGAGCAGCTCAGCAAGGAGCCAGGATGGGTTGAGAATACAAGATGTGCATTTACTGGAGGACAGGGTTTGCTGCAAATTGAGATTCTCAAAAACTGATCAGGAAGGAAAAGGGGCGGATGTGGTGCTACACCAGATGTCGGGGTCTGCTTTATGCCTGGTAAGGCTGCTGGCTGTGCACCCGGAGGACCCGGCAGTTTTGCTGGTGCATCGGGGTGGCTTAGCTCTGTCAAGGTACCAGTTCACGGCAGTTTTTCGCAAAGCGTTGGGGGTGCTCGGGCTTCGGGAATCGCAGTTCGCAGCGCATTTGTTTAGGATAGGGGCAGCCACAGAAGCAGCACAGTGGGGCCTTCCAGCGCGCAGCATTCAACGGATAGGTAGATGGTAGGGGAGGTACAAGTTGTATGTTCGTCCTTCTCTGGTCATGTGGTGATGTTATGTTGTGTTGTGTGTTGTTTTTTCTTTTTCAGATCCAGCCCCTCCTTGCCTCGTATGGATCATGGGGCATTCGTTTGTTTTTTGGGGAGCTAAGAGGGCGGAAGTGCGTTCGCAAGGTCGGCAGTTGGGTCTAGCAAGACAGGATGCCGTGATGCCAAGCTTCCCTGTGTAGAGCCTTGGTCCCCTTGAAAAATTCTCGAGTCTCCTATTGACTTCAATGGGTTTCGTTATCTGAAACAAGCACTCGAGCATCGGAAAAAGTTTGACTCGAGTAACGAGCACTCGACCATTTTAGTGCTCGCTCATCTCTAATCGTAACCCATCGAAAGTGGTGGGATACATAGATTGATTCCATAACATTCATGAAAGCGTTGGCATATTTGGGGGCTACATTAGCCCCCATTGCTGTATCTCGTAACTGTACAAAATATTCATCTTGAAACAAGAAATAGTTACAATTGAGTACTATCTCAAAATCCACAGCCCCCACAAAATGGCTTGTAATACTTAGTTTCTTTTTTACGGCAGTAAGTCTGCCCTCATGATTGATGGAATTATACAAATTAACAATGTCAAATGATGCCAAAACAAAGGATTAATCTATTGGTAAAACAACCTTCTCAAAATTCACCAGGAAGTGTGGTTTCTCGTATGTATGAGGCTGTATCTGTCGCAAACTCCCTGGCAATGGCAATATTAGATAAGATAGATCCCACCCCAGACACAATTGGGCATCCGGGTGGGTATTTGATTTGTGTATCTTCGGGAGAAGATATAATACATGTGTGCTAGGTGACTCTATCTTAAGGTACCTATATAGTGCTTCATTGATTATATTTTATCATCATCTTTAGCAGTATCATTCACTTTTGTTATAAAGACCAAGATTTTTTAACTGTAATTCAAATTGTTAGTTTATCGATTATCTATGCCAGGTCTGCCCATAAACCAGACCTTCAGTTTAATGGAACGAAAAAAGTTGTTTAAGTCCAAGTTTAAACCAGTCTGTCAATGCAGGCAAAACGATAAACCTCTATTCAACAAGGATAATTGATCATTCGTCAATATTTTAGAATAAAATGTTTACCACTAAACTTTGTCCATACGCTGTGTGGAGTTTTTCTGTTGAGTAATCCTGGACTTGCCACTTCTAAGGGTGTTTTCAACCCCCTCTCCTTTAAGCTTAGACATATGATTAGACAGCTATGGGGGATATTTATCGCTTGTGCGCCAGCATATGATCGCCCCGTCGCTGCAAATTCGTAGCCCGATACATCAAGAGGCTTCTGCCTCTTGATGTATCGGGCTGCCAGCAGCGCAGCGTTTAACCTACGCCAAGTCGCTGGTGTGTGCGCAGGCGTGGGGACAGTAACGCCCCGCACCCCCTCCTTCACGCCCCTTCACGCCCCACTGGCGGGAAGGTAGCGGATTGGGGAAAATCATCGCAAAAGCTAGCAATAAGCTAGCATTTGCGATTATTTCAGGGCCTCTGCGCCACTGGCGGTGCGCAGAGGTCCTGATAAATATGCCCCTTATCTTTAAAGCCATTAAAGTCTTCATCATTTAGATTATATTTCAGCGTGTTCTCAACATCAGATCTCTCTCATATTCATAGAGATCTCTATTTTGTAAAAATTCTAGATTAAGCAGAATAAAGTCCATAGCAAATTTATGTAATAAGGATTCAAATTTCTAACAGAATGTATCATTATATAAAAAATATTTGGACGTATGTCCATTCTGTAATGTTCTCCAAGAATAGTTAAATGAAGCTGAAGGTTCAAAGAACATTTGGATAAGTTTTCAAATTTTCTCTTAAGTTCTATAGTGCATGGTATCTTTAAGAAGGTAGCATCTCCTTGTATTCCGCCCAGTATCCTCCGCACATTGGGGCACATTTACTAAGGGTCGGTGGACCGCATTTTCGTCGGGTTTCCCCGACTTTTTCCATTTTGAGGCGCATTTAACTGGGGTTTTTGACACACGCAATTGGATTTTGGCGCAATCTTCATGTGGCACAAATCGGGGGTGTGGCTGTCGGACAACCCGAATGATTCAGACTAAGCGTGGGATTTAACATTCAAAATTTTGTCGCAAGCCATGCACTTACATGCACCGGGAAGAAGAAAGTGAACTCCGGCGGACCTCAGCGGGGAAGCGACACACACAGGAAATTGGACGCACAATCTTAGTGAATCGTAGTAGCTTTGAATCCTCGTCGGACAACGCACCTCGGGGATTGCGACGGGACGGGTAAGTATATGTGCCCCATGGAGTTCCGCTTTAGCGTTAAAACATATTCTGCACCATGCACGTCTCTTTCTCTGTCTACTGATTCTGCTTTGTTCAGCTCTGTTAAGTCTTCATAATTATTAGAGTCTTGTAAGAAGGTGATATATTTTGCCAGAAGTCGCTTATATCTTTTGTGCGCTGTATTCAGCCTTGTAACGGTATCTTGTAGCCTCTCAGCGTTACCTTTGAAGGATTGAAAGCCTGACATGAGGGAGGTAACTAATTCCCATAGATCAGTGGTGGCGAACCTATGGCACGGGTGCCAGAGGTGGCACACTGAGCCATTTCTGTGGGCACTCAGACCATCGCCCCAGGACAGAGTTCACCAAATAGGACCAAATCTTCCTGCACTTTTTTGGAACTGCGGGAAAAGTGAGAAGGTGTTGACAGAACTGCAATGTCTTTGGAGGTCCTCCTGCCGGACCCTCCATTCTTTCTCTACAGAGAGACCCTGGAGAGAAGCTAAAGGGTCTCTTTCAGCTGTATTGGTGGCCTCAGGGGGCCTATACGATTGAAAGATGTGGAAGAACAGGTAGCAATAAGTTACTACTTAAAATGCCATGTTGGCACTTCACAGTAAATAAGTGGATTTTTGTTGTACTTTGGGCACTCAGTCCCCAAAAGGTTCGCCATCACTGCCGTAGATCTTCCAGGTTATCAAAGAACTCATCTTTTGTAGTGTGATAGTTTTCAATGACCTTCAGTGTTGGTTTGAGAAAGTGTCTTGGCCGAGCAATCTCGTCTGCTGGAAGTGTGACTTCCTTTTCCTGCTCATCAAAATCACTTCAATCAGCATGTCTTTGCTGTGTTTTATCACATCTATAACATCAAATATTTTTCAGCCATTTTGTTTTAAGGTCCAATGTCTCTTTAAGAAAACAAACTTTTTGATCTGGGGCTAAAAATCGCAGCACAGCTTCTGTGGGACACCCCAATAATATTCCCAGGGTAATTTGAGTAAATTGTGGGGTTTTCAAATCTTTTTGACCACAGCGACATGAGGTAATGTACAGGAAGTCTCTTAGTAAGAGGATGGTCTGAGGAAGACCTTGCAGCATGTATAGGATATTACAGATACACAAAGCTTCCCCTGAGGCATGTCCAGACATGTAATATAGCTGGGCAGAGTCACTGCACATGTGATTGTTGCAGGAGAGATTTCTGACTTTGATTTTAGGCTGTAAGACAATTTCTGACTGATTTTGGACTGTAAGACAATTTCTGACTGTTCTGTCCCCACACAAGGCGATTGAAGGTGTAACTGACTGGTAGATAGTAACTGGGAAACTTTCCTACCTGCGTATCCAGAATGTGAAGCAGACAGGAGCGGAGTTCAGATGCATTAGATAAGATGCAGTAACGCATTGATGTGAAGCAAACCTTGGTTAATTTACCTCAGATACAGCTGTAGTCACTGATAGAATATTGTGGTCGCTCTGAGATTGTTGATGATTGATGAGACTTGTAGATGATAATTATTGCTGACAACTTTTTCTTCTGTAATACTAACATCTGTCGCTGCAGTACACTCACACCTGTCGCCGCTAGTCAGAAATTGATGCTTCAGTAGCCCAAAACAGGCAAACAGTTACAGGCAACAGAAAATGGCTGTCACAGGGAAAAACAGGGTACCGGGCTCCAAAACCACACCCACTTAGAAAAAAACGATAAAAACAAGCAGAGGGAGCGCGTTTACATCCTGAACAGCAGATGGCAGCATTACACCAATATATGTCATATATAAGAATAATGGAGACAGAACAAAATGCAATAATATAAACATTAGACTAACAACATAACTAATGTGAACAACACAATATGGGAAAATATAAAAAGAAACAAAGTAGCTGCACAGATCTAAGTAGGAAAAGTAGGTGTTATCCTGTTCAATACTTTGAACCCAACAAAGTTCACGAAATATCAAAGAAGAAAATTGCAGGCAGCACTCCAAGGAATTGTGGATGGAAAATAGGATTTTAATCCATCTCAAGTGAACGACGTTTCGGCTGTATTGTCATCCTTTCTCAAGCAGTGAACATACTGAATTACAGGGTTTATAAAGTTGCATAGTGATGACATCATCATAACAATATCGTTGTACAGTGTTACACAAAATTTAAACAGTCCATCACTTACATTGATGCATTACTTACATCAGTGAATTACAGTTTATATATTTCTACTAGCTAGTGCGTAAATGTGATCCATAAGTGTACTCATTCTATATTAAAAAGGTATTCCCATGAAGACAAGTTTATTATATAAAACATTTTCTAATTCACTGTGATTAACAAAAATGCAGCATTTCCCAACCTGTCTATATCAGTTCTGCTGTACACAATCTCAGTTGCCCCTAGATCTGACCCTGTAACTTCAGACTTAGGCTGGCGGCACACGTGGCATTTTGAACCTGTTTTTGACACATACCACCATAGATGACCATAGACACATACACTGATTCACTTCTTGGCAGGAGATTGTGAGGAGAGACAGCTGCAAACTACAAGCTACAAGGAGATAATTGACCCGGGAGAAGGGGAATACAGGTTGTGAGACGTAGCAGAGAGATGTAGCAGAGCTGACTCTGTAATAGGCATCTAATGGATCTCATGCATCTCCGATCTGTCTCATCTCTCTCTCTCTCTCTCTCTCTTTCTGTCAGTGTGTTATTACAATGTCAGAAGGCAGATGAAAGTGCATATACACCTGTACCCTGATAACGTAACCACATTGTAACTCCACAAAACTAGATGGATTATAATGGGGGTCATTTACTAAGGGCCCGATTTGCGTTTTCCCGACGTGTTACCCGAATATTTCCGATTTGCGCCGATTTCCCCTGAATTGCCCATGGATTTTGGTGCACTTGATCGGATTTTGGCGCATCGGAGCTGGCATGCACACAACGGAAATCGGGGGCGGGGCCGAGCGAAAACCCGACGGATTCGGAAAAAACGCCGCATTAAAAAAAAAAAAAGTGTTGCAAAACTTGCACTTACCTTCACTAGGAATAGGCCGGTGAACTTGAGTGCATTTCGGGGAACTTCAGCGCAGCAGCACCACCTGGTGGACGTCGGAGGAACTACCTTAGTGAATCCCGGCCGGACCCGAATCCACCGCAGATAACGCGCCACTGGATCGTGAATGGACCGGGTAAGTAAATCTGCCCCAATGTGTCTGCTAGAGAGGCCGGCCCATACCCTGGGATTTTGCACTGAGCACCATAGGAAGTGAGAGGAGCTAAAACAGCAATAAAACTGAGTAAAATTGCAAAGTAAGGAGTTAAAATGATCTTTATTGTGTTAACATCACTAGGGGATTGAAATGTGAGAATTTTGTTATGTGGGAAAACCCCTTTAAGAAACCTCCTAGGCGGATCCAGTATAAGAATAAGCCAAGTACCTTTGGTAAATGTAAAACTTGTGGTGACATGATTGCTATCCATCTGCCATCTGCCCAGGCTCTACTCCGCCTCAAAGTCTATGTATATGTGATGCAAGTAAGTATAAAGAGAATGATTTATCGCCCCATAAGTAGTCCAGAATCTGAATGATAAGGTATAGTAGAAAAATGGTATATTAACCCAGTATCAAAGTAGCAAATGGAGGATTATGGATGCAGTGAGTCCCAATCCACCCTGCCAAGGGAGGGTGAAAATTCTACAAAACCCTGGCTCAAAGAAAATATGTTTAATTAGTTTATCCTGTGGCAGTGGCGTAACAACAGCTGTGGCACAGGGGCCTGGGATGAACAGCAGAGACAAAATTTATAAATGCGTACTCTGGCGATGGGACCACCCTAGTACAGTAATACGGGCCCCTGTGCCGTCCCCCTGTCCCTGTCCGCCCCCCCGCGAGCGGCCGCCCAAGTCTGTACGCAGCCGCTCCAGCCTGTACTCGGCATTAGCCCCGCCCCATCCGGGGTCGCACGCCCAGCCTACTACTTCTGCAGCTTCCTGGGCGTGTAGGCCGCCTACCCTCCCGAAGAAACAGCCTCCCACTTCACAGCAGCCGGTCTGCAAGAAACGTAAGTAAGTGCCTATATATGTATGTATGTATTGTTAGAAGTATGTATGCTGCATGTGTGTATTTGCTGTACAGTATATGCTATATGTATGTGTGAATATGCTGTACAGTACATGTATGTATGTGTGTATTTGCTGCACAGTATATGCTGTATGTATGTGTGTATGTGCTGTATGTGTGTATATGCTGTACATTATATACTGTATGTATGTGTGTATATGCTGTATATGTGTGTATTTGCCAAATATATGTGTATGTGTGTATATGCTGTATATACCGTATGTATGTGTGTATATACTGTATCTATGTGTGTATATGCTGTACACCAGAATTAGGGGACTCTTGCTGTACATTGCAGCTACCCCTTCAGTAGCGGTTATGTATTTGTATACTTTTATTTAGAAAGGCTATTACTTCTACAGTACTGTGCAAAAGTTTTAAAGGGATCCCACAGGATAGGGACTAACTTGCTGATCGGTGTGGGTCTTAGTGAGGTGACCCCCACAGATCACAAGAACGGGGGGTTCGATGGGATCCCATGTACCCTAGTCAGACCTCTTGCCTCTCCCTGAGATGAGCAAAACAGTCAGTCACAGATGAACGGGACCGAACGGAGATTGCTGAATACGGCTCCATAGAGATGAACGGGGAGGCCCGGCCATGGGTGACCGGCTGCTCTGCTCATCTTGGGAAACAACAAGAGGTCTGACGGGGTACATCGGACCCCTGTTGTCGTGATCTCATCACTGTTCTTGTGACTTCATCACTGAGACCCCCAACGATCAGAAATATATGCAGTCTTGGAATGCCTTCAAGGGTTAGTAGTTTTTTTTTTTCAATTGAAAAAATCAAAGTGAATGAGAAAATTATTTGGTGAATGCCCTTTGCCTTTGAAACAACATCAATTCCTCTAGGTAGACTTGAACTTGAATGAACACGGCAGGGAGATTGTTCCATACTGATCATCTGTCTCTTACATAATCTCACAACACTCTTGTTGTAATTTAAGATCAGGGATCTGCGATGTCTATATCACTGCTTCCTGGTCTCCTTGTTCTTCATTACGCTGAAGTTAGTTCTTAATGACATTGGCTGTATGATTGTTGTCCTGCTGCAGACAACAATGAACTCTGCAGGAAGGTTACTCCATACATCTTGGAGAACTTAACTGTCTCGGGATGTGATCCCAGGGAGACTGGATGATGTTTAGATCAGGGATCTGTGCCGTCCACATCGTTGCTTTCAGGTTTTCTTTACACTGAAGGTAGTTCTTAATGGCATTGGCTGGATGTTTCGGACTGTTGTTCTGCCCCAGAAACCAATTTTTAATAGTTTATTAATAAGTAAATTTATAAATGTATTTTAACCTTGCAGCATTATTTGGGTACTAACCTAAGTCTTTTGCGCAGTACTAATTGGGTTCATGATTGGCTTAGCAAAACAAGAACAGTTAAAATTTACAGTTTATTAGGTAATCTAAAACACATGATTCTAAGTACTTACACACTGGACATAAACACTAAACACCACAATTCCGTATTATTTAGACAAATACAAACAATTTACCCACTCTGCCGGATAGGCTCTTATAGGCAAACTGACTGGATCATGTAACCATAACACAGAACTAAACTTACCACAATGGGGCAGATTTATCAAGTGTCTGAAAGTCAGAATATTTCCAATTGCCCATGGCAACCAATCACAGCTCCCCTTTAAAATATTCATGAGCACTGGTGAAATGAAAGCTGAGCTGTGATTGGTTGCCATGGGCAACTGGAAATATTCTGACTTTCAGACTGCTTGATAAATCTGCCCCACTATCTGTTGTATGTGCACAAAAATGTGTAGGAAAGTTCTTACCAGGTGTTCGTATTAACCATTCCTGTATGTGATACATACATGTTTGAGAGAGGTGGACCTGGTGATACCCTCAGAGGGAGCAATGGGTGGTTGTCCAAATAACCGTACCCTATGGCCCCAAATTAAAGCTCCTGCCCTTACAAGGGTAATCAAATACCGGTTGTGCACAGCAGGTTCATATATTTCCCTTGTTATTGGGAGATGATACTCCATCCCTGTATATACCTTCCTCTTTGGAATCATTTGTATTTTTGACTCCCTGTCTGAGACCTAATTGCTAATTGTTTGTATTTGTCTACATAATATGGAATTGCGGTGTTTATATCCAGTGTGTGAGTACCTAGAATCATGGGACAGATTTACTTACCCGGTCCAGTCGCGATCCTGCGGCGCGTTGTCCAACAAAGATTCGGGTCCGGCCGGGATTCACTAAGTTCGTGCGCCCGATATCCAGCAGGTGTCGCTGCTGCGCCGAGGTCCGCCGCAGTTCACCTTCTTCGTCCCGGTGCATGTAAGTGCTTGATCTTGCAACACAAATTCTTTTTAAATTCAGTGTTTTTTCCGAATCCGTCGGGTTGTTCGACGACCACGCCCCCCGATTTCTGTCGCGTGAAAGCCAGCACAGATGCGACACAATCCAATTGCAATCCCGGGGCAATTCGGCGCACATCGGAAATATTCGGGAAACCCGACGAAAGTGCTGTGTTTGGACGCTTAGTAAATGAGCCCCCATGTATTTTACAATACCTAATAAACGGTAACTAGAGATGAGCGAACATGCTCGTCCGAGCTTGATGCTCGGTCGAGCATTAGGGTACTCGAAACTGCTCGTTGCTCGGACGAATACTTCGCCCGCTCGAGAAAATGGCAGCTCCCGCCGTTTTGCTTTTTGGCGGCCAGAAACAGAGCCAATCACAAGCCAGGAGACTCTGCACTCCACCCAGCATGACGTGGTACCCTTACACGTCGATAGCAGTGGTTGGCTGGCCAGATCAGGTGACCCTGGGATAGACTAGCCGCTGGCCGCGCTGCTCGGATCATTCTGTCTCTGGATGCCGCTAGGGAGAGAGCTGCTGCTGGTCAGGGAAAGCGTTAGGGTGTTCTATTAGCTTACTGTTAGGCAGGAGTGATTCTCCTCAACTCCAAAAATTTCTGTCTTGAGTATCTTAAAAAATTCATACACGTATCACCACACTCCCTATCCCGATAGGACCAAAAAGGATGAATTCCACCAAAACAAGTATATGCAATAGAACAGAATTTATTTATTGTAACTAGAGATGAGCGAACATGCTCGTCCGAGCTTGATGCTCGGTCGAGCATTAGGGTACTCGAAACTGCTCGTTGCTCGGACGAATACTTCGCCCGCTCGAGAAAATGGCAGCTCCCGCCGTTTTGCTTTTTGGCGGCCAGAAACAGAGCCAATCACAAGCCAGGAGACTCTGCACTCCACCCAGCATGACGTGGTACCCTTACACGTCGATAGCAGTGGTTGGCTGGCCAGATCAGGTGACCCTGGGATAGACTAGCCGCTGTTACCATTTTGTGAGGAATTAGCAGGGGGACTTGCTACCGTTGTGTTTAGCTCTTAGTGGCACACATATCCATAGCAAAGACCGAAGTGGGAAAATTCAGTAGGGGTTGGATTTCTATTAGGCAATAACTCAGTGTCATCTCATCTGGCATAGTAGTGTGCTTCCTTTGATACTTGGCTAGAAAATAGCCATAGGAGAATACAAATAGCTTCTTGAAGCCTACAGTAGCGTTCTATATATTTGATTTCTGGTTGATCTGCTGGTGGCTTTAGTTTCTGCAGTGCATGTACTTGCCAATTCTGAGCAATTTGTAGTGAGACTTGCGACCGCTGTGTTCTGCGCTTAGTGGCGCACATATCCATAGCAAAGGCACGAAGGTGCGCCGCATCTGTGCGCATTTCAGGAAGTCCAGCCCAGATGCTGCCACTCTCAGGGCAGCGCAGCGCCGCCTCCAACTGCCCGCTCACCGACTGTTGTGCGACGTGCCCACGAGGTGGAATTCAACATTAACCATGTTATCCAGAGTTTACCAGCAGCGCAGAGCGATTGTAGACTGCCAGATGTCAACTTCCACCAGAACTGGTAGTCAGGTCAGTCAGCTTCCTCAAGTCTACAATGAGGAGTGGACGTGGATGTCTGATATCTGTCAGGTGCTGAGTAACTTTGAGGAGTCAACACAGATGGTCAGTGGCGATGCCGCCATCATCAGCCTCACCATCCCGCTGCTTGGCCTGTTGAAAAACTCTCTGGTCAGCATGAAGTCGGAAGCTTTGCGCTCGTCACAAGAGACGGGGGAAGAATATTCCCTTGTTGATAGCCAAAGCACCCTGAGGTCTGTTTCTCAGCGCATATCGGAGGAGGTGGAGGTGGAGGAGGATGAGGAGGAAGAGGAGGAGAATGTTGGCGAGACACAAGAGGGGACCATTGTTGAGTCCTTCACTGTTCAGCGTGTATGGGCAGAAGAAGAGGAGTTGGAGGAGTTGGAGGAGGAGGAAATGGACAGTCAGGCCAGTGAGGGGAGTGAATTCTTACGCGTTGGTACTCTGGCGCATATGGCAGATTTCATGCTAGGCTGCCTATCCCGTGACCCTCGCGTTCAAAGAATTTATTCCAGCACCGATTACTGGGTGTTCACTCTCCTGGACCCACGGTACAAGCAAAATCTTTCCACTCTCATCCCTGCAGAGGAAAGGAGTGTGAGAATGCATGAATACCAGCAGGCCCTGGTGCACAAGCTGAAACAGTATTTCCCTTCTGACAGCGCTAGCGGCAGAGTGCGTAGTTCTGCGGGACAAGTAGCGAGGGAGAGTAGGCGAGCAGGCAGCTTGTCCAGCACTGGCAAGGGTACGCTTTACAAGGCTTTTGCCAGCTTTATGTCACCCCAGCAAGACACTGTCACCTGTCCCCAGTCTCGGCAGAGTAGGGCTGATCTTTACAGAAAGATGGTGAGGGAGTACGTAGCTGACCATACCATCGTCCTAAATGATCACACAGCTCCCTACAACTACTGGGTTTCAAAGCTGGACATGTGGCACGAACTGGCGCTGTACGCCTTGGAGGTTCTTGCCTGCCCTGCCGCTAGCGTCTTGTCCGAGCGGGTTTTCAGTGCAGCTGGTGGCATCATCACCGATAAGCGTACACGCCTGTCGACTGACAGCGCTGACAGGCTGACGCTTATTAAAATGAATAAAGGCTGGATTTCTCAGAATTTCCAATCTCCACCAGGTGAAGGAAGCTCAACCTGAATAATTGATCCACTCCTCCTCCTCCTCCTCATTTTCCTCCTTCTCCTCCTCTTTGTACAGTAAAGCAGAGGAAAATGGCTATTTTTTGACAGGGCCCACTGGCTCTTGCTATAGTACTTCATGCATTTAATTTTTCTGGAGGGCCACCTACCCGGTCCTCTGTTTGAAACAATTTTTGTGAGTGCCACATACAGGCACTCAATCTATTCCATTTTTCTGGAGGGCCACCTACCCGGTCCTCTGGTTTGAACAATTTTTGGGACTGCCACATACAGGCACTCAATCTATTCCATTTTACTGGAGGGCCACCTACCTGCTCCTCTGGTTTGAAGAATTTTTGGGACTGCCACATACAGGCACTCAATCTATTCCATTTTACTGGAGGGCCACCTACCTGCTCCTCTGGTTTGAACAATTTTTGGGACTGCCACATACAGGCACTCAATCTATTCCATTTTACTGGAGGGCCACCTACCTGCTCCTCTGGTTTGAAGAATTTTTGGGACTGCCACATACAGGCACTCAATCTATTCCATTTTACTGGTGTTTCCGCCAGTTTTGTGGCGCTCTCACCACATGTTCTGCTCTCAGACCTATTTATTAGCTGTCTGGGACAGAAAAAATGCCTTTTTCCGTCTGCTCCGACTCTTCTCCGAAAAGGGGCGTGGCTTTGGCGGAGTGGAAACTCAGACAGAATTAACATGTGTCACAGCCATTTTTGGGCGCTGTAAACTGGCGGAAAGTAGACCAAAAGAAAACTGGTCTAGCAGGGACTGTTGGACATATTTCTGGTGCTCGGGACAGAAAATGGTTTCGGGGACAGAAAATGGTCTCGGCGCCAGAAATGTCTCTGCACAGCTCTACAATATTAAATGTGTGTCTTCTTTCCGAGAGCAGGTCGGTAACAAAGCCAATGCAGACACCGACACTTTAAGTAAATGTCCCCCACTGTGTAGTGCAAAACCTCTTTTTATGCAAAACCTCTACTCCTATGACTGTTAAGTCTTTCCCTTAATGGTAGTGTAGTCCTCCCTACATACTGCAAGTACATTCTAACAGTCAAATGTTATAGCTAAGGCTACATTCACACTGCCATTGCCTGCCCGTACTGTACCGCAGCGGGCAACGGCAGTGCACGGGGAGAGGAGGAGGAGGTGAGCGCACGGCGCCATACTACGTACAAAGATAGGACATGTCCTATCTTTTTCCGGGGTACGGAGCGGTACGGTGCCGCACGTGTGCTGCACCGTACCGCTCCCGTAGGGCGCCGTGCGCCCATTGCCGTCTATGGGGGACGTATATCGGCCGTGTATACGTCGGCCGTATATACGTCCCCCATACGTCAGTGTGAATGTAGCATTATACTGCAATTCATGAATTCTTTAAGGGTGAATTTTTCCCCCTGTCTCTCTAGATGTAAATCCTCCCATCGGTGCATTTAGGTGCGGTCACGCTCGCTGCAAGTGCTGCAAAACTATTAAGCACAAAAATCTCTTTTTTTGCCATCTTGTATTTTTGTGTGAGATTGTGGAGCTGAGTTTCTGTCTGTCTCTGCTGTGTGGCTGTAGCCACACCCTCTACCCGGAGCTGAGAGACACTGACTGATTCACACCCTGCCAGCACATGGTGAGATGTAGCAGAGCTGTGTGTATAATAGGCATATCATCATCTCTGATCTGTCTCTGATCTATGTGTCAGTGTGTTAGTAAAGAAGCCAGATGAAAGTGCATATAAACCCTGTACCCTAATAATGTAACCGCATTGTCACCCCACAGAACTAGATGGATAATACAGTAATGTGTCTGCTTAGAGAGGCCCCGCCCACACCCTGGGATTTTACACTGAGCAACATAGAGAGTGTTAGGAGCTAAAACAGCAATAAAATTGAGTTAATTGTAAAGTAATGGGTTAAAATTACCTTTATTGTGTTAACATTACTAGGGGATATAGATGTGAGAATTTTCTTTCATGGGAAAAACCACTTTAGCTTCTTAAGGACGCAGCCATTTTGTAGCTTAAGGCTCAGCCCCATGTTTTGTATTCTGTTGGTTTATATGGTTATAACTTTTGAACACTGTTACTTATCAAAATGATTCTCAGGTTGTTTTTTCCTCACATGTTGTACTTCATTTTAGGGGTATATTTTGGCTGTTAAGTTTTGCGTTTATTTACAAAAAAAAAATGATTTCGAAATCATTGCGTTTTTAGGGCGCACAGAGAGTTGCAGAAGGGAAGGAGCGCCCTGCAGCTGCCAGCATTTTAATTACCTCATCGGCTCGATTTGTAGGCTATAAAATGTTAGCTTTTGAGTTTTTGCAGGATGAGATGCTTTTTCCAGTTTTACCATTTTAAGGTTGGTATCCCCTATTGTTGAAAATGTATTAACTTCTTTTAAGGGCAGGAGTAGAAAAGTATCAATTCTGTACTGGATTTAAAAAATTTTTTTTGGTTTTTTACCATATAGACTAATTACCATGTTCCCTTTATTCCAGTGATGGCGAACCTTTTAGTGGCCGAGTGCTCAAAAAGCAACCCAAAACCCCCCTTTATTTATCACAGGGTGCCAACCAAAAATTAAAGCAGTAACTTATTGCTCCCTGTTCTTCAATAATCATATTGGCCTCCTGAGGACAGCAACACAGTAGAAAGATGGAAAATTTGCATCATTTTAGCTTCTTTCCAGTGTCCCCCTGTACACAGAGAATCGTGGGGCCGGCAGGAGGTCCTCCAAAGATAATTCGCCCCTTTCTACTCATCTCTCTCTCTTCCTACAGTCCCAAGTAGCGAAGTAAGTATCAAAAGTTGCTTGGAACTGCAGGAAGATTCTTTGAGTCCTGTCTGGAGCGATGGCCCAGGTGCCCACAGAAAGGGCTCTGAGTGCCACATCTGGCACCCGTGCCATAGGTTCGCCACCACTGCTTTATTCTATGGGTCAATAGGATTACAGAGATAACATATTTTTTCTTACATTTTACTAAATTTGCCAAATAAAACCCTAATTTGGGGAAAAATCTATCATTTTTGCATCGCCGTCTTCCTATTGGCATATGTATACAAATGCACAAATTAGACCTATCACGGGGCGGTGGTAGTGTACTCTCCCAAACATTCAAATACTTCAACAGGCCTGAAGAAAATGGATTTATTGAAAAAAAGTAAAATGACATAAAAATTACATAAAAACCAAAAAAAAACAACTTATGCAGTCCTTCATAACGTGTTTCGGGTTCTCGACCCTTTTTCAAACATAGGACAATCAAGGCAACATAATACATTCTTACAAACTTATAAAGTAAATGGTCTATACAAAATGTACACATCCGGGTAGTTCGTGGACGGCTGTGCGATGGTGCAAATGTGCAGTGAGGGCCCAGAATACCGGAGTGGCTGGCAGTTGCGGCCTAGGCACGCTAGTGTCACGGTGCTTGATATGGGGACCGGAGGGCTGTCCCACAGCCTGGCAGGTCTCCATCAGGTGGTGTATGCAAGAAATGATATAGAGGGAGAGGCTGATGTACTGGTTCTCCCTGGGGCAGCCATTAGAGTCTGTAGTATGTGTCCCTGGTAGATGGATGGGGCGCCCTTGATGGTGATACAGCCATAGCAGGGACCAGACAGAGGCAATGTTGTGCATAAAAGTAACTTACAGTTCTTTATTCGAACCAATGGTAACAACACGCCAAACGATTCTGTACAAGTGCAGTACTAGAGTGATCTTGGAGAAGGAACCTCAGGAGTTGGGTCACCAGCCTAGATGCAGGGGCAGGCTGGGATGTAGCTGTGACCAATTCTGGAAGCTGCAGCTTTGTCCTGTTTGTCCTGTGTCACTCTGTCTGTAGAGGCCTAGGAGCTTCTCATGTGGTGAGAGCTGGGCCTGAGAGATCTGCTCTCTAAGAAGTTTCTGGAACTCTCCCTCCCGTGTGGAGAGCTGGGTCTAAGACACATCTGCTCACTAGCAGAGCTGGGCCTGAAGAGACTGACTCCTCCCCTGACTAAGGGTTTAGTTACTCCCTGGTCAGGTGGTCTACTCCTCCAATCACACTCCAGTTCACATTTAAGTGCATTGAGGCATATCATTGGATGATAACAAGAAATAATGTTTAACCCTTGCTTATCCAGGCAGAATCTACC
This sequence comes from Engystomops pustulosus, assembly GCA_019512145.1. Classification (NCBI taxonomy): domain Eukaryota; kingdom Metazoa; phylum Chordata; class Amphibia; order Anura; family Leptodactylidae; genus Engystomops; species Engystomops pustulosus. The sequence goes on from CM033647.1 coordinate 118,631,635, forward strand.
GCTGCACAATTACCTGAGTATATGTGTAGTGTCCTGCAGGGGAGCTGATCAGACTCTCTATTAGGGGGACACACATATAAGGGGCTTATTTGCAACAACTCCTCTGCCTTGCATTGGCAGTGATGTTGCACATCTCCCTCTTTTTGAGGTTATTGTATCTTTGTGGGACAGTTGTGTTAATGTGTTCTATTGGGAGTACAGCAAAATCCTTAACACTGCAATCATGATGGGTGGCTGTATGTCGAGATACACTGTGCAAGGCAAAACCGTTTTGGATGTTGTGTCTGTCTTTATTGAACCTTTCTTTTAGCGGTTGTATGGTCCGTCCGATATATTGAAGTTTGCATTTACACTCTATTAAATAGATGATGTAATTAGAGCTGCAATTTAAGAAGCTTTTTATTTGATAAGTTTCCTTAGTTATATTGGACATGAGACTCTTCTGTCTATGCATAATTGACTCGCAGCACTTGCATCTCTGATGGCCACATCTATAGCTACCCATTACTTTAGGAAAGAGGGTTACTATGGGGTTTTTGAATGTTCCCAGTTTTAAATGACTGGTATGTGCTCTCTTGAAAGTCAGGTGTGGGTACCTAGGGATGGCTTCCCTCAGATATGGGTCGTGCATTAAAACTCCCCAATGTTTAGCTAGAATCTCTCTTATGTTTTTTCTGTCTGTTGAGAATGTAGTGATGAAATTTAGGTCAAAGGATCCTTTTTTATTTTTCCCAGGTAGTAGGCATCGTTCTTGAGTTAAGGTTCCTGCTTTCTTCCTGGCAGTGGTTACTAAACTGGAGGGGTATCCCTTAGCTTTGAATCTCCTAGTTAGTACTTGGCTTTGGCGGTTGTAGTCAGCGTCGTCTGTGCAGTTTCTTCTGATACGCTTATACTGCCCGTACGGCACATTTACCAGCCACTTTTTGAAATGGTTACTATCGAAACCCAGATAGCTATTGCTGTCCACCTGTTTAAAGTATGACCTGGTTTTGATGTTGCCATCTGGGGTATGAAATACCTCAACATCCAAGAATTCTGCAATATTCTTGGCAATGTTGCAGGTAAATTCAAGCCCCCACATATTTTCATTAATATCCTTAACAAAGTCATTGGCTTCCTTCTCACTTCCACTCCAAATTATGAATATATCATCGATGAATCTTTTGTAAAGTTGACATTGAGCAGACTCTTTATGTTGATAAATAACTTGTTTTTCAAATAATCCAACATAAAGGTTCGCAAAGCTCAGGGTGAACTTGCTCCCCATAGCTGTTCCCCGTTTTTGCAAAAATATTTTGTTCAGAAATGAAAAGTAGTTGTTTTAGGATAAAATTGGTGGCTCTTAATATGAAATTGGTCTGCAAGTCGGAAATGGATGGATCATTATTCAAAAAGAGGGAGATGGCATGGATCCCAAGATCATGGGGTATATTCGTATATAATGAACTAATATCCAGTGTTATAAATATAAATGAATCATCCCATTTCTGCCTGGTTACTTGTTTGATCAAATCAGATGTATCTAGCAGGAACGCATCCAAAGATCTAACGTATTTATGTAGATAAAGGTCCACATAATGGGACAGGTTGGAAGTTAATGAATTTATACCTGCTATTATTGGTCTTCCCGGGGGGGTTGGTCTGCCTTTTGTGGATCTTCGGTAAATGATAAAAAAGGGCAGTGACCGGTTCCTGTATTCTAAGATACTGGTATTCTTTTTTATTTAAGACGCCAGTACAAAAACCTTCATCCAAAGTTTATATAGCTCACTTTTATATTTCACAGAGAGATCGGAGGCCAGTCTAGAATAAAACTCTGTGTCGGAAAGGAGACGTTCAGCTTCTAGGACATAATCAGTCCTGTCTTGAATGACGATCCCCCCTCCTTTATCTGTTGACTTGATCATTATATCTTGTCTAGCTGCTAGTTCTTTTAAAGCCACTCTTTCTTTAAAGGTCAAATTATGCCTTTTGTTATTCTTGTTTCTCTTTTTCCTAGTGATCGTACTCTTCTCGATCATCCCGGGATCCATATCACATTTGGCGTATAGGCTCTGAAATTCAGTAGACACCAGGGAATAAAAGGTCTCCATGAAATTACCCTTATGGTGTACTGGATAGAACCTTGATTTGGGTTTTAAATTGAAGGGTACTTCTCTGTTTGTGTCTATATGAGTCACATTCAGATCTGTGCGGTCCTTCTCAGGATACTCCAGTGTGGGGGCAGCGATGTCATTGTTCAGTAGATTGAAATGCCTTTTTAGTGTTAATTTTCTTATAAATTTATTTAGATCAACAAACAGATCAAACTCATTTGAATGTAATGTGGGGCAGTATGAGAGACCTTTCTCTAATAGTGTGGTCTCCTGGGCTGATAAGTTATGACTAGATAGATGAAAGATCTTTACTAAATTCTTGGTTGTGAATTCTATGGGAGTTTTTTCTTTTTCTCCTTTTATCTGTTCCTTTTGTTCTTCGGGGTCTCTATTAGTGAGTCCTCTTGGGAGGCAGTCGTATCTAGATCTGTTTTTTCCTCTTACTCTTCTGCCTCTTTTACAATGTTTTTTTTTTTTATTTAGACTCAACAGGGCTGCCGGAAATACAGTTTCCACTAGTATTGTTTTCAAAGTGTAAGGATGTAGCGATCTCTGTTTTATCTCTCCGGGAAGCCCTAAAAAAGACTCAGTTTCATTAAGAAACGGAGCTTCACAATTCAGAGTGCAGTTGTTAAATGGTTCCCTCTTGTAGCTCTTGGTCATAGGCGTAAAGAACAGATGGTTGGCTCCATCTTGACGGCTATTCAAAGGGGAATTGGGTGAAGGAGGATAGTACAGATTCATTTAGGTCTCCACTAGGGAATTTCCCAGAAGGAAGAATGGGTTTAGGTAGATATCAATAAGTGAGTTAAGGTCTTTTCTACTGTGGCTTGTATATGAGTTTGAGTAATATAAGCCTTTGATGTCGTCGGAACCTGAGAATCCTTCCTGTGGGCTAGATTGGTGGTGTAAATCCCTATTGGTTCAGGTTTCTCTTTGTGGTGTGTGGGCTCTAAACTGGTAGGCTGTTGGTTTTTAGTGTCATTATTATTATTCACGGACGATTTAAAAGTTCTGGTAGGAGACTGTTCTCCACTTTGATATCTATTTTGTGTTTTCTTGTTGTGGACATTGAGGGAATTAGTGTAAGAATTTTTATTTGCTCTATACCTATGTTTGTGTGGTTCTTTCTTTTCATACGTTTGGTATGATTTGCTGTGGGCGCTATCCTTAACCTCTTTCTTATCATTTTTGTACCAATACTTTATATTGTTGGATCTATAATCTCTTCTATCTCTCTCTAATTTCCCACGTTTCCTTTCTAGGATTTCTTTTTCAAACATCTCAATATTCAACATCAATTTCTTATTAAGCTTAATATATACAGTCGATTGTTCAAACTGAATTAACTGGGACAATATATCATCAATTTTTTCTGTACAGTTCTCTGAGAGGGACAAACGTTTAACACACAGGCTATTCAAAAGGGACACAAAGCAATCATGTAAAACATTGTCCCAGTTCCCCACAAACAAAATGTCATTTTTAAAAGCTGGTTCAGGCCGCAGGCGTAATGTCAGGTTCGCTAGGGAGAATGCTGGGACTTCTGGTTCTTCTGGTGGTGCTAGCAGCGTTCTCCGACCTCCGGCGCGTACCCGCACAAACTCCACCTCTCATCCACTTCCAGCGGTCTGTGGCGTTCACCCTGGGCAGCGGCTGCTAAGACCTCGTCTAGGAGTTGTGTTCTGAACTGCTGGGACTTGTGGTACCTCTGCATGGTGCCTGCTATTGTGCTTGGTTATTCTGCACCATGAGGGGTTAATTCCCAGAAGTTCTCCAGCTCCTATCAGGTTCTGGAGGTGGGGTTCTGGCTGCATAAATTGCAGCCTCACTAGTCACCTGTGCCAGTGTTTGAAATCCCTTTCTTCACTCGCTCTCTGCATTAGGTTTGACGTGCTCTGTATCTATATTTTTGTGACCTCGGATAGTTTTTTTACATTGACTCTTTGCTTACTGACTTTGTTCTTGACTTACCCTCTCGTTGTTACTCCGGCTAGTTTACCACTCTTTTGTGTTTTATGTTTGTCAGTCTGTTCGTGTTTCCCTTCCCACACTTATCCAGTGTATTTCAAGTCTTCAAGTAGTCGCCCCACGGTTTAGCGTGGGTGGGCTATAGGAAGGGACAGAGGTTGGGGCAAGCTCAGGGCACACTATCCCCTGTCTTCTGTGTTACCCAATCCTAACACGTAAACCTCTAGGGACAATTTTCTCCTTTAAATGAATCTTCAAAAACTGTTTTTCAAGATGGTGTTGAGATTCCAATTTTCTCCATTTTTTCAATTCAAAAAATAAATGTTCAATACGACTTTCATCATTCTGGTTCCTTTCCACTGGCTCACAGAGTGGAAAGTGGAGAACAGTCTCGTACCAGAACTTTTAAATCGTCCACGAATAATAATAATAACACTAAAAACCAACAGCCTACCAGTTTAGAGCCCACACACCACAAAGAGAAACCTGAACCAATAGGGATTTACACCACCAATCTAGCCCACAGGAAGGATTCTCAGGTTCCGATGACATCAAAGGCTTATATTACTCAAACTCATATACAAGCCACAAGTAGAAAAGACCTTAACTCACTTATTGATAATCTACCTAAACCCATTCTTCCCTCTGGGAAATTCCCTAGTGGAGACCTAAATGAATCTGTACTAACAGTCCATAGCACCAATTCGCCTTAGAATAGCCCTCAAGATGGAGCCAACCATCTGTTCTTTACGCCTATGACCAAGAGCAACAAGAAGGAACCATTTAACAACTGCACTCTGAATTGTGAAGCTCTGTTTCTTAATGAAACTTAGTCTTTTTACCTCTCCAGCTTCCCGGAGACATAAAACCAATATCTCTACATCCTTACACTTTGAAAACAATACTAAAGGAAACTGTATTTCCGGCAGCCCCGTTGAGTCTAAAAAGGAAAAACATTGCAAAAGAGGCAGAAGAGTAAGAGGAAAAAACAGATCTAGATACGACTGCCTCCCAAGAGGACTCACTAATAGAGACCCCGAAGAACAAAAGGAAAAGATAAAAGGTGACAAAGAAAAAACTTCCATAGAATTCACAACCAAGAATTTAGTAAAGATAGATTTCTAATCTATCTAGTCATAACTTATCAGCCCAGGAGACCACAATATTAGAGAAAGGTCTCTCATACTGTCCCACATCAAGTTCAAAAGAGTTTGATCTGTTTGTTGATCTAAATAAATTTAGAAAATTACGGTAACACTAAAAAGGCATTTCAATCTACTAAACAATGACATCGCTGCCCCCACACTGGAGTATCCTGAGTAGGACCGAACAGATCTCATACCAATTTAAAACCCAAATCAAGGTTCTATCCAGTACACCATAAGGTGTGCCATAAGGTGGATTTTTTTATTGATATATAATGCATTGGGGTCCTGCTTCCCTGCTAAACAGCAGAATTGACACTGAAATGATTACAGTTTTAGGTCTGCTGCATATCAGAAGAACTCAGTCTGAACTCAGAATATATACTCACCCCCTTTCCCCTGCTTTCTTACTGCTTGTCGTGGCTGTCTTCTTCTGGCTGCTGCCGAGCAGTAAAGCACTTAGCGCCACTGAGACACTTACATGAGGCCCCATGCATCTGGCTCATGCACCGCTCCAGGGGCCTGCAGCTGTTACTGCCCCGTCCAGCAGGGCCTGGTCGCAGTTGTACACCCTGCGACTGTGATCGTTACATCCCTACGGATACCTTTAATATTTGGGTCACTTTGTAGTTTGTTGTCAGCTGAGGGTAAAATATAATAGATCGATTGAGCTTTGGTCAGTGACGGGTAAAGTTCCACATATGAAATGAAATGTCCACTAAGCATCATCTTTGACACCCTCCAGAGAAGGCTTCTGCGTGCACCACATCATCCTCCAGGAAGGTTTCCCAATTGCCAAACAAATAGTTTATTAAAGTTGTCAGAATCACTTAAAGGGGTATTCTGGGAATATGAACATCTGACACAAAAACCCTTGATTCTATAAATAAATGAATATAACAAAACTCAATGTCATCTGTCACAAAATGGAGCTTAAATAGTTTGATTTTATGATTCACAAAATATTATGGCCTCTCTAAAGTATGCAGAGTTAACACCAAGATGGTCGGCACTGGAAACTACAAGTCCCAAGATCCTTTAGTTTCAGTAACTAAGTAAGTTCCTACCTCTAATACTCTGCTCCCAGTGATGATCTAACAGGTTTTGCTCTGTTACCATAGTAATGATGTGCAACTGCCATCACCAAAACACTGGCCATACTGTATGCACTGCAACCAACCGACTACAGCCAAACATGGTGGTGATCACATGACATGCCCAGGCAGGACTTGTGATGTGACCAGCAGCCATCTTATCCCCTGTGTCTTCTCCGTGTGGAGGAAATCAGCGAACTGATTAAAGGGCCAGTAGCATTTTAATTCTCCATCACAGTGTATGTCAGCAGCATTTTTCTGCTAAGGGGAGCAAAATTTTAAATAACAACAAATTATTTATTAGGACTAGAGATGAGCAAACACACTCCTCCGAGCTTGATGCTCGGACGAGTATTTCGCCAGCTCGAGAAAATGGCATCTCTGTTGAGGCCAGAACAGTGCAAACAGGTGATGTCGTGGATTGCGGACAATGCTTCTAGCCATTTGTCCACCAGTCATTCTTCCACACAGTCCACCCATGTCACCGAAATCAGCACTCCTCCAGCTCCTCCACCTCAGCCTCCTTGCCCCCAGTCTGCTTCCTCCGAGGAAAATTTGGCCTTTGAACCGGCACACTCTGAGGAACTGTTTTCTGGACCCTTCCCAGAGTCACAAACCACTTGTCAGGTTGCTGCTGAGCTATTTTTGTGCCCCACACAGCCCCCCAGTAAGTAATGTGCCCCACATGGCCTCTAGTAAGTAATGTGCCCCACACGGCCCCCAGTAAGTAATGTGCCCCCACACAGGCCGCCAGTAAGTAATGTGCCCCCACACAGCCTCCAAGTAAGTAATGTCCCCCACACAGTCCCCCAGTAAGTAATGTGCCCACACAGCCCCCCAGGAAATAATGTGCCCCCACTGCTCCCCATTAAGTAATGTCCCCCACACAGTCCCCAAATAAGTAATGTGCCAACACAGTTCCCTGGTAAGTAATGTGCCCACACACAGCCTCCCAGTAAGTAATGTGCCCACACACAGCCCCCCTGTAAGTAATGTCCCCCACACAGTCCCCAAGTAAGTAATGTGCCCACACAGTCCCCAAGTAAGTAATGTGCCCACACAGTTCCCTGGTAACAGGGTCGTGTCTAGGGGTAAATGAAATTGTGTACACCAGGACTGATAGAGACAGGTTGGACTTATACCCATGACATTTGTTAATAACAGTGAATAAGAGAATGTGTTGATTTATTAACCTGAGTACATATAAAAAAAAACTTGTCTTCGTAGGAATACCCCTTCAACTTTTTCCCCTTTTGTGATACATGTGATGAGTTGTCTATTTAGTCTCACTTTTGCGACTTTTTGTGGTGTGCTACTTTTTATTTCAATCATTTTATTAATTAATTTCAAAAGAATACAACATATAGAAAACAACATATAGAAAATATAAAAATCAATAACAATCATTTTTAAACAGGAGGTGGAAAGAGTACAAGAGGAGCATAGTAAATACAACACAGTCATACTAGGCCCCCCAGCGATGAGCATAAGACTAAGCATAAATCAGTTGTCAGGATCCGCTCTGTTATGTGAGAGAGGGATGAATAACATGTAGAAGGCATCTCAGCACCCTCTGAGCTGATGAGCTGCCTGGAGAAGACAGAAGAGGTCAATATATATATGCGAGATGTAAGAGGGGGGAAATTACCATGTAGGCTTGGCCCTCTGAGCTTGATAGCCCAACTGCGCAGGAATACGATTCGTTTGATTTTGGAAAGCCAAAAAATGTTGAGGGAGACAACCTTCCTTCATAGCCAATATGTTACAATCTCGCAAGGTTCCTAAGCACTATGAGCCAATATTGTATACGCATTGTCTGTCCCCGAAATAAATACCTGTCAGAGAGATGGTATTCGGGGCGAACAGGAGCAAACCCCAGGCTCCGTCCGTGAGCAGCATATCATGTGGAGTAATCCTTTGAAGAAGCCCCGAAGGCCCACCTCGCAAGAGTAGATTACTAGTGGGACAGGGTCAGCACGTCAGCCCTCCCCTTGAGTCCCCGCCCTGTAGGAATGTTGCCAGGATGGGCTTCCTGGGCAAGGTCAACCCTGATGTCTAAGAGTGGCAACCTTAGTGTCTGAGAGTGGCCAGTACAACAACAAAAAATTGTAACAGGGGGAGGCAAGACGAAAGGCAATGGGAAACATGGAGGGGAGACAGGGAAAGGAATGAGCAATGGAGGCTATAGGGTATAAGGGGCAATGGTTGGGCAAGATATCAGCTATTAATTAGGTTACTATGCCCAGGAGGTCTTTGAATCTCTGAGACTCCCTGAATATTGTCCAAGGCTGTCATAGCTTTTGGAAGGTCTCAGTAGGGCCAAGGGTGTCAGCCATCGCCTCCTCCATTTGATGTATGTGCATCAGTTCTTGGGCCCAATCAGAAATGGAGGGGGTGCAGTGGAGCGCCATCTACAAGGAATGACTGAGCAGGCCACTATGAGGGAAAACCTCAGGATGCTACTTTTTTGTTTATTCATGGCACCAGGGAGGATGGAAAGCAGAGGGGCCTCTGTCCCCGTCACTTCGGATGTCACCTCAAACAGCTGGTTCCAAAAAGGTGCTAATTTGGGCATGACCACCATATATGTAACATGTCGTCTCTGTCCAACACGTGTCCTGGATTGATGGAAAGATTGAATGCAACACAGTTGGAACCCTGTACCATCTGGAGAGGATTTTATAGTTTCTCTCCTGCGCAGAGCAGGCTACGGAAAGCTTGTGTGTGTAAAGAAATGCCTTATCCCAGTCTCCGGAGGATAGAGTAGTATTCAAGTCCCTGGCCCAATTGTCAAAAAAGGGTAAGGCGGAGCTGTCTGACTCTTTTATGAGGAGGCCATATATCTGTGAGACACATTACTCTGGAGGAGATGCTAGGCGGAACAGGGCCTCAAAGGGGATGAGCTGGGAATTGAAGGCAGCTGCGGTCCCTGGTTGCTTAAGAAGTGCTCCCAGCTACATCATTTCCAACCATGAAAGTTTGGCTGATGTGGCCAGTTCCAGCATCTCAGTGTGTGATGGGATTTGAACCTCTCCCAGGATGTCATGCCTGCGCAGGTCCTAATGACTAGAGCAGCCCAGGAACATTGTTCTGGAAAAAGGCAGTTGGAAGTCCAGATTGCGTAACAGTGGCGTGAGGGGGCTAAATGGACCGGTAAGTATCTTGTGCTGAACCATGGGCCTCCATAGTCCCAAGGTTTAGGCCAGGAATAATGTTTGGGGTTCAATCTTTCCCCGTTGAGAGGATAGGATAGGAATTGGGGAACTATACTGTTCCAATCGTACCCGTTGCTTATCATGCAGGTGGTAGTGCCAGTTCATAGCCGCACTAAAGTTGAGGCTTGGTGGCAGGTTTTAAAATCGGACAAGCGCACCCCCTCTCTTCTACCTGCCCTCCTTCACCCCCGCTGTCTTTGGCCTTATCAGGAACGCCATCCAATCCGGGGGCAGTTTGTGCCCCAGATAGATTCCAGAATCGCTGATCAAAGATGGTGGGGTTACTGGAGCACCCTGAAAGAGATAAAGGAAACGGGGAAGGACATTCATTTTGAGCACATTGATATGGCCGAACCACATTGTTTCTTATTGTACAAGTGCAGATCCCTCAGGGTGGGCTCCAGTAGTGGCAGATAATTAAGGGAGTATATTTTTTAAAGGTCCATAGGGACTAGGATTCCTAAATATTTAATTGACGTAGGGCCAGCAAAATGGGAAATTATCCTTAATTTGGAATATCATGGAATATCATAATATGATTATGAATATCATAATATCATAATATGGAATATGTGGAATATCATCCACATTAAGGGATATATTTAATGCCTCGGATTTGCTGAAATTGATCTTAAAGTTACTCAGTTGACTATAAGTATCAAATTCCTTGAGAAGGGATGGGAGCAAAATCCTAGGTTGAGCAACGTAGAGTAAGAGGTCATCCGCGAACAGCGCCGTCTTGTAGTATAGTGTAGCCGCTTGTAGACGCAGGAACGTTCGGAGACGCAGGAACGCTCGGAGACGCAGGAACGCTCGGAGACGCAGGAACGCTTGGAGACGCAGGAACGCTTGGAGACGCAGGAACTCTTGGAGACACAGAAACGCTGGAGACACAGGAGGGCTTTGTCTTCATTCATAGGAATGGCTTGAAGATCCACTAGGGAATGATAGGAGCCGCTGGATTAAATACAGACCCGGAAGTGGCCAGCGCCAATCTCCTGTGGGCTGGTCCTTTAAATCTCAGAGCACCGCTGCGCACACACCCTAGGGAGTGAGGACATATGCGGGCTTGGAGAGGTAAGCAGAAGCATGGAGAGGTAAGTCCAGAGCCGGGGCAGTAGGGCCAACGCGGGGGGCACGGGTGCACCCGCGATCCGTGACATGGATCACGGGAGTTCCCGTGACAGTACCACCCCTTCAGCCTCCCCCTCTTCTTCTTGGTCCCAAGAAACCTCTGCAGTAGAATCTGATCCAAAATGCTCTTTTGGGGTTTCCAGGATCTCTCCTAAGGCCGAACCCTTCTAGTCTACAAGAAAGAACCGCCTACCCCTCACGATCTTTATGTCCAAAACCTCCTTAACCTCAGACATCCAGAGAATCCGCCTCAGGAGCAGGAGGAGGAGATTGCTGGGAGAAGCAGTTGAAGATAACTGGCTTCAGGAGGAAGACATGGAAGGAGTTCGGGATGCGCATTGATGGAGGAAGGTGGAGCTTGTAGGCCACTTGATTGATGCGCTTGATTACCTCAAAGGGACCAAGTTTGTAGCTGGGTATCTTAAGCCGGATGTATGTGGAGGATAACCACACTTTATCACCAGGAGAGAAGACAGGAACAGCTCAACATTTCTTATCAGCCTGGGTCTTGGTGCGGTCTGTGGCTCGTAGAAGGGACTGGAGGGTCTGATCCCAAATAAGCTTCAAGTCCTGCACAGATCCTCTACCGCAGGGACATCAGAGGGAGTAGACAGTGGAAGAGGAGTGAGAGGACTACGTCCATAGATCACAAAGAACAGAGACGAGCTAGTACACCCTGAGTCCAGGGAATTGTAGGAGAATTCAGCCCAAGGTAGTAGGTCAGCCCAGTTGTTTTGACGAACTGAGAGGAAGTGGTGGAGGTAACAGCCCAGAGTTTGGTTCACCCTCTCTAATTGACCATTCTACTGATGTTGGTAGGTAGAAGAAAAGTCAAGGTTGACTTGCAGCGGTTACATAAGGAACGCCAGAATTTGGACACAAACTGGACTCCTTGATCAGTGTAGCAGAAGACCATGCAGCCAGAAGATATGTTTGAAGAACAAACTGGCAGGCCATGGGGAAGATGGAAGACCTGGAAAGGGAACAAAACGGGACATTATGGAAAACCAGTCCGTCACCACCCATATGACAGTACTGCGTGAGGAGGCAGATTGGAGATAAAGTCCATAACCACGTGAGACCACGGTCAACTGGGTATTGGCAATAGAACTAACAGTCCAGATGGTTTGAGACAAGAGGCTTTGTTGCGGGCACAGGAGGAGCAGGATCCCACAAACTCCCAAACATCTTTGACCAGGTCTGGCCACCAGTAGTAGTGGGAGATGAAGGCCACGGAGCGTTGCACCCCTGGGTACCGAGCCACACGAGAAGAATGTCCCCCAGACAAAATCCTCTTCCGGAGAGCAGGTCTAACATACTTCTTTCCGGGAGGTAGCTGCCGAAGATCCACTGGAGCTGCAACAAGCTGGTCAGGAAACATTATGTGCCGAGGAGCTGGTTCTTCTCCAACAACATCCGAAGCACGGGATAGAGCATCAGCCTTGACATTCTTGTCAGCCGGACAAAAATGAATCAGCAGGTTGAAAATAGAGAAAAACAATGACCACTGGGCTTGCCTGGGATATAGGCGCTGGGCTGTCTGGAGGTACAGTAAGTTCTTGTGGTCAGTGTACATGCTAAAGGGATGGAGTGCTCCTTCCAGAAGATACCGCCACTCTTCCAGAGCAAGTTTGATGGCTAACAACTCTCTGTCTCTAATCGAACAATTTCTCTCAGCTGGAGAAAAGGTCTTGGAATAGAAGCCGCACGTGAAAGTTTGGCCCTTGGGCCTTTTCTGGGTGAGCACTGCTCACTAGCACTAGGCACTGTCAGGCCTAGTGAGTACTGGAACTGAGGCAAAAGCGGACTTCAATTTGGAGAAGGCCTCTTCAACTGTAGGAGGCCAGGCACGTGGATTGGCACCCTTCTTGGTGAGTTCCACGATGGGAGACACCATAGTGAGCATGCTGAATCAACTGGCCAGTAATAGTTTCCAAGCCTCTGTATGGCTTGGAGGCCTTCTGGGTGTGGCCACTGAAGAACTGCAGACAGTTTTGCGGGGTCCATCTGGAGACCTCTGTCAGAAGTGATGTAACCGAGGAATGGAAAGCTGTGCCAGTGAAACTTGCATTTTTCCAGCTTGGCGTAGAGATAATTGGCACAAAGTCGACCAAGAACTTGATGTACGTGTGTCTGGTGGGATTTAAGGTCTGGAGAGTACACCAAGAGGTCATCTAGGCAGACCATGACACACGTATAGAGAAGGTCCCGGAAAAAGTCATTAACAAAAAAAATGTCATTAACAAACTAAATATTCAAAGTGCCCGTCACAGTATTAAACACAATCTCCCACTCATCATCTTTGCGGATCTGGATGAGTTTGTAAGCACCATAGAGAACCCGCTTGGAGAACACCCTGGAACCGGGCAGGCGATCACAGAGTTCCGTAATCAACGGCAAGGGGTTGCGATTTTTAACCGTGATCTTGTTCAGCCCACAATAGTCTATGCAGGGATGTAAGGAGCCTTCCTTCTTGGTGACAAAGAAGAAACCTGCGCCAGCCAAGGAGGAGGACTTGCGTTTGACACCCCTCTGCAGGTTCTCCTTGATGTATTCGGACATGGCAGCCGTCTCGGGAACAGAAAGAGGATACTGTAGACACAACCTCTGGGAAGAGTGGCACCCAGAAGGAGATCCACAGGGCAATCATAGGGACGATGCGGTGACAAAGTCTCCAGTTGTTTCTTAGAAAAAACATCAGCAAAGTCCCAGTAACAAGCTGACAGACCCTCCAGAGACTTGGAAGACTCAAAATAGGTAAGGACCAGAAATGGTGCCACCATGTATCGAGATTGGCATTCAGGGCCCCAACGCAGGATCTCACCAGTCTTCCAATTGAGGACTGGAGCAAGGAGTTGGAGCCAAGGAAGACGCAGAAGAAGAGCTGAGCTGTAGAGCGAGGCAGGACATAGAAGGCCAATATTTCTTGGTGTAGGAGTCCAACTTGAAGATGGATAGGCACGTGGATTGGCACCCTTCTTGGTGAGTTCCACGATGGGAGACACCAGAGTGGAGAAATGCGGAATAAACTGCCAGTAATAGTTTCCAAGCCTCTGTATGGCTTGGAGGCCTTCTGGGTGTGGCCACTGAAGAACTGCAGACAGTTTTGCGGGGTCCATCTGGAGACCTCTGTCAGAAGTAATGTAACCGAGGAATGGAAAGCTGTGCCAGTGAAACTTGCATTTTTCCAGCTTGGCGTAGAGATAATTGGCACAAAGTCGACCAAGAACTTGATGTACGTGTGTCTGGTGGGATTTAAGGTCTGGAGAGTACACCAAGAGGTCATCTAGGCAGACCATGACACACGTATAGAGAAGGTCCCGGAAAAAGTCATTAACAAAAAAAATGTCATTAACAAACTAAATATTCAAAGTGCCCGTCACAGTATTAAACACAATCTCCCACTCATCATCTTTGCGGATCTGGATGAGTTTGTAAGCACCATAGAGAACCCGCTTGGAGAACACCCTGGAACCGGGCAGGCGATCACAGAGTTCCGTAATCAACGGCAAGGGGTTGCGATTTTTAACCGTGATCTTGTTCAGCCCACAATAGTCTATGCAGGGATGTAAGGAGCCTTCCTTCTTGGTGACAAAGAAGAAACCTGCGCCAGCCAAGGAGGAGGACTTGCGTTTGACACCCCTCTGCAGGTTCTCCTTGATGTATTCGGACATGGCAGCCGTCTCGGGAACAGAAAGAGGATACTGTAGACACAACCTCTGGGAAGAGTGGCACCCAGAAGGAGATCCACAGGGCAATCATAGGGACGATGCGGTGACAAAGTCTCCAGTTGTTTCTTAGAAAAAACATCAGCAAAGTCCCAGTAACAAGCTGACAGACCCTCCAGAGACTTGGAAGACTCAAAATAGGTAAGGACCAGAAATGGTGCCACCATGTATCGAGATTGGCATTCAGGGCCCCAACGCAGGATCTCACCAGTCTTCCAATTGAGGACTGGAGCAAGGAGTTGGAGCCAAGGAAGACGCAGAAGAAGAGCTGAGCTGTAGAGCGAGGCAGGACATAGAAGGCCAATATTTCTTGGTGTAGGAGTCCAACTTGAAGATGGATAGGTTCCATGTGGTACCCGACCGGATCGGAAAGAAGCTGCCCGCTTAGTGAAGAAATAACTCGGGGTGACTTGAGTGGAATGTGATGCAGGGAGACCAGAGCCGCATCCACAAAGTTCCCCAGGGAACCAGAGTCCAGGAATACTCAGACTTAAATGGGAGCACAGGTACACCGAGGAGCACTGGAACAGTCAGGCGTGGTGAAGCTAAATTCACACCTAAGGGCGCTTTTCCCAGAAGCCCTAGGTGCTGCCATTTCCCGGACGTTGGGGACGGACTGGACAAGTCCCGATGAGGTGCTTGGGACTGACACAGTACAGTTTCCTGAAAACGTCTGGGACGTTCCCCAGGCATGAGTCGGACTCTGTCAACCTGCATAGGTTCAACTGCAGACTGTGCGACCAGAGTCTGGAGCAACATTTGGAAGACCGGAGCCAAGCGAAGCAGACGTGGAAGTTGGACTAGAGGTTGCTCGTGCCGCAACTATTCAGCTTGCTCCAAGAACCGCATGTCTATTCGAGTGAGACTACTCAGAGTAGCCGGCAGATCACAGGCGGCCATTGCATCTTTAAACCCGTGAAGACAGTCCTTTTTTAAAGGTCGCAGACAAGGCTGCGTCATTCCAGGAGAGCTCAGACGCCATGGTGACGTTCTTGACTGCTTATTCACCCACAGATGAGTCTCCTTGGAGTTCAGAAGCGCTGTTTCTGCTGAGGAGGCTTGTGCGGGTTCCTCAAACATGGACCGGAATTCAGCCAGGAAGGTATTATGGGTGGCCGTAACTGGATTGCTTCTGTCCCACAAAGGAGTAGCCCAGGCGAGGGCCTTCCAGGAGAGGAAGCTGAGGATGAATGCCACCTTGGAGCGCTCAGTGACAAACTGAGATGGCATTAACTCTATATCCAGCAAGCACTGTGTAATGAGACCTCTTCACAGTTTGCCATTGTATTTGTCAGGCATAGAAAGTCTTAGCCTAAGTTGTGATGTTGACCTCTAACAACTGTGGCTATGGAAGACCCTAGATGGCATTGAAGACCCTAGTTAGGAATGGCAAGATGGCCTCCCCAAACATCTTATAGAAAGCAGGGGAGAAGCCATCAGGGCCGGGGCATTTGCCCAACGGAGTGTTCTTGATAGTGTTGAGTATTTCAGCTGGACTAAAGTCGGACTTCAATGCTTTGCTCACCTCCCTGTCAAGGGGAGGTAGGGCAGTGTCTCTGATATATTTGTCCATTTTGTTTGACATCAGGGCTGGGTCTGAGTCTGCAGGTTGGCCTTTCATATTGTACAGCTGGATGTAGTATGCGCCAAATTGCATGCGGATGTCGACCGGGTTATGTGTGACCCTGCTGTCAACGGTTTTAATGCAAAGGATGTGGGTCAGGCTGGATCGCGGGTGTAAAAACCGCGTGAGTGGGCGACCACATTTATATGAGTGCTCGTAAAGGTCGCCTTTAAATTGCATGCGTTGGGAAAAAGATTTTAGGTCGAACAGGGTGCAAATTTGATCTCTAATTGCTATCAGATCTACCAGGTCTTTGGGGGATTGTCTTGATTTATGTCTCCCTTCTATAAGATAAAGCTGTTGTAGTAATGAGGTAAGCTTGGCAGAGTTCTCCCTTTTCAGTCTGACCCCATGTTCTGTGAAACAGCTACGGAGTTCGCATTTGAGGGCCTCCCACTTCATTGGGAGAACCATCGGACTGAGATGGGAGGAGATCAAGTAGGACTCAATGGACTGTTTAATGTCCTGAGCACAAAGGGCGTCTCTCAGCAGATGATCATTTAGACGCCAGGACCATGGTCATTGGGCAACCGAGGGTATCGTGACTGACACATAAATAGGGGCATGATCCGATGGGACCATGTTGCCAATAGTGGCTATTGGCGCCCAGGTCAAAGCCCTGTGTTGGAGGAGAAAATCTATGCTCATTTAGTATCCTCCTGCAGACTGAGATTGGGGTGCGATTGAGTAGATACAGTTTTTTAATCCCAAATAGTAGCTGCGAAAGTAAGTCTGCGTCTAGCATGCTCTGTTTTGGAACTTATTAGGTGCAAGAATGGGAGAATTTCAGAGCCCAAAAGTCTCAAAAGTTGAACAAACATCTGTGCTACAAAGATAAATACTGCACACTGCATTAAATCCTTGAGTCAGCCAACTTTGATACGCTGCTTGATTCTGCACCTAAAAAGTTCAACAAAAAGTTGCAGAAAAAATGAAAAAGAAAGCAATAGGAGTAATATGTGTAGTAGTATTAGTATCATTCATCTCTGATTACTCTCTGTGATGCTAACAGCCTGTGGACTATTATATGACCATGGAAAGATTACTACTATGCCCTGGAAGTAAACAGAGATGCTTTCTATAGCTGGACAGCAAGCAGAGATCTAGAAAACTGTGAGAAATTGATACAGAAAGTATATTGGAAAATTGTATAACTTTTCATTACACAAACAAAATTAAGGGGGCAACCCCTTTACATAAGTTATTACATTGTTCCACTGCCTTGCCCCAAATAAAGCTAAGCTAGAAAATCTTGTCTAGAAATATCTCAAAACTTTTACCTCATAAATGTCAGATTTAAGAAGACAGGAAGTCTGAAAACTACTCATTGTGAAGAAGTCTTGGCCACTGGGTTGTTTGTTTACTATGTTCTATAACGTTCTGCTGGCTTGTTATTACAGTGCCTTTATAAACTATGATCATTTAACTAATGTTATTGTTTTTCTCTTCCTTTCACTCCAGAATACATTGTACAGATATGAAGCAACTGTCTCTATCAAGCAATGACACAGTTCTGGTTACAAAAACATCCTTTCGTTACATATAACTTTGGTTCAGCAGACATGTCCAGGTGATATTTGACAGAAGGACAAATACTCTGTTTTGAAGGGGGGGCCTCGGAGGTGGATGCTGCCGTCTGCCCCTTTCATTTATATAATACAGCTAAAGTAATATCATGCAGAAGCTCCCATGAAAAGGAGATTACCGAGCTGAGATGGTTTTACATACTTCCCCCTTCCCCAGTAGCTTCCTGTCATTCATTCACTCCCTGTCCTGGGCTCTAATTTTCCCTTGCTTCTGGCTTGGAGATCGTCTCCTAGCCTCTTTCCTACCAACCACCTATGAGAAACGTCAGCGGTCCGATGATCCGTGTTACTTCCAGGCACTTTGTATTATCATCACTACCCCAATTTATTTGGCCTTGCTCGTGTCCTCCCTTCCTTTTGCTTTCATTGGATTCCTGGTGTGGTCACCTCTTCAAGCTGTTCGTAGGCCCTATATCTACTCGAGACTAGAAGACAAAGCCAGGATCAGTGGAGCAAAGCTGCTTAGTGAATGGAAAGCCACTAGTAGTCCTAAGAGCTTTTGCTTTGGCTCTGCCAATG
Organism: Engystomops pustulosus; assembly: GCA_019512145.1. Lineage (NCBI taxonomy): Eukaryota > Metazoa > Chordata > Amphibia > Anura > Leptodactylidae > Engystomops > Engystomops pustulosus. The sequence continues at coordinate 118,649,747 of CM033647.1, forward strand.
TCTGCCTATTGCCTGACTCGCTGGCCAGGTTTACAAATCTCTTTAATACTCAGGCACGAGCCAAAGAAATTGGAAGGAGAATCCGCAATGGCGCCAGTAGGCCTCAGATAAAAATTTACATTGACTCTCCAACCAACACATCTATCAGTGCTGCAAGCTTTAGTAGCCTGATTTCTCCACAGGGGACAGATGTCACACACCGAGCAGTCAATATGGGTATGAAAAGAACTACATCTATGGAATACAAAGTAGAACATTCTGGAGAGAATAGCAATGAAGAAGGGAAGGATGAGAAGAATAGCGGGGATATGGAGCAAGGGGAAGATGCATGCATTATTCGTATCAGTGGAGAAGACAGTTGTCACATTTCCGACACGGAGCCTGATACTATAAGTGGACACATCAATGTGGCTTGTTTGGCTGAAACAGAGCCAGATTTTCAAAAAAATGCAACTTCTAACCATAAGCACAGGGAAGGAGATGGTGGAAGTCTGGATAGCTGTTCCACTTCCCGTGAATCCCTTATAAAAGGCAGGGTGGCCGATGGAGCAACTGACCAAAGCAGCATGAATAACAGGCTTCTTTACAAGGCATCCATCATTAAAAAAGCTGCAGCCCGCAAAAAAAAACAGACAGACGATATTCTTGACCATGATATCTCTGCCTTCTTCCCAGCCAACTTGGACTTCCTCTGTCTTCAGGAAGTATTTGACAAACGGGCTGCAGAGAAGTTGAAAGAGCAATTACACTATTATTTTGAGTATATTCTGTATGATGTAGGGGTCTACAGCTGCCATGGGTGCTGCGTCTTTAAGTTTCTGAACAGTGGACTTATGTTTGCAAGCCGCTACCCCATATTGGATGCTACCTATCACTGTTATCCCAATGGGAGAGGAATAGATGCTCTGGCCGCCAAGGGAGCTCTGTTTGTAAAGGTGAGTCACTGATGTGTATTACACATTGACTGCACAGTAAAATGTATGTTATTGCTCTGCATATCACCTGCGTTGAACAGACTTTGGGGTACCATCTCATTTGGTGTTAGAAGAAGATACAATGGGGGGGATTTAACATTGTGTCTCAGGTTCACCAGTCTTTAGCTGGAAAACAATAGAATTTTGCTGCGTGCAGCATAAAACTGTCTGTTCCTACTTTAGACCTACTTTTAGTTGGTCTAAACTGTAGGTCAGAATTTTGGGCGCACAGACGATTTCCAGCAAGCCACACTACTTTCCCACTAGACCACGCCCATCTTCCAGAGGCAATGCCCCTTTAATCGGACAAGCTGGGAAAGTGCTAAAAAAGAAGGTCAAAAAGCATTGATAACTGTGGTGCAAGGCATTTTAGACAGTGTTTTGTTGCAAAACCACCAGAATTGTGGTGCATTTATATATCCCCTACAATGTAATATTAAAGGGGTTGTCCTACTTTGTTAAAATTCATGGGGTGGGGGGCCTGTTTAAAAAAATTAAGCTGTTCTTACCTCCTCTCCAGGTGTCCTGGGCCACCCTAAATTCGGTGCCATGCGGCACGCCCACCTTTCTCCTGTCCCAGCGCTCTGCTGTTATTTGACTGGGCCGATGTATGATAAAAATAGTGTCTCTTTTTGCCATCTTGAAAGTTCTAATTATGGAGACTTTGCCAATTAAGGCCACTGGTTTGTGGAATCCCGATAACAACATTGCCTGTGTGTGACTGTTTTATACCATTTTTAAATATTTTTTTGTTTCTGTCTACTGTATGCACTGCATACCTTAAAAGTCCATTATAACAAACCCCCTTCCCAACAAGCATGGCACCTGAAGGCCTAAAATAAACCATTGGGTCTGCCACATTTCTACACCAAAAAATTAGGCTCTGGGGCTAATTTACTAAGGGTCGCAGAACACACTTTCGTCGGTTTTTCCAACATTTTTGGGATTTGTGCCTGAAACTGGAAACTGAAACTGAAACTGGTATTTAACTGGGGATTGTGTTGCATGCAATCTGATTGCGACAGAAATCGGGGGGGGGGGGGGGGGTGCGGAGAATCCGACTGATTCGTACTGAGAGCGGAATTTAACTTGTGTCACAAAATCAAGCACTTACATGCACCAAGAAGAAGAAGGTGAACTTTGTCGACCTGAGCGGGGAAGTGACACATGCAGGATATCGAGCGCACAATCTTAGTGAATCAGTCAATGCACTTTTGTGAATTCCGCAAGACCGGGTAAGTAAATGTGCTTCATTATATTGCTACAGTCTTATACTACCCAATGCATAAGAATGGAGCAAGGTGACATGGGTACAGCTGCAGTTGAATAGGATGCCTGTCAGTGTTATTATGAAAGGCAACACACTTAAATACAGGAAGAGAACTGTATTATGAATGCAAACTGCACTACGTGGTGCACGCTCTTAATGAATCTGGTGAACCCTGCACTGCTAATGAGTTGTGGTGCACTTTCTTAATGAATCTGGTGCACCCTGCACTGCTCTGGAAGTCTTTTTTTTTTGGTTCACTTTGTTTCTGTCTTATCAGACACAGTGCACCCACGATACAAAACTGGAGCAGACAGTTTATTAATAAATGTGCAAGCATTTTAGTGCAAAATCAGACAGAAAACAGGTGCACACACTTTAATAAATGTGGGACACTTTGTTAGGTTCAAGCCAAAGTTTTAAACACTTACCGTATATACCCGAGTATAAGCCGGGGTCCCTAATGCATTGGCCACAGCCTCCCAGTATATAGCCAGCCAGCCCCCTGTAGTAAATAGCCTGCCAGCCCCTATAGTATATAGTCTGATAGCCCCCTGTAGTATATAGCCAGCCATCCCCTGTAGTATATAGCCTGCCATCCCCTGTAGTATATAGCCTGCCATCCCCTGTAGTATATAGCCTGCCAGCCCCCTGTAATATATAGCCAGCTAGCCCCCTGTAATATATAGCCAGCCAGCCAGAACCAAACTCTGTCATAGCTATTTGTGCGGACGGCAGCTACTACAAATTCGGCAGCTATAGCGAGCCAGCCCTGTGTAATATATAGCCAGCCAACCCCCTTAAGTATACAGCCATCCCCCTTTACTCTACAGCCAGCCTGCATAAAATAAACATATATACTCACATTCCGGCGTCCCCAATGGTCGTTGCGGCTTCCCGATGTTTTTTGCGGGTCCTCTTCTGCCTTCTTTCCCCTGTAATAGCCAGCAGGGACGCGTCCATGCAATCTGCCAGCCAGCGCATACTATGAGGTCATCAGCGACAACACCACCGCATCATGGTATGCGTTGGCCGGCAAATCACATGGCTGCGGATCTGCCGGCTGTTGGAGCAGAAAAGACACAAGAGTACCTGTGACAAGCATCGGGGATGCCGGAAGGTGAGTATGTAAGTTATTTTTTTATGCAGGTTGGCTGTAGAGTAGAGGGGGCTGGCTGTAGAGCAAAGGGGGCTGGCTGGGTGTATACTTAAGGGGACTGGCTGCCTTTATAATAGTGGGGGCTGGCTAGCTATATACTACCGGGGGCTGGCTGGCTCGCTATATACTACAGGATGGTGAGTATGTAAGCTATTATGAGTATGTATTTTTTAAATTGACTTGTGTACAAGCTGAGGTGAGATTTTTCAGCACATTTTTTGTGCTGAAAAACTCGGCTTATACACGAGTATATACGGTAATAGTTTTTTTAATAAATATAATTTATAAAAAATTTAAAAGTGTCCCAAAACACCAACATTCTCTAAAAAAGTACATAAAATCACAAAAAATACCACATTTTTGGTATCCACGTGCCTGTTAAAATCTGTACAATAAATCAGAAACATCATTGGACCGTCTCGATCAGATAGTAAATGCCTGTTAGATTGTGCTGAATGCAGAATGTGTCAGAAGTTGTAACAACAGCATCTCGATGCTGCAGATTCACAGGCCGTCACACTGTGCAAAAAGCACTTGCCCCTCCCACTGTGTGCTAAAACTTCCTCTGCTGCGGTGAGATTACATAAGGCAGAGAGAGGGTGAAATGCTGAGGGTGCAGGGGTAGGGTGAGATAGTGTTACAGTCTGTGAAGCTACAGTATCATGGGGCTCTGGTAACATCCCCAGGTGCCCTTCAGTGAAACATTACACAGGCACAAAATTTAATCAGGAACATGATAATAAAACACCAAATATAAATGGGTCACTGTAGCCAAAATTATATTTCTTTTTTTTAATTAAAGGAAAATATACCATTATAAAACAGGCACCATGACTGTTGGTAATATTTTTATACTTATTACAAGAAAAGAAAAAGATGTGTATATAGGACAAAAATACTTTATTGAATAATACAGATATTAAAAACACTAAAAAAGCTGTAAAAAGCTTTACAGTACAAATCCTATGTGCAGGGCCAAATGAAAAATATAACTGGACGACAATGTACTAATGAGCTCCAATAGAAAAATAAATCAATATAGTAACATCAGAAAAATCTATAAATATTGGAGCAGAGAAAGTGCATTAATGCAAAGTTAAGTACATACAAAAAATGATAACATGATGATAAAACATTTACATGATATTACCGTCATATAGTGAGTCAGGATGGCCCATGTGAAACACAGGAGAGGAACCCCACGCGTATCGCCTGACAAGCAGGCTTCCTCAGGGGATATGCCTGCTTGCAGGCGATACGCGGTGGGTTCCTCTCCGTGTTCACATGGGCCAACTTGACTCACTAAGACGGTAATATCATGTAAATCTTTTATCATCATGTTATCATGTTTGTAGTATGAACTTTGCATTAATGCACTTTCTGCCTCCAATATTATAGATTTTTCTGATGTTACTATATGATTATTATTTTCTATTGGGAGCTCATTAGTACATGTCGTCCAGTTATATTTTTCATTTGGCCCTGCACATAGGATTTGTACTGTAAAGCTTTTTACAGCTTTTTAGTGTTTTTAATATCTGTATTATTCAATAAAGATTTGTCTATATACACATGTTCTTTTTTTCTTTTCTTGTAATACATTTTATTTTTTTGATGTGTGGAGATGTAACCATATACAAATTCAGTCCCCAATTTGTTTTTTATGAATTTTTATACTGTATTATTCTGGCCTCCTTCTAAAATGAACTTTTAAAATATGCTACTGAGAGCCCCCCCCTAGGGTGCAATTTCCGGACGTTGGGGAAGGATGGACAAGTCCCGATGAGGTGCTTGGGGGATGACACAGTACAGTTTCCTGAAAACGTCTGGAACGTTCCCCAGGATGAGTCGGCACTTGTCAACCTGAAGGTTCAACTGCAGAATGTGCGACCCAGAGTCTGGAGCAACATTTGGAAGACCGAGCCAGCGAAGCAGACGTGGAAGTTGGACTAGAGGTTGCTCGTGCCGCAAACTATTCAGCTTGCTCCAAGAACCGCATGTCTATCGGTGAGGCTACTCAGAGTAGCCGGCAGACACAGGCGGCCATTGCATCTTTAAACCGTGAAGACAGTCCTTTTTTAAAGGTCGCAGAAAGGCTGCGTCATTCCAGGAGAGTCAGAGCCATGGGGACGTTTTGACTGCTTATTCACCACAGATGAGTCTCTTGGAGTTCAGAAGCGCTGTTTTGCTGAGGAGGCTTGTGCGGGTTCCTCAAACATGGACCGGAATTCAGCCAGGAAGGTATTATGGGTGGCCGTACTGGATTGCTTCTGTCCCACAAAGGAGTAGCCCAGCGAGGGCCTTCCTGGAGAGGAAGCTGAGGATGAATGCACCTGGGACGCCTCGTGAGCAAAACTGAGATGGCATAACTCTTATCCAGCAGCAATGTGTAATGAGACTCTCTCACAGTTTGCCATTGTATTTGTCAGGCATAGAAAGTCTAGCCTAAGGTGTGAGTTGACCTCTACAACTGTGGTCTATGAAGACCCTAGATGGCATGAAAGACCCTAGTATAGGAATGGCAAGATGGCCTCCAAACATCTTATAGAAAGCAGGGAGAAGCCATCAGGGCCGGGCATTTGCCCAAGTGAGTGTTCTTGATAGTGTTGAGTATTTCAGCTGGACTAAAGTCGGACTTCAATGCTTTGCTCACCTCCCTGTCAAGGGGAGGTAGGGCGTGTGCTTGATATATTTGTCCATTTTGTTTGACATCCGGGCGGGTCTGAGTCTGCAGGTTGGCCTTTCATATTGTACAAACGTGGATGTAGTATGCGCCAATTGCATGCGGAAGTCGACCGGGTTATGTGTGACCCTGCTGTCAACGGTTTAAATGCAAAGGATGTGGGTCAGGCTGGATCGCGGGTGTAAAAACCGCGTGAGTGGGCGACCACATTTATAGAGTGCTCGTAAGGTCGCCTTTAAATTGCATGGTTGGGAAAAAGATTTTAGGTCGAACAAGGGTGCAAAATGGATCTCTAATTGCATCATCTACCAGGTCTTTGGGGGATTGTCTTGATTTAGTCTCCTTCTATAGAAAGCTGTTGTAGTAATGAGGTAAGCTTGGCAGAGTTTTCCCTTTTCAGTCTGACCCATGTTCTGTGAAACAGCTACGGAGTTCGCATTTGAGGGCCTCCCACTTCATTGGAGAACCATCGGACTGAGATGGAGGAGATCAAGTAGGACTCAATGGACTGTTTAATGTCCTGAGCACAAAGGGCGTCTCTCAGCAGATGATCATTTAGACGCCAGGACCATGGTCATTGGGCAACGAGGGTTCGTGACTGACACATAAATAGGGGCATGATCGATGGGACCATGTTGCCAATAGTGGCATTTGCGCCAGGTCAAAGCCCTGTGTTGGAGGAGAAATCTATGTCATTTAGTATCCTCCGCAGACTGAGATTGGGGTGCGTATTGAGTAGATACAGTTTTAATCACCAAATAGTAGTGTCGAAAGTAAGTCTGCGTCTAGCATGCTCTGTTTGGAACTATTAGGTGCAAGAATGGGAGTTTGAGCTCTCAAGAAAAGTTAAAAGTTGTACAAACATGTGCTAAGAAATACTGCAACTGCATTAAACCTGAGTCAGCCAACTTGATACGTGCTTGATTCTCGCACTAAAAAAGTTCAACAAAAGTTGAAAATAACGAAAAATGAGAAAAGAAAGCAATAGGAGTAATATGTTGTATAGTATTAGTATCATTCATCTCTGATTACTCTCTGTGATGCTAACAGCGTGGACATTATATATGACCATGGAAAGATTACTACTATGCTGGAAGTAAACAGAGATGCTTTTCGTAGCTGGACAGCAAGCAGAGATCTAGAAAACGTGAGAAATTGATACAGAAAGTATATTGGAAAATTGTATAACTTTTCATTTAAAACAAAATTAAGGGGGCAACCCCTTTACATAAGTTATGACATTGTTCCACCTGCCTTGCGCCCAAAATAAAAGTAAGCTAGAAAATCTTGTCTAGAAATATCTCAAAAACTTTTACCTTCATAAATGTCAGATTTAAGAAGACAGGAAGTCTGAAAACTACTCATGTGAAGAAGTCTGGCCACTGGGTTGTGTTTACTATGTTCATAACGTTCTGCTGGCTTGTATACAGTGCCTTTATAAACTATGATCATTAACTAATGTATTGTTTTTCTCTCTTTCACTCCAGAATACATTGTAAGATATGAAGCAACTGTCTCTATCAAGCAATGACACAGTTTGGTTACAAAAAACATCCTTTCGTACAATAACTTTGGTTCAGCAGACATGTCCAGGTGATATTTGACAGAAGACAAAACCTGTTTTTGGAAGGGGGGGGGCTCGGAGGTGGGATGTTGCCGTCTGCCCCTTTCATTTATATAATCAGCTAAAGTAACATCGCGAAGCTCCCATGAAAAGGAGATTACCGAGCTGAGATGGTTTTACATACTTCCCCTTCCCCAGTAGCTTCCTGTCATTCATTCACCCTGTCTGGGCTCTAATTTTCCCTTGCTTCTGGCTTGGAGATGTCTCCTAGCTCTTTCCTACCAACACCTATGGAAAAGTCAGCGGTCCGATGATCCGTGTTACTTCCAGGCACTTTGTATTATCATCACTACCCCAATTTATTTGGCCTGCTCGTGTCCTCCCTTCCTTTTGCTTTCATTGGATCCTGGTGTGGTCCCTCTTCAAGCTGTTCGTAGGCCTATATCTACTCGAGACTAGAGACAAAGCCAGGATCAGGGAGCAAAGCTGCTTAGTGAATGGAAAGCCACTAGTAGTCCTAGAGCTTTTGCTTTGGCTCGCCAATGTCTGCTATTGCCCCGACTCGGCTGGCCAGGTTTACAAATCTCTTTAATATCAGGCACGAGCCAAAGAATTGGAAGGAGAATCCGCAATGCGGCGCAGTAGGCCTCAGATAAAAATTATCATTGACTCTCCAACCAACACATCTATCAGTGCCTGCAAGCTTTAGTAGCTGATTCTCCACCAGGGGACAGATGTCACACACACGAGCAGTCAATATGGGTATGAAAAGAACTACATCTATGGAAACAAAGTAGAACCTTGGAGAGAATAGCAATGAAGAAGGAAGGATGAGAAGAATAGCGGGGATATGGGCAAGGGAAGATGCATGCATTATTCGTATCAGTGGAGAAGACCAGTGTGTCATTTCCGACACGGAGCCTGACTATAAGTGGACACTCAATGTGGCTGTTTTGGCTGAAACAGAGCCAGATTTTCAAAAAAATGAAACTTCTAACCATAAGCACAGGGAAGGAGATGGTGGAAGTCTGGATAGCTGTTCCACTTCCGGGAATCCCTTATAAAAGGCAGGGTGGCCGATGGAGCAACTGACCAAAGCAGCATGAATAACAGGCTTCTTTACAAGGCATCCATCATTAAAAAAGCTGCAGCCCGCAAAAAAAACAAGACAGACGTATTCTTGACCATGATATCTCTGCCTTCTTCCAGCCAACTTGGAATTCCTCTGTCTTCAGGAAGTATTTGACAAACGGGCTGCGAGAAAATGAGAGCAATTAACACTATTATTTTGAGTATATTCTGTTGATGTAGGGGTTACAGCTGCCATGGGTGTGTCTTTAAGTTTCTGAACAGTGGACTTATGTTTGCAACCGCTACCCCATTGGATGATACCTATCACTGTTATCCCACATGGGAGAGGAATAGATGTCTGGCCGCAAGCAAGGGCTCTGTTTGTAAAGGTGAGTATGATGTGTTACACATTGACTGACAGTAAATGTCTGTTATTGCTCTGATATCACCTGCGTTGAACAGACTTTGGGGTACCATCTCATTTGGTGTTAGAAGAAGATACAATGGGGGGGATTTAACATTGTGTCTCAGGTTCAACCAGTCTTTAGCTGGAAAACAATAGAATTTTGCTGCGTGCGCATAAAAACTGTCTGTTCCTCTTTAGACTACTTTTAGTTGGTCTAACTGTAGGTCAGAATTTTGGGCGCACAGACGATTTCCAGCAAGCCACACTACTTTCCCACTAGCCCCAGCCCCTCTTCCAGAGGCAATGCCCCTTATATCGGACTAGCTGGGAAAGTGCTAAAAAAGGAGGTCAAAAAATTGATAACTGTGGTGCAAGGCGTTTTAGACAGTGTTTGGTTGCAAACACCACCCGTTGTGTGGCATTTATATATCCCCTACAATGTAATATTAAAGGGTTGTTACTGTTATTATGGTAAGTTATAAATCTATGGCGTGGGGGGGGTCTGTTAAAAAAATTAAGCTGTTTTCCCCTCCTCTCCAGGTGTCTGGGCCACCCTAAACTTGCGGTGCATGCGGCACGCCCAACTTTCTCCTGTCCCAGCGCTCTGCTGTTATTTGACGTGGGCGATGTATGATAAAATAGTGTCTCTTTTTGTGTCTTGAAAGTTCTAATTATGGGACTTTGCCAATTAAGGCCACTGGTTTGTGGAATCCCGATAACACATTGCCGTGTTGTGAGTTTTATTCCATTTTTATTTTTTTGTTTCTGTCTACTGTATGCATGCATACCTTAAAGTCCATTATAACAAACCCCTTCCCAACAAGCATGGCACCTGAAGGCCTAAAATAACACATTGGGTCTGCCACATTTCTACACCAAAAAATTAGGCTCTGGGGCTAATTTACTAAGGGTCGCAGAACACACTTTCGTCGGTTTTTCCAACATTTTGGGATTTGTGCCTGAAACTGGAAACTGAAACTGAAACTGGTATTTAACTGGGGATTGTGTTGCATGCAATCTGAGTCGACAGAAATGGGGGGGGGGGGGGGGTGCGGAGATCCGACTGATTCGTACTGGAGCGGAATTTAACTGGTCACAAATCAAGCACTTACATGCACCAAGAAGAAGAAGGTGAACTTTGTCGACCTTGCGGGAAGTGAACTGCAGGATATCGAGCGCACATCTAGTATCAGTCAATGCACTTTTGTGAATTCCGCAAGACCGGGTAAGTAAATGTGCTTCATTATATTGTACAGTCTTTATACCCACATGCAAGAATGGAGCAAGGGTGACATGGGTACAGCTGCAGTTGAATAGGATGCTGTCAGTGTTATTATGAAAGGCAACACACTTAATACAGGAAGAGAACTGTATTATGAATGCAAACTGCACTACGTGGTGCACGCTCTTAATGAATCTGGTGAACCTGCACTGCTATGAGTTGTGGTGCACTTTCTTAATGAATCTGGTGACCCTGCACTGCTCTGGAAGTCTTTTTTTTTGGTTCACTGTTTCTGTCTTATCAGACACAGTGCACCCACGATACAAACTGGAGCAGACGTTTTATAATAATGGCAAGCATTTTAGTGCAAAACAGAAAGAAAAAAAGGTGCACACACTTAATAAATGTGGGCACTTGTTAGGTTCAGCCAAGTTTTAAACACTTACCGTATATACCCGAGATATAGCCGGGGTCCCTAATGCATTGGCCACAGCCTCCCAGTAAAGCAGCCCGCCCCTGTAGTAAATAGCCTGCCAGCCCTATAGTATATAGCTGATAGCCCCTGTAGTATATAGCCAGCCATCCCCTGTAGTATATAGCCTAGCCATCCCTTATCTAAGCTCATCCCTGGTATATAGCCTGCCAGCCCCCTGTAATATATACCACTAGCCGCCCTGTATAATAGCCACGCCAGCAGAACCAAACTCGTCATGCTATTTGTCGGGACGGCAGCTACTACAAATTCGGAGCTATAGCGAGCCAGCCTGTGTATATATAGCCAGCCAACCCCTTAAGTATACAGCCATCCCCCTTTACTCTACAGCCAGCTGCATAAAATAAACATATTACTCACATTCCGGCGTCCCCAATGGTCGTTGCGGCTTCCCGATGTTTTGTGCGGGTCTCTCTGCCTTCTTTCCCTGAATAGCCAGCAGGGACGCGTCCATGCAATCTGCCAGCCAGCGCATACTAGAGGTCATCAGCGCAACACCACCGCATCATGGTATGCGTTGGCCGGCAATCACATGGCTGCGGATCTGCGGCTGTGGAGCAAAAAGACACAAGAGTACCTGTGACAAAGCATGGGGATGCGACGGGTGAGTATGTAAGTTATTTTTTTATGCAGGTGGCTGTAGAGTAGAGGGGGCTGGCTGTAGAGCAAAGGGGGCTGGCTGGGTGTATACTTAAGGGGACTGGCTGCCTTTATAATAGTGGGGCTGGCTAGCTATATACTACCGGGGGCTGGCTGGCTCGCTATATACTACAGGATGGTGAGTATGTAGCTTATGAGTATGTATTTTTTAAATTGACTTGTGTACAAGTGAGGTGGATTTTTCAGCACATTTTTTGTGCTAAAAACTCGGCTTATACACGAGTATATAACGGTAAAGTTTTTTAATAAATAAATTTATAAAAAATTTAAAAGTGTCCCAAAACACCAACATTCTCTAAAAGTACATAAAATCACAAAAATACCAACTTTTTGGTATCCACGTGCCTGTTAAAATCTGTACAATAAATCAGAAACATCATTGGACCGTCTCGATCAGATAGTGAAATGCCGTTAGATTGTGCTGAATGCAGATGTGTCAGAAGTTGTAACAACAGCATCTCGATGCTGCAGATTCACAGGCCGTCACACGTGCAAAAAGCACTTGCCCCTCCCACTGTGTGCTAAACTTCCTCTCTGCGGTGATTACATAAGGCAGAGAGAGGGTGAAATGCTGAGGGTACAGGGTAGGGTGAGATAGTGTTACAGTCTGTGAAGCTACAGTATCATGGGGCTCTGGTAACATCCCCAGGTGCCCTTCAGGCTCAGTAGCATAATTTTAAAAGTTCATTTTAGAAGGAGGCCATGAATAACAAGTATAAAAATATTCATAAAAAACAAATTCGGGGACTGAATTTGTATATGGTTACACGTCCACACATCAAAAAAATCAAATGTATTACAAGAAAAGAAAAAAAGAACATGTGTATATAGGACAAAAATACTTTATTGAATAATAACAGAATTAAAACAATAAAAAGCTTAAAAAGCTTTACAGTACAAATCCTATGTGCAGGGCCAAATGAAAAATATAACTGGACGACAATGTACTAATGAGCTCCAATAGAAAAAATAATCATATAGTAACATCAGAAAAATCTATAAATTGGAGCAAGAAAGTGCATTAATGCAAAGTTCAATACTACAAACATGAAACATGATGATAAAAGATTTACATGATATTACGTCATAGGAGTCAAGTTGGCCCAGTGAACAACGGAGAGGAACCCCACGCGTATCGCGCTGACAAGAGGCATATCCCCTGGGAAGCCGCTTGTCCGGCGCTAGCGTGGGGTTCTCTCCTGTGTTTCATGGGCCAACTTGACTCACTATATGACGGTAATATCATGTAATGTTTTATCATCATGTTATCATGTTGTAGTACTTAACTTTGCATTAATGCACTTTCTCTGCTCCAATATTTATTGATTTCTGATGTTACTATCTTGATTTATTTTCTATTGGAGCTCATTAGTACATTGCCGTCCAGTTATATTTTATTTGGCCCTGCACGTCACATAGGATTTGTACTGTAAAGCTTTTTACAGCTTTTTTAGTGTTTTTAATATCTGTATTATTCAATAAAGTATTTTTGTCCTATATACACATCTTTTTTTCTTTTCTTGTAATAAGTATAAAAATATTACCACAGTCATGGTGCCTGGTTTATAATGGTATATTTCCTTTAATTAAAATAAAAAAGGAAATATAATTTTGGCTACAGTGACCCAATTTATATTTGGTGTTTATTATCATGTTCCTGATTAAATTTTGTGCCTGTGTATGTTTCACGTATGTATGAACATGGGCCCATTTATACATATGATATTTGTATGAATGGTTTATAATTTTGGTTTGATATGTTTAGGCATGGGGCATTTCCAGGCACTCCCCACCGCTGTGTTTGGGTATATAGTTATTTATTTATTGCTGTACTTCAGCATGTATTGGATGCAATTATTATTTATTGCTGCTTTCCCATGTGCCTTGGGTTAGGTTGAAACTTGCTTATACCCTACACTGCATCTATGCGGATATATATATTTTATTGCCCATGTGGTTTTATTGCATTTGGATACCTGTTAGTCTTATATAACATTTTATATTGTTGATATCCTCTACAGTGGTTGGAGAAGGGCTGTGTAGGAAAATTTAATGTTAGGGCATTGTCATGTGCCCTTTTCTTCCCTTCTTCCCTAAAGTCGTTATGGGGTATGTTTCCCCCTCTTTTTAATTGGTTATAACCTTGTTTTGTTGACATATATCATGGAGGGGCCTAACGCTTGTCACGGGCACTCCTGCGACCCATGTCTTGGGTCATGGGCTCACCCGTGCCCTTCTGTCTGCCCCAGCGGCCCGCAGCTCCTACTCACCCTTCCTTGCTTCTGCTTCCGGTCCATGTCCGTGTGCCCTAGGAGACAGCTTCAGAAGATTGAAAAGGGCAGTGCACCATTAAGTGGCACTGGCCACACCCAGAATCCTTTATAATCCAGCCTCTCCCTGCACACCCTGTCCGATCTTCGTGCCTTAGAGAAAGCTTGTCTCATTCCCTGTGCTGTTAATGTGATTTCCTGTTGTGAACCCGGTTCCATTTCTGATTACCCTCCTCTGCTGCCTGCCTTGATCTATTGCTATGTCCCCGACTCTGTGACAAGACTTGAACCGGCGGACTCCACTGTCCCAGGCTGCAGCTCTACCAACTGAGCTATGCAACACTCTGGACAGCTCCAGTGCTGATCCTTGGCCTATTTTTTGACTTTCCAGTTTCTAGTTCCTGTTTCCATGGCCTTGCTCCACCCCTTCCTATTTAAACCCAGCCTTGCCTACACATCCTTGCAAGATTATTGTGCTTTCAGCCTGTAGTCTAGCTTGTCTCCTGCGATTGACTCCTATGGCTTCCTCCTGACTACGATACCTGCCTGCTCCCTCAATACTGACGCTGATCTTCTGTGCTACGACCTCCAGCTTCCTCCTGACTACGATAGTTGCCTGCTCCTCTGAACTGCTAAGCCTCTCCTGTGTTCCGACCTCTGGCCTTACTAACTACGATTCCTGCCTGCAATAACTCAAGTAAGTTACAACACTTAGACTCCAAAACCAGACCCAGATCGTCCCCATCTACAATTCTGCTCAACGTCTGTGTACTTCGCCTTGGCCACCACCACGGACAAGGTTGCACCTCTGGAATGACCTGGTGGTACCATGCCGTAGCAAGTCCAAGTTTGCGTGGTGAAAACCAGGTACCACTTAGAGCACCAGTCCCAGGTGCCGTCTTATGTTATCGTCTGCGGTGGTCCAGTGCTGGATCGTTATCAGGCTCCAGAAGTAGTGGACCCTACCCCTGGAGCCTTACAACAATCCAGCACCCCCTGTGACCGGGTCCTTGGAATGCAGAGGGCCATCATCTCCCAGCCGGCAGACTGTGGGTTCATAATTGCAGAAGAAAATCAAATGCACATCCATATGATTGACAATGTGCCGCAGGCAGAGACACGTATGTGACCCGGCATTGTGTGACGTCATTACACTGCACAGTGTGACAGAAGCCAGGGCGGGGAACACCTTCCTTATCGATATAATGCCTCGCCCTAAAATTATATTATATACAGCCTGCCATGATTATATAATTGCGACATTCCCCCACGGGCCTAGCCTTTTCTTCAGGGCCTGGAAGCAGCAGTGGCCCAGAATACCAGAGTGGCTAGAAATTGCGGCCCGGGGCACGCTGTTGTCACGGTGTTTGGTATGGTATGGTATGTACTGGTTACTTCCTGGGGCAACCCCTGAGTACCTGTAAGATGAGTCCCTGGGTAATGGACGGGGAAGCCCGTGGTGGTAGACAGCCGTATCTTGGGATTAGACAAAGGCAACGTTGTGCAAATCAATTTATGGTTCTTTATTGAACAGCAGGAATGGGCCAGATGGTCAAACAGCAGGTTTAGATTCTGGTTACTGGAATGATCATGGAGAGTGGTCCGCAGGAATAGGGCACCAGCCTGATGGGGGCCCCTGGGCGCAAAACCTGGTGGAGGAACCCAACTTAGACAATCATTTTAATTTTTATTAGACATTGATATGCCTTAATAACCAAGCTGAGTAGAAAATGGCACAAATGCATTTTTCACCAACTTCACTGCATTTGGAATTTTTCCCGCTTTCTAGTACACGGCATGGAATTTAAATACCATCACCATGAAGTGCAATTTGTTACGCAGAAAACAAGCCCCCACACAGCTCTTTACATGGAAAAATAAAAAAAGTTATAGATTTTTAAGTTGGGGAGTGAAAAATGAAATTCAAAAAATTTAAAAAGGTCCTGGTTGTTAAGGAGTTAATAACAATAGATCTAGTGCCAACCTAATAGTATCCCACAATAACAACAAAGTGCTCACTATAATTAGTATTTGAATAATTAGTGCCCTAGCCCTCCTAATAATAATCTAATGTAGTTTTAATTGTAAATAGTGAGTCCCCCCCCAACTGACCCCGGCCGCAGTTGGCCCCCTCCCCTCAGGCCCCTCCCCCACATACACTTAGTCCTCACAGAAAATGATAACTGCTGCCCGATTGTTCATGTTATTAGGTAAATTACCCTGCTGCTTTTAAAGCTGCTCTCACCTCTGCCTTCTCCACGATGACGCTGTAATCTCCATGGGGTCCAGGTGTTCTGTCATTCTTCAAGTCTTCAGCCGGCCCCGCATCGGAGCAGCACATAGTAGTACTGACACTCCCCCACATCACACAGTTGGCGCAATGACGTCAATAGCGCGACCTTTGCACTGACAATACAGCCAGACGCGTGGATAGAATGGTCAGTCCTTCCCCGCTAGGAGGGAGTGATGCTCTGGCAGCCAGATTAGCAGAGTTACAGTCACGCACAGCAGCTGACTGTTTATAGTACAGGAGTGGGTGGCCACAGGTGCGGGGCCGGCGCACGTCACTCAGGCGCCGCTGTTTCGCACATGAGTGGGAGTGATTCTGAGCAGCGAGCTGTCGCTCCATGTGACAGTCACTCGCCAGCTGAGTGTGCGCTCCGATGCAAATAAAACTCCGGAACGCTGTTTACTTAATGCTTGTGTTGGCAGACACATAGTCAGCGTGTATGGGCCCCCCTCGGGGGGGCAAGATGTGGGGCCCCCGGGGCTCGCGCCCAGGACCCCGCCTCATACTCGGCCGCCTGCTAGCTGGATAATGTCATCTGTGGATAGTTGTGTGCCGGAGCTTTTTCCAAACTGTGGAAGCTGCACCTCTGGGTTGAGTTTCCTTAAAGTGGCCCTGGAAAAAAACTAAAGTGGCCCATGATATAGGAAAGACAGATTTTCTGCAGGCGATGGCCACGTATCAACTACCATAAGCAACAATAGGCTGGGTTCACATCTCATTTTTTGCCTACTGCTAACAGACCAAAACGTTGGCTGTCTGCATTTAACATGTCCTTTGTAAAAACAAAAACATAAATAAAAGATATATTTTTAAATGCAACAAAAAACAGGATGCAATGCATTTGTGTGTACGCCAGCCTTTGTATGCGTCACCGATTTCAGTTTCAGTGACTAGATTCTGCGACACTCTTTGGATTTTCCTCAACCCTACAGTTGCAGAGTTATTAGTCTCCAGAGATCTGACCATTATAATCTGTGTTTGGCGAGAGAGGAGCTGGGGGCGTATGTTATGCTAATCTTTCTCTTAACTACTATCATTAGTGAGAGGTAGTTTCTCTTTGTGCATCTAAAGGCCACGTTCACAAACATTCTAATATTCAGTTACATTGCGTTTACACAGTGTTTACAAATGCAATGTTCACGCATTGTAAAGCGTAGCATGACGCAAACACTGCTGTCAAAACGTGTCGAAAAACGCTGCATAAGCACAAATGTGACGCAAACGGCATGTAATCGTGACGCAAACGCCTTTAACATTATGACAACAACGGCAACATAAGCGTAAGTGTGATGCAAACCCGTTATAAGTGTAAACATGATGCAACTAGGCGTAAGCATAAATGTGAGCAAACGCTGTGTAAAGCGTAAATGTGATGGCAAAATGGAGCATGTGGAGAAAGATAAAGGAGAGGTGTGAGGCAAACACGCAAGAGTAGATGTCCCCCCCATTATCCTTCCTCGCGTCCCCCCCGCACTTCGCTGAATCGCATCCGCCTTGTTAGCGTAAATGTGAGCAATCCACATAGTCATAAACGTGGTAAAGTCCCTATGGCCGTCTCACCCCTGCCTGACTCATTTCCTGGATTGGTATCTGTCACAGCACTGAAAGTGTGGCTGGCAACAGACAACACAGTGGGAGTCAATTTACGCATTACCAGCCAGCTCTCCCACCTCCTCCGCCAATGCTAATTGCGCCGCGCGTTCCTCTTTTGGCTCTTGGATTCTTGCTGGGCTGGTCTTGGCGGGATTATAATGCATGTTCCTCCCCTTCGCGCCCTGACGGGCTTTCGGCTTGTATCTCTTCATCTCCACGCGGCCTGCATGCACCACCTCGGACAAGGTGAAGGTAATCGGAATCACCAATGCTACACTATTTTTTCGGTTTTTAAATGCGGCGGTTTTTCCAATAACGTCGGGTTTTTCGTTCGGAAAACTGAGGCGCCCCGCCCCTCCCCCGTATTTCCGCGCGACGCATGGGCGCCGATTCGCCACAATCCCGATCGCGTGCACAATCCCGGCAATTCAGGTAACAGATCGCGCAAATGAAATATTCCTGGTACACTTCGGGAACACGCGATTCGGGCCTTATAAATGACCCCAGTCTCTCTTTTCACGCTGACCATGAGGTAGAACACATACGCCGAGAAAGTAGCGGCAATTTGTTCCCACTGCACCGGGGTTATTATACTCCCCCTGGATCAGGTGGTAGCAACCTCTTCAATCACACTCCACTTTAAAAATACAAGCCATAATTGGATACTACTTAGACCCATTTAACTGTTGCCTTTTGCATGGCAGAGGCACACTTGCAATTTACCTATATTCTCCTGGCATTTATAGTCTCGGTGTGAGTTTCGGCAGGCTCTTCAATAGATCCTGACAGGAAGAGGCACTGTTTGGCAACTACCACCTTGCCTATAACGTTGGCAGGGTGTTGCATAATCCCCCTGATTCCCCATAGTCCCCCATGATTAAATTTATAAAGTCTCCCCGGGTTTATTATGTCCAGATCACTTCCATATTATATAATATGCAGCCCCCCTTATTATATAATATGTAGCCCACTTTATATACAGCTACCCTCACCATTACAATATAATTTTATTGATCGCCCCTGGGGGGGGATTATGTTTGTACAATTGTTGCTGGCAATTGTTTTTACACAGTTAAACATGTTCTAGTCGTCCTTGGTTGGCCTAAAAAACAGTAGAGAACCATTGCGATAACAGCAAATACAGATTACATACATTACATAAGCAATTATCGGTACAAAAATATACGCAGTCACAATAACACTAGACAGTAGTCGTTTTAGCTTGTAAATAGTGAGTCCCCCCAACTGCCCCAGCAGTGCCCCCTCCCCCACATACACTTAGTCTCACAGAGAAAGATAACTGCTGCCCGATTGTTTATGTTATTAGGTAAATTACCCTGCTGCTTTTAAAGCTGCTCTCACCTCTGGCCTTCTCCACGATGACGCTGTTAATCTCCATGGGGTCCAGGGTTCTGTCATTCTGTCAAGTCTTCAGCCGGGCCCACGCATCGGAGCGCAGCACATAGTACGTACTGACACTCCTCCACATCACACAGGTTGCGCAATGACGTCAATAGCGCGACCTGTGCAGCTGACATACAGGCCAGACGCAGTGGATAGAATGGTCAGTCCTTCCCCGCTAGGAGGGAGTGATGCTCTGCAGCCAGAGTACAGAGTTACAGTCACGCACAGCTGACTGTTCTAGTACAGGAGTGGGTGGCCACAGGTGCAGGCCGGCGGCACATCACTGACGCTGTTTCGCACATGAGTGGGAGTGATTCGATGAGCAGAGCAGCTGTCGCTCATGTGACAGTCAACTCGCAGCTGAGTGTGCGGCGCCGATGCAAATAGAACTACGGAGCCTGTTACTTAATGCTTGTGTTGGCAGACACATAGTCAGCTGGTATGGGCCCCTCGGGGGGGGGCAAGATGGTGGGGCCCCCGGGGCTCGCGCCCCAGGAGCCCCGCCTATACTCCGGCCCTGCTGATAGTAGATGCAGGCTGGGATAGTTGTGCCGGAGCTGTTTCCAAACTGTGGAAGCTGCACCTCTGGGTTAGAGTTTCCTTAAAGTGGCCCTGGAAAAAAACTAAAAGTGGCCCCATGATATAGGAAAGACAGATTTTCTGCAGGCGATGGCCACGTATCAACTAACCATAAGCAACAATAAGGCTGGGTTCACATCTCATTTTTTGCCTACTGCTAACAGACCAAAAATGTTGGCTGCTGCATTTAACATGTCCTTTTGGAAAAAACAAAAACATAAATAAAAGTATATATTTTTTAAATGCAACAAAAAACAGGATGCAATGAATTGTGTGAACACAGCCTTTGTATGCGTCACACACGTTCAGTTTTCAGTGACTCAGATTCTGCGACACTTTGGATTTTCCTTCTAGCCCCTACAGTTGCAGAGTTATTAGTCCCGAGATCTGACCATTATAATCTGTGTTTGGCCAGAGAGGAGGAGCTGGGGGCGTATGTTATGCTAATCTTCTCTTATACTATCAGTAGTGAGATGTAGTTTCTCTTTGTGCATCTAAAGGCCACGTTCACAAACATTCTAATATTCAGTTGACATTGCGTTTACACAGTGTTTACAACAATGCAATGTTACACGCATTGTAAAGCGTAAGCATGACGCAAACACTGCATAAGCATAAACGTGTCGAAAACGCTGCATAAGCACAAATGTGACGCAAACGGCATGTAATCGTGACGCAAACGCCTTTTAAGCATTATGACACAAACGCAACATAAGCGTAAGTGTGATGCAAACCCGTTATAAGTGTAAACATGATGCAAACATGGCGTAAGCATAAATGTGACGCAAACGCTGTGTAAGCGTAAATGTGATGCAAACACCACGTAAGCATAAACGAGACGCAAACACAGCAAAGTATAAACGTGACGCAAAAGCCTTGTTAGCGTAAATGTGATGCAAATGCCACATAAGCATAAACGTGGTAAAGTCTATGGCCAGTCCACCCCTGCCTGACTCAGTTCCTGGGATTGGTATCTGTCACAGCACTGAAAGTGTGCTGCACACACAGTGGGGCAAATTTACTTACCCGGCCCATTCGCGATCCAGCGGCGCGTTCTCTGCTCTGGATTCGGGTCCGGCCGGGATTCATGAAGGCAGTTCCTCCGCCGTCCACCAGGTGGCGCTGCTGCGCTGAAAATCATCTCCACGCGCCGGAATGCACCACCTCGGACCAGGTGAAGGTAAGCGGTCACCAAGCGACACTTTTTCGGTTTTTAAATGCGGCGGTTTTTCCGAATACGTCGGGTTTTCGTTCGGCCACGCCCCCCGATTTCCGTCGCGCGCATGCCGGCGCCGATGCGCCACAATCCGATCGCGTGCGACACAATCCCGGGGCAATTCAGGTACAATCGGCGCAAATCGGAAATATTCGGGTAACACGTCGGGAAAACGCGATTCGGGCCCTTAGTAAATGACCCCCAGTCTCTCTGTTCACTCTGACCATGAGGTAAGAACACAGACCCTGAAGAAAGACCATGTGTTCCCACTGCACAGGGGTTTTATACTCCCCCTGGTCAGGTGGTAGCACCTCTCCAATCACACTCCACTTTAAAATACAGCCACATAATTGGATAACTACTTAGACCCATTTAACTGTTGCCTTTTCAGGCAGAGGCTACAGCTGCAATTTACCTATATTCTCCTGGCATTTATGCTCGGTGTGAGTTTCGCAGGCTCTTCAGATAGATCCTGACAGGGAGAGGGCACTGTTTGCAACTACCACCTTGCCTATACGTTGGCAGGGGTGTTGCATAATCCCCCATGATTCCCCATAGTCCCCCATGATTAAATTATATAAAGTCTCCCCGGGTTATATTATGTCCAGATCACTTTCCATATTATATAATATGCAGCCCCCCTTATTATATAATATGTAGCCCCTTTATATACAGCTACCCTCATTACAATATAATTTTATTGATCCCCTGGGGGGGGGATTATTTTGTACATAGTGTTCTGGCAATTGTTACACAGTTAAACACATGTTGCTAGTTCCTTGGTTGCCTAAAAACAGTAGAGAACATTGCGATACAGCACAATACAGATTACATGACATTACATAAGCAATTACGGTACAAAAATATAGCAGTCACAATAACACATAGACAGTAGTAGTTTTAATTGTAAATAGTGAGTCCCCCCAACTGCCCCAGCAGTGCCCCCTCCCCCACATACACTTAGTCTCACAGAGAAAGATAACTGCTGCCCGATTGTTTATGTTATTAGGTAAATTACCCTGCTGCTTTTAAAGCTGCTCTCACCTCTGGCCTTCTCCACGATGACGCTGTTAATCTCCATGGGGTCCAGGGTTCTGTCATTCTGTCAAGTCTTCAGCCGGGCCCACGCATCGGAGCGCAGCACATAGTACGTACTGACACTCCTCCACATCACACAGGTTGCGCAATGACGTCAATAGCGCGACCTGTGCAGCTGACATACAGGCCAGACGCAGTGGATAGAATGGTCAGTCCTTCCCCGCTAGGAGGGAGTGATGCTCTGCAGCCAGAGTACAGAGTTACAGTCACGCACAGCTGACTGTTCTAGTACAGGAGTGGGTGGCCACAGGTGCAGGCCGGCGGCACATCACTGACGCTGTTTCGCACATGAGTGGGAGTGATTCGATGAGCAGAGCAGCTGTCGCTCATGTGACAGTCAACTCGCAGCTGAGTGTGCGGCGCCGATGCAAATAGAACTACGGAGCCTGTTACTTAATGCTTGTGTTGGCAGACACATAGTCAGCTGGTATGGGCCCCTCGGGGGGGGGCAAGATGGTGGGGCCCCCGGGGCTCGCGCCCCAGGAGCCCCGCCTATACTCCGGCCCTGCTGATAGTAGATGCAGGCTGGGATAGTTGTGCCGGAGCTGTTTCCAAACTGTGGAAGCTGCACCTCTGGGTTAGAGTTTCCTTAAAGTGGCCCTGGAAAAAAACTAAAAGTGGCCCCATGATATAGGAAAGACAGATTTTCTGCAGGCGATGGCCACGTATCAACTAACCATAAGCAACAATAAGGCTGGGTTCACATCTCATTTTTTGCCTACTGCTAACAGACCAAAAATGTTGGCTGCTGCATTTAACATGTCCTTTTGGAAAAAACAAAAACATAAATAAAAGTATATATTTTTTAAATGCAACAAAAAACAGGATGCAATGAATTGTGTGAACACAGCCTTTGTATGCGTCACACACGTTCAGTTTTCAGTGACTCAGATTCTGCGACACTTTGGATTTTCCTTCTAGCCCCTACAGTTGCAGAGTTATTAGTCCCGAGATCTGACCATTATAATCTGTGTTTGGCCAGAGAGGAGGAGCTGGGGGCGTATGTTATGCTAATCTTCTCTTATACTATCAGTAGTGAGATGTAGTTTCTCTTTGTGCATCTAAAGGCCACGTTCACAAACATTCTAATATTCAGTTGACATTGCGTTTACACAGTGTTTACAACAATGCAATGTTACACGCATTGTAAAGCGTAAGCATGACGCAAACACTGCATAAGCATAAACGTGTCGAAAACGCTGCATAAGCACAAATGTGACGCAAACGGCATGTAATCGTGACGCAAACGCCTTTTAAGCATTATGACACAAACGCAACATAAGCGTAAGTGTGATGCAAACCCGTTATAAGTGTAAACATGATGCAAACATGGCGTAAGCATAAATGTGACGCAAACGCTGTGTAAGCGTAAATGTGATGCAAACACCACGTAAGCATAAACGAGACGCAAACACAGCAAAGTATAAACGTGACGCAAAAGCCTTGTTAGCGTAAATGTGATGCAAATGCCACATAAGCATAAACGTGGTAAAGTCTATGGCCAGTCCACCCCTGCCTGACTCAGTTCCTGGGATTGGTATCTGTCACAGCACTGAAAGTGTGCTGCACACACAGTGGGGCAAATTTACTTACCCGGCCCATTCGCGATCCAGCGGCGCGTTCTCTGCTCTGGATTCGGGTCCGGCCGGGATTCATGAAGGCAGTTCCTCCGCCGTCCACCAGGTGGCGCTGCTGCGCTGAAAATCATCTCCACGCGCCGGAATGCACCACCTCGGACCAGGTGAAGGTAAGCGGTCACCAAGCGACACTTTTTCGGTTTTTAAATGCGGCGGTTTTTCCGAATACGTCGGGTTTTCGTTCGGCCACGCCCCCCGATTTCCGTCGCGCGCATGCCGGCGCCGATGCGCCACAATCCGATCGCGTGCGACACAATCCCGGGGCAATTCAGGTACAATCGGCGCAAATCGGAAATATTCGGGTAACACGTCGGGAAAACGCGATTCGGGCCCTTAGTAAATGACCCCCAGTCTCTCTGTTCACTCTGACCATGAGGTAAGAACACAGACCCTGAAGAAAGACCATGTGTTCCCACTGCACAGGGGTTTTATACTCCCCCTGGTCAGGTGGTAGCACCTCTCCAATCACACTCCACTTTAAAATACAGCCACATAATTGGATAACTACTTAGACCCATTTAACTGTTGCCTTTTCAGGCAGAGGCTACAGCTGCAATTTACCTATATTCTCCTGGCATTTATGCTCGGTGTGAGTTTCGCAGGCTCTTCAGATAGATCCTGACAGGGAGAGGGCACTGTTTGCAACTACCACCTTGCCTATACGTTGGCAGGGGTGTTGCATAATCCCCCATGATTCCCCATAGTCCCCCATGATTAAATTATATAAAGTCTCCCCGGGTTATATTATGTCCAGATCACTTTCCATATTATATAATATGCAGCCCCCCTTATTATATAATATGTAGCCCCCTTATATACAGCTACCCTCATTACAATATAATTTTATTGATCCCCTGGGGGGGGGATTATTTTGTACATAGTGTTCTGGCAATTGTTACACAGTTAAACACATGTTGCTAGTTCCTTGGTTGCCTAAAAACAGTAGAGAACATTGCGATACAGCAGAATACAGATTACATGACATTACATAAGCAATTACGGTACAAAAATATAGCAGTCACAATAACACATAGACAAAGCAATTACGGTACAAAAATATAGCAGTCACAATAACACATAGACAGTAGTAGTTTTAATTGTAAATAGTGAGTCCCCCCAACTGCCCCAGCAGTGCGTTTCTAGTACAGATGGCATGGAAGTTAAGTATACTATCACCATGACGTGCAATTTGTTAAGCAGAAAACAAGCACCCTCAACAAAGTTCGTTACATGGAAAAATAAAAAAAGTTAAGATTTTAAGTTGGATGTGGATGGAAAACGAAAATTCAAAAATTGAAAAAGGGTCCTGGTTGTTAGGAGTTAAATAAATAGATTCTTTCTGTGCCAACCTTATAGTATCCCACAATAACAACAAAGATGCTTCACTATAAATTAGTATTTGAAATAATTAGTGCCCTTATGCCCTCCTAATAAGATCTAACTAGTAAGTTTTAATTGTAAATAGTTAGTCCCCCCAAGCTGCCCCAGCAGTGCCCCCCTCGCCCCACATCATAAACTTAGTTCACAGAGAAAATACTGCCTGCCCGATTGTTTGTGTATTGGTAAATATTAACCTGTATGCTTTTAAAGAGGCTTCTCCACCTCTGGCCTTCTCCACGATGGACGCTTGTATTTAATTCTTCATCGGGGTCCAGGGTTCTGCCTGTAAAGCTTTCAGTCGGCCTGCAGCATCGGAAGCGACAGCACATAGAGCTACTGACACTCTTCACGCACATCACACAGGTTGCGCATGACGTTCAATAGCGCGACTGTGGTCAGCTGACATACAGGCAGACGCAGTGGCATAGAATGGCATCAGTCCTTTCCCGCTAGGAAGGGAAGTGTGCTCTGGCAGCCAAGTTACAGAGTTTACAGTCACTAGCACAGCTGAACTGTTCTAGTACTGGAGTGGGGGTGGCCAAGGGCAGGTGGTCCGGCGGCACATGCACTGACGCTTGTTTTCGCAATGAGATGGGAGTGATTCGATGAAGCAGACAGATGGTCGCTCATGGACTGTTCAACTCGCAGCGAGAGTGTGCGGCGCCGATTGCAAAATAAAACTACGTGAGCCTGTTTACTTAATAGCTTGTGTTGGGCTAGGACACATATTCAGCTGGTATGGGCTCCCTGGGGGGGCAAGCATGGTGGGACCCCCGGGCTCGCGCCCCAGGAGCCCCCTCTATATCCGGCCCTGCTGATAGTTAGATGCGGCTGGGATAGTTGTGGCCTGGAAGGCTGTATCCAAACTGTGGAAGCTTGCACCTTTGGGATTAGAGTTCCTAACAGTGGCCCTGGAAAAAACTATAAAGTGGCCTCCATGATATGGAAAAGCTACAGCATTTATCTGCAGGCGATGAGCCCCGTATCATACTACACATAAGCACAAAGGGGGTTCACATCTACCCATTTTTTGCCTACTAGCTAACGGAACCAAAAGTTGGCTGTGCTCATTTAACATGTCCTTTGGAAAAAACAAAAGATACATAAAAGTATATTAGTTTTTAAATGCAACAAATGAAACAGATGCAATGATTGTTCTGTCTAACCACCTTTGTATGACGTCATCTCCGTTCAATGTTCAGAGGTCTGCTGAAAACCACTTGTGGATTTTCCCTTCCAGCCCCTACAGTTGCAGAGTATCTAGTTCCAGTAGATCTGACCATTTAATCTGTTTTGGCCAGAGAGGAGGAGCTGGGGGGTATTGTTATGCTAATCTTTCTTATACTATCAGTAGTGAGTTGTGAGTTTCTCTTTTGTGCATCTAAAGGCCACGTTCACCAAACATTCTAATATTCATTGAGCATTGCGTTTATCACAGTTGTTTTACACAATGCAATGTTACACGCATTGTAAAGCGTAGCATGACGCAAACACTGCATAAGCATAAAAGTGTCAAAAACGCTGCATAGCACCAAATGTTTGACGCAAAACGGATGTAAGTGCCAAACGCCTTTAAGCATCTAGACACAAACGGCAACATAAGTGTCAGTGTGATGCAAACGTATAAGTGTAAACATGATGCAATGCGTAAGCCAAATGTGACGCAAACGCTGTGAGTGTAATGGTGACGCAATACACCACGTAAGCATAAACGAGACGCAAACACGCAAAAGTCTACACGTGACGCCGCTTGTTCAGCGTAATGTGATGCCAAATGCCATGCATAAGCTAGAACGTGGAATTAAAGTTCTTGGCAGCAAGTCCAACCCTGCCTGACTACCAGTTCAAAGGCCAACGCATTGAGTATCTTGCGCCAAGCACGAACGGATAGTAGCATGCCAACAGACAACCCAGTCTCTACTGACACTCCGTACCCCGAATAGACTGAGAGCAAATTGGGTAAGAAAATACAGACCTCTGTAGAACCTAAGACCATGCTTCTGTTCTCTGTTATTTCTTGTCCCAGGGGGTTTCATACTCTCCCTCTGGTCAGGTGTTGCACCTCTTCCAATCACACTCCACTTTAAATACAGCACATATTGGATAACTGACTTAGACCCATTTAACTGTTTGCCTTTCAGGCAGAGGCACGCGGCAATTTCCTAGTAATTCTCTGGGCATTTATGACTCGGATGTGAGTTTCGCCAGGCTCTTCAGATAGATTCACGACGAGGGACGATGGGCACTTTGCAACTACCACTACTAAGTGTACGTTGGCAGGGGTGTTGCATAGTCCCCCATGATTCCCCATAGTCCCCTGATTAAATTATATAAGTTCTCCAACCACGAGGTTATATTATTGATCCAGATCACGTTACGCTATTACTATAAATAGTGCAGCCCCCCTTATTATATATATGTAGCCCCTCTTATATGTACACGCACCCATTACATCATAATTTTATGTACCCCTGGGGGGGGATGGGATATTTGTACATAGTGTTCTGGCAAGTGTGTTACACAGCTTAACATCAGTGTATGCTGTTCCCTTGGTGTGTTACCTTAAAAAACACGAGAGAGAACATTGTGACACTCCAACAGCACGCAGTACAGATTACATGACATACCGAAGCAATTACGGTACAAAAATATAGCAGTCACAATAACACATAGACACAGACTAGACAGACATGTGTAGGGGATATTACACTAGGGGTGCCGTTGCGGTCCTTACAGTGTCGGAGAGAACTAGTGGTGCACTGCTGCTGCAGGTATTGGTTTGGGATAAGAAGCACTGCCCGTAACTCCACTGTAGCCAAGTAATGGCTCTTAAGCTGCCTGGTTGTGGCTGTCAATGAAGCCATGGTGCAGCATCCTCCTGACTTGCTGTAAGGCTCTGGTTGTGATCACTTACATTTCAGGTGCTCTGATGAAGCTGCTACTGATGCTCTTGGAAGCCAGGGTCCATTACTGGAGCTCTGTCCAAGCTGTGCGACATGGAGCCCCTGCTGCTGCTGATGATCCACTTGGTGGGGAGTAATAGGCCAAGTTAATGCAAGCAGGGATGGTTGAGAGGCGTGGGGGAAGGGGGTTTCAAAAGCCGGAGCCATTGCACAGGCAGCCCCTTACAGCGGCACCATCTTGACAGTGCATCTTTTCTAAGTGCCACCACAAGTACACAAGATTTGGAGTGGGAAGGCAATGGAGGAAAGAGGTTATTTTGTTTTCCGGTTAACATTTGAAAGAAAGAGTTTAGCATGTTCTTACAGATAGTGTCCCTTTATTCCCTTCTGGTTCAATTTTGGAATAATTCTGTACACTTAAATAGTTACACTTAGAAAAGTTTCACTGGTTAAGACCATGGTCAGGCATGACCTGTAGTCTCCAATTTATACAACAGGACAAATTCGTTACAACTATCAGGTGTTAATCAAGAGACCATGGTTATATTATATAATATACAGCCTCCCTTATTATAAACAGCCCCCTTTTTGTTATATACAGACCCCTTTGTATATTATATAAAGTCCCCCTTACAGCCTGCCCCCATGTCATCCATGCTGACTGGGTCCTCCAGAGAAACACAGACAAAAGGTTCTGTGCCACTCAGTCACATCTTTTTTAAAGATTCTCATCTTTACTTTTCATTGCCATGGCTTGGTCAGCTGTGTTTGTCCATGTTTGAGTCTGACTGTGTATGGGTTTCCAGGTTGTCAAGGATCTTAGAAAATAAGTTCTGACCAGAGCTCCTGATTCTCTTGCTTCCATGTGTCCTTCTTCTTGCATGTCCTTCTTCTTGCATGTCACTCACAAAATAGAGTAGTTCACACTCCTCCAGCACAAATTCCTGAATCCTCTGATAGGAATATAGCGCTATTCAGACCAACACTCCTGCATTTTTCCTGTGACCTCCTCCGTTTGCAATATATGTTGCGGTGGTTCTCTGGAAGAAATTCACCCAAAGATAGCATAGTACAGTTTAACACTCAGGGTTTTTTTTTAAATTAAAAATATACAATATTGCACATGTAAAACTCTAACATGGGACGGCAGCTACACGTTCTCGCCTGACCCTGGGTTTCGCCCTGTACGGCTTCTTCCGGGGCGTTTTTAGCGTCCAGTCCCAATTACGCTTTATACCCAGCATATGCTGTAATAGTTCAACTTACTTTTAATAGTTCAATATTTATAAATATTTATTTACAACCTATTCGTTCCAATACATATTTCATCTCCCTGCAGTTTTTTGTACATCAATCTTTATAAAACCAATTCCTCAACCATACGTTGTTTATCCACTCTACTCATTTCATTAAAAGACCAAATTGCACCATTTTCCATACTAGCCAATCCTAATCTATGGCGGGGAATTCAGACCATCCAATCCCCAGCCCCGCAGGCAACATACCTTCCTCTCTCAGGACCGAGGCCAATTGTGGATCACCATTGCCTCACTCCCCCACCCATCTCGATTACGTATCCCTATGGACAAATCAAATCCTCCTATCCGCCACACCTCTTTCAGTCAGGAGAGGCGCTAAATTTGATATGTCTAATCCGTGCACCCAAATAGTACGCACCTCCCCCAATTTTGCCCGTCTTACTTGTCTGCGACACCTACAGCACCTAAATCTCCATATTATAATTTGGGACTTGATGAATGTGCATCAATCCGACAGTGTGTCCAATTTTATACGCGTCATATTTTATCATTACAAAGATGTATTACAAGGATTTATATACCCAAATTTTACTTTACCCATACAATAGTACATCTAATCTTATTGGGCTTTCATCTCTCCCTAATGTACAAGGGTAGAGAATACAACTCCATTGTACTGTTATAGTTTAATCCTATTGGGCTTTCATCTCTCCCTAATATACAGGGGTAGAGAATACAACTCCATTGAATTTAATTGAATCTTTTGAATTTAATTTACACTTATATGGTGTTTGCTTTTGTCACTTTGCCTCACATTGACGCTTATGTGGCATTTGTGTTGCATTGATGTTTAAATGGCTTATGTGGCGTTTATGCCTAAGCGACAATTGCATCACTTACGCAGCATCTGTTTCACGGTTACACTTACACACGTTTTCTTTACACTTACGATGCTTTTTCGTCACGCTTATGCAAGGTTTGTGTCATGTTAACACAGCGTTTGCGTAACATTTATGCTTGTACGATGTTTACATTTATGTCAGGTTTACACTTATGAGGTGGGTTTATTCACACACAAGATATCCGTTTATGTCAAATTTGTGTAGTGTTTAAGCTTATGTAAACGGCGCTTGCATTTACTACGCATTTACACTTCCGTGCCATCACGTTTGCATTTATACTTACATTTACATGACATTTATGTTTTGTTTGCATTGTGTTTAGGCTTATGTAGTGTATGTATTGATGTCTCGTTTGCACGTACATTTACTTACGGTTTGCGTTTCCGTTTACATTGCATGCATGTTTACAATGCACGTAACATTGCATTTTTGTAAAGACGGTGTAAACGCAATGCCAACAGAATATTAGAATATGTGTGAACATAACCTTTTGATGCACATAGAGAAATTACAGTATGAGAAAAGATTATCATAACCCCGCCTCCAGCTCCAGCCCCAGCTCCTCCTCTCTGATCAAACACAGATTATAACGGTCAGATCTCGGGATTAATATCTCCGCAACCTTGGGGGCTAAGGAACAGTTGTCATGTTTACGGTTTTGAGCAGGGAGGGCTGCCATTAGGGGGTGGCAAACTGGGCATTTACCCAGGGTCCTATCTACTAATGGGGCCCCGTGCATGTCAATTTTTGTGGGCAGAGGATGTATTGCTCTTTTATTACCCCTTGCTTGAATGCCCAGGTGAAGATGCTTATCATCTATCTCCTGTCTCTAAACTGTATGTGTATATATATCATTTATCTGTCTAGTTATCTACCTCATATACTTTGTCTATTTCCTATCTATAAATCTGTTTATTAATCCATTTTATCTATCTAGCTGAAATTATAAGGATAAATAATGGAAAAGAATCGGAGCAGCACAGATTACTTTTGGGTGCAGAGCCGTAGATCCTTTGGCAAGGGTCTCAATGATAAGTCCAGGTAAAAGTCAGCACTCCATAGTATGTGAAAAATGGGTGATTCTTTATTCCATAACTGCCAGTTATGGAATAAAGAAACACCTGTTTTTCACATACTACGGAGTGCTGCCTTTTACCTGGACTTGTAATTATAAGGATATATGGATTATTTTTTTTTAACAAGGGTGTGTCGGTGAGATTTTATTTTAATAAAATGTATTTCCTAAAAAATTTTTTTTTTTTTTTAACTCAAATCTTACCTTAGTAATGCTGATGTCCATTAGACGGTAACCATTACTAGGACCGGGCATAGTGTAATCCAGTTAAAAAGGCTAACACTTATCATTATCCCAATACCCACCGCCACCAGGGGTGCCGGGAAGAGTTGGGTACAACCCATTACCTGACTAACTATAGATGATCAGGTACTGGGGGGCTTCAGGCTGGTATTATTGGACTGTGATGACCCAAAAGCGGTGAGCATTCACACCAAATGTCAGGGTGCTGCTGCTGTATTGTATTCAGGGTCAGCTCCAGGTTTTAGTGGGCCCCTGGGCGATCTGGAGGACACAGATCGTGATGAGAGAGGGAAGGAATCTGACTCGGGGAGATCAGGGGCACCGGTTCACGCCCCAGATCTTTTGACCTAGCAACACCCCTGGACACTGGTACAATTGATCCGGGGGCCCTTGTGGGCCCCTCCAGTACAACGGGGCTCCGGTACTTGCCCGGGTTAGCTGGGTGCTGGCGCCGGGCCTGATTGTATTTGACTGGTTATGAAAATTAGGAAGGACCACACCTCATTTTATTTTTAATTATTTATTACAAAAAAGTCTGTAGGTCCCATATTTTCTGTATCCAGCCAGATAGAGTACAGCAGCACCCTGACAATATTGCAATGTGAGCACCAACTGTTTTTGGATCGTACCTAACTCTTCCCGGCACCCCTAGTGGAGGTGGGTACCAGGGTAATGAGAAAGGGATTAGTTTTAAACTTTTGTACTGGCTAATAATAGGCCATGGCCTTAGTAATGGGTGGTGTCTATAAGACAGAACCATTACTATTTTGAGTTTTTAAAAAAACCCTTTTTTTTAATTAAAATAATAATTTTATTAAAATGAAAACTCCCTGACATACAATTCACAAGCATTTTGTTAAAAAAAATCAGGAAAAGTCTACAGCATTTACACACAACCACCAAACCACCAACGTGTATGTATATATTGGGGGGGGGGGGTAGCATACCGGTAGATACGGTTTCAGCACAGACACGGTTGTAGGTGCAAAAGTAAAATGAGATTTAAATTGAGATATATCTTTGGTCGTTCCATAAAAACCCGGACTACAGCAGGAAAAACTTCTCAGTAACATAAAATTACTGGCAACAGCTACTGGGTTTTTACATCACCAAGGCCAGGTACCTTGGTGACACATATCTGTCATCAACAATTTCACCACTTGTCCTCTTACAATATATATACAGATATATGTATATATGTATATATATATATATATATATATATATATATATATATGAGGGGGGCCCTAGCCAAAAGTTTGCAATGGGGCCCACTCATTCCTAGTTACACCACTGGACATACTGTAAGTTTATTAACTATCTCAGTGGAGATTCTCCTGCTATTGTTGGCAACAACTGATTAAATGCACCATATATACTTCAATATAAGCCGAGCAGAGTATAAACCGAGGTACCTAATTTCAACCCAAAATAATGAGAAAACCTATTGACTCGAGTATAATACTAGGGTGGCATTGTCATAGCCAGTATATAGCTAGCCAGTCCCCTTCCTCTCTAGTGTATAGCCAGACAGCCCATGCTCTATAGTATATAGCCAGCTATCCCCTGCCCCCAGTATATAGTCAGCTAACCCTTGCCCCCATGATATAGTCAGCAGCCCCTGCCCCCAGGATATAGTCAGCAGCCCCTGCCCCCAGTATATAGTCAGCAGCCCCTACCCCTAGTAATACATCCACTATATACAGCTGCCTCACCCCTCAGTAATACATCTATTTACCAACCCCCAATACATCTATTTGCCAACCCCCAGTAATAAATCTATTTATAGCCACCTCACCCCCCCATAATACATCTATTTAAAGCTGCCTCACCAGCCCAGTAATACATCTATTTACAGCCGCCTAACCCCCAGTAATACATCCACATACAGCCGCTTCATCCCCCAGTAATACATCTATTTACAGACGCCTCACCCTCCAGTAATGCATCTTTATACAGCCACCAACCCCCCCCCCCATCTCTAATATCTATATATTGCCGCCTCAACCCTTTAATAGATCTATTTACAGCCACCATCCCCCAGGAATGCATATATATACAGCTGCCTCACCCCCCAGTAATACATCTATATACAGCTGCCTCACCCCCTGTAATACATCTATTTACAGTCGCCAACCTCCAAGTAATACATCTATATACAGCCACAAATCCCCCAGTAATACATCTATATACACCCTCCAACCCCCAGTAATAAATCTATTTACAGCGGCTTCATATTCATTAATACATGTATATATAGCTGTCTCACCCTCCAGTTAAACATGTAAAAACAGTCGCCAACCCCCCAGTAATACATCTACATCCAGCCGCCTCACACTCCAGTAATCTATTTACAGCCACAACCCCCTAGTAATACATCTATATATAGCCACTTCCTCCTCAGTAATACATCTATATATAGCGGTCTCACCCCCGAAATAGATCTATTTACAGCCGCCTCATCCCCCCAGGAATACATCTATATACAGCCGCTACATCCCCTAGTAAAACCTCTATATATAGCTGCTTCACCCCCAGTAATACATCTATGTATAGCCATCATACCCCCAGTAATACATCTATATATAGCCAACTCACCCACGTAATAGATCTATTTACAGCCACCATCCCCCCAGGAATACATCTATATACAGCTGCCAACCCCCCAGTAATACATCTATATATTGCCGCCTCAACCCTGTAATAGATCTATTTACAGCCACCATCCCCGAGGAATATATCTATATACAGCCACCTCACCCTCCAGTAAAACATCTACGTACAGCCACTTCAAGCCCCCAGTAACACATCTATTTTCAGCCACCTCACCCCCCAGTAATACATCTATATACAGCTGCCTCACCCCCAATAATACATCTATATACATCCACCAACCTCCCAGTAATACATCTATTTACAGCCACAAATCCCACAGTAATACATCTATATACACCCGCCAACTCCCAGTAATAAATCTATTTACAGCCGCCTCACCCCCTACCCCATAATACATCTATTTACAGCTGCCTAATCCCCAGTAATACATATTTACACAGCAGCTTCACCCTCCAGTAACACATCTACATACCCCCCCCAATACATCTATTTACTGCCGCTTCATCCTCAGTAATACATATATATATAGCTGCCTCACCCTCCAGTTAAACATGTATATACAGTCGCCAACCCCCCCCCAGTTATACATCTACATCCAGCCGCCTCATCCTCCAGTAATACATCTATTTACAGCCACAACCCCCTAGTAATACATCTATTTAGCCGCTTAATAGATCTATTTACAGCCACTATCACCCCAGAAATACATCTATATCCAGCCGCCTCCCCCTACAGTAACACATCTACATACTGCCGCCAACCCCCCTTCCCCCAACCAACCAGTAATACATGTGTATAGATGTTTTACTGGGGGGGAGCCGGGAGTTATTGTGGTTACAGAGATTAACCCACCCCCTGCATATTACAACCACCACCTGCCCAGTATCTAAAAACAAGGGGCATGTAAGAAGTCAAAGATCAAAAAATCACATAAAGTGCCACATGCTATAATCATGGAACATTGGTAGTCAGGGATACTCACCATTAGACTTATCCCACATAGTATGTTATAGGCATAATGTAGCACTGATGGTCATGGAAACTTACTGAATTGTGAGGGTTAATTGGATAAGGCAGATTGAGCAGTAAACCATAGGAATAGGACAGCCAGATGAACAGTGGAATGTAATACAAAGGGTGGCTGTGCCGGTGTTAAATAGGAGAGAAATAATGAGATGGAGGGGTGCGCAACATAGGAGCACTGTTGAAGAGTACAGCGTGCGCATCAGCCAGGTATGGCAAGATGGCCATTGGCTCTGGGATACACATTGTGGGTACACCAGCGCATGCTTGAAACTATTCCATGGATCCGGACACAGTGGATACATAGTGGGCGATTAGGGTGAGATAGGAGCAGCTTCGGTAAGCCCTGCCCCCTCCTCTGCACAGCTAAGCCAGAATGTAGAATCCTGCTTCAAGGTAATGCAGGCTCTCTATTAAGGGAGGCTTGGGAGGCCAGGAGCTCATGACGACCATCAAGCCCTGGGCAACCACCCATACCGCCCTAATGAGGATCTGCCAGGGAGTAACCTTTTAAGGTCAATAAGGACTAGAATTTTTTTTTTTGAAAGTATAACACTTAATGTTGTTTCCTATGTCCTCTTCTTTAGGTGCAGGTGGGGACCACTCCTCAGGACCAAAGAATTGTGGGATACGTCTCCTGCACTCACCTGCATGCCCTGTCAGGTAAGTATGATGTTTTCAACAGAATTTCATTAATCTATCTAAACTACAAACATAAGTAAGTACAAACAGAGGTAACAAATATTGTAGACTATACGAGTCTTAATGGGAACCTGTCACCTCATTTGCACATATACAGCCAGTGACAGGTTCCTATAGTGCTCTATTAACTAACTGACACCCTTCTTTTAGCTAAAAAATTACATCCACATAAATCAACTTTTATCTTATATTACAGCCGGCACCTCCAATCTGATCCTCCCCATGTCTAATGCCTCCTTACTATTAAGTACTGGCCGCCTGAGAAAGAGAAGAGTCACAAAGATCAGACATGAGTCACGAAATCTAATTTGCATTTCAGAAAAACAATTAATAAGGCACAGTGCCCCACTAGCAGTTAATTTTAGGTGATATAGGGAGAAATTGTAACCCTTTATCAGCAGGCATTGTTAGTCAGGGTGCTCAAAATCTGGTGGCAGCTCCTCTTTACCTTTTTCTTGTTTTTGTTTAGATAGATTTGTGAGGCTTGTTATTTGCATGGCTAATTGTACTGTACTGTAATTCACCCAGTACAGTTTAGCACTCACTATTTATTTAGATTAAAAACATACTCACAAAAGAGCGATAAAAATGTGCATATAAAACTCCAATTGGGACGCCAGGTGCAACGCCCAAGAAGAAGCCATACAGGGCAGAACCCATGGTCGGGCTAGAACGTGCAGCTGGCGTCCCAATTGGAGTTTTATGTGCACATTTTTATCGCTCTTTTGTGTGTATGTTTTTAATCTAAATAAATACTGAATGCTAAACTATACTACGCTATCTGCGGGTGAATTTTTTCCAGTGATCTGTCGCAACATATGTTGCATATGGAGGAGGTCACAGGAAAAGCGCAGGAGTGTTGGTCTGAATAGCAGTACATTCTTATCAGAGGATTCAGGAATTTGTGCTGGAGGAGTGTGAACTACTCTATTTTGTGAGTGACCTATTGGAGGAAGGACACACGGAAGCAAGAGAATCAAGAGCTCCGGTCAGAACTTATTTTCTACATTGTGTATAAAATATAGAGCTCATTTTCTAAAGCAAGAAAATTGACTTAGTCAATTGGTCATTGCAATCACTTGCTGCTTCCAGCCACTGCAGTCTGCAGATAAGCCCTTTATTAGGGTGTAGAGTGTATGGGGTAGATTTACTTACCCGGTCCATTCGCGATCCAGCGGCGCGTTCTCTGCGGTGGATTCGGGTCCGGCCAGGATTCACTAAGGTAGTTCCTCCGACGTCCATCAGGTGGCGCTGCTGCGCTGAAGTCCGCCGAGGCCCGCTGGAATGCACTGAAGTTCACCGGTCTATTCCTTGTGAAGGTAAGCGCGAGTCCCGCAACACTTTTTTTTAAATGCGGCGGTTTTTACTAATCTGTCAGGTTTTCGTTCGGCCACGCCCCCCGATTTCCATTGCGTGCATGCCAGCACCGATGCGCCACAATCCGATCGCGTGCGCCAAAATCCCGGGGCAATACAGGGAAAATCGGCGCAAATCGGAAATATTCGGGTAACACGCCGGGAAAACGTGAATCGGGCCCTTAGTAAATGACCCCCTATGTGTCAGGAAATAGCTATTTGCATTAAGCATGTAATTTTACAGCAAAGTTTGGTAATGTTGTATAGCCTTTTCTTTGTTTTCATTCTGAAAAAAAGTAGGCAGTAGGCGGCCACGCCCCCCAATTTCCGTTGCGTGTTAGCGCGCTGTGTCAGCAGAGATAGACAACTGACAGCCGCTGCTTCTGGTGCTGGCCCCATTCGTGAGCTGGAGCCAGAAGTAGGACATTAAAGCACTTCCCAGTGCGGGAAGTATCTACCCGCAGGGACGTACTATAAAGTCCAGGTGCGCCTAGGGGTTAATGTTCCAAATAGCCCTTTCTGAACGTTGTAAATGTCTGCATTGAAAGAAACAATTGCCTCTCACCCAGCCAAACCAGTTCCCTACATGACACAAATAGATACAATGACATCAAAACAGTGCTGTCTACAATTGGGAGCAGAGGCAGATTATGGCTACCATGGGCCCGTCACTGTTTGAAGGTTTCCGAACTTTCCTCCCACAATATTTTTCACTGCCACATACAGTTTATTTAGTTAGAAAACCATTATGAAAAGCAGTATGTGCATTCAATTACAATAGGTAAATTTACTGAATTGCACGAAGCTAGGGTTGAATCGATACCAGAATTTTAAATGTGATACGATACCCAGAAAACCAATATGATACTTTCAAGAAAAAGAAAAAAAAATGATTGTGAATATTTAGTCACATGGGGCGTTTATCTTGCATTTAGAAATGGGCGGGCCTCAGCCTGACAGTCCACCAGTGATTGCCCAGGAGAGCTTTAGTGCTTTATGACAGTTTATACATATTGTAAAGATTGTCCTAGTAATGTTAATATAATACAGTATCAGGGCCAGATTGAGGGTGATGGGGGCCCCTGGGCGCAAACTGGTGGGGGCCCTTCCAACAATGTTTTTGGAGGTGTATAGCCTGCCAGCCCCCTGTAGCATGTAGCTTGCCAGCCCCCTGTAGCATGTAGCCTGCCAGACCCCTGTAGTATAGTATACAACCACCAGCTCGATGTAGACTTTAGTTGCCTGTCCGCTGTAGAAAATGGCGATCTCTGCGATCTCCCCCCAGCGAAGGCAGCTGTGTCTCACTGACACAGCTGACATCCTAGACCTCTAGGTTCGTTGCGGGCAGCCACGGGCCGCTGCACCTTGCACACAGAGACAGACAGCGACTCAGCTGAGCTGAGTCGCTGACTGACGGAAACTGGTGGGTGCCCCTTAAAAAGTGAAAGTGGTGGGGGTCCCGGGGCTCGAGCCCCAGGAGCCCCTCCTTTAATCCGGCCCTGTATAGTATACTAAATAGTCATATATATATATCAAATATACTAAATAGGGGTCATCTAGACTGGTGTTTTTGATGCTATCCTTTTTTTGTGGATGGCAAACGGACCCACTGTTTCCTATAGGTCTGTTCACATGTCCATTTTTTTCCACGGATGTGCAGACAGTGAGAAAAAAATTGCACCATGCATTGTTATGTCTTACATGCAGACCACGTACATCCATAGCAGTCAATGGATCCGCAAAAAAACGGCACATGCATGACATCCGTATGCAGACTGTTTTTTACTGCAAATGTTGCTAAGCAACCCACTGGGCAGAGTAAGAAGTACTTTAGAAACCCATCAGTTTTTTTTGCATATGTGATATACGTATACAATATAGTCTGATGACAGACATCACGTCTGCATTTTTTGCAGATGAGCAGCGGACACGCCCATCTAAATTAGCCCTTACTTTTTGTCTTTAACTTTTTTTTTTTACTTTAACTTTATCATAAGCTTAAAATATTATGTCCATAATAATAATAATAATCTCCATAATAATCACCTCCATAATAATATTAATAATCATGTCAATAATAATAATAATCTCAATATTAACAACAATTTCCATATTAATAATAACATCACAATAATGATAATCATCTCAATAATAATAATAATTACATAAAATTCCATAGTCAGTGAAGCTCTTACTTACATAAAAGTCTATAGTCCACAGCCACTAAGTCCATAGCCTAGTGGATAGAGACTCTGTCTTGTATATCTATGGAGTGTGGAGGTTATGGGTTCATATCCAGGGCTGGGCAAAAAATGATAAAAATTGTGTCTGGGGAGTCCCTGGGAGATGTAGAGACACCATGTATGGACAAATGGTGATATTACCATGATGATGTGGTCCCTGCTCTGTCGCTAACCCCACACATCTCTCAAATGGAATGCCTGCCTGATGTAGACAGATACAAGGAGTCTGTGGAAGTCATTCAGTATCACAAGTAACAGAAACCTTGTATTGAATCGTTCTGGCTTTGCAATCATGCAAATTGAACAACACAGGAGTGCCGAGTTTCTTCTAACATGTTCAATTTAGAAAAGGCTTCTTCAGCCCCCGGAGGCCAGAGCTTAGGGTCAGCATTTTTCTTTAATTCCACAGTAGGTGACACAAGGGAGGAGAAATGTGGTATGAACTGCCGGTAGTAGTCATATAGCTGTAGCTGTATAGCTCATAGTCCAACTGGGTGAGGCTAGTGGAGAACCGCAGACAACTTGGAAGGATATATCTGTAGGCCCTTGTCAGAAATTATATATCCGAGGAACGGAAGACTCTTCTGGTAGAACTGGCACTTCTAAAGTTTTGCATATAGGCGATTGGCCCTTAGACGCCTGAGAACCTGTCACGTGGGCCTGATGGGATTCCAGGTCAATAGGGAACAAGTCTCTGAAAATGTTGTTGACAAATTCTTGAAAGACAGCAGGCACATTGCATGACCAGATACTCGAAGTGCCCATCTCAAGTGTTGAAGGCAGTCTTCCATTCATCCCCTTCACGGATGCAGATGAGATTATATGCTCCCCGAAGGTAACTTTATTAAGCCCATGACAGTCTATGCAGGGGCAGAGAGAACCATCTTTCTTGGCCACCAAAAAGAATCCAGCATCGGCAGGAGATGAAGACTTGTGGATGAACCCTTTCTGCAGATTCTCTTTGATATAGGCTGACATAGCCGTGGGCTTGACCTCGTGGCGGAGACATGCCCGGCAGCAACTCAATAGGGCAGTCATAAGCCATAAGCCATGCATGTCTAAGTACTAACTATTCTTTACAGTGAAACTGCGAATGGCTCATTAAATCAGTTATGGTTGCTGCGGAAGGCAGACAAACTGGAGTAGCAGAAGAATCCGCAGGAGCTTGACGCTGGAGCTGAGTAGCCCATGCTTGCTTCAGCATGGCGGCGACTTGTCTGAGTTGCTGATCTTGCACGGCAAAATGCCGGGACTGCTGGACCACTATGGTGGTAAGATCGACCTGAACAGGTAGCGGAACCTCGGTGGGATCCGTGGCCGGATCTTACTGTCACGATCAGAGGTAGTGGATCCTCTAAACCACTGTGGGCGATGACGTAAGCCGACACCGGGGACAGGAGTCTAAGTGGTACCTGGTTTTTACCAGAGCCCGCCGCAATGCAGGTTGGACCTGTTGCAGCGTGGTACCACCAGGTCGTTCCCCAGGCACGACTTTTCCCGGGGTGGCAGCCAAGGTGTAGTGCAGAATCGTTAGGCAAACTCGTGGTCATGGACAGGCAGGAGGTCAAGACATGCAGCACAGGTTTGGAGTCAGGGATATAGCAATGGGGCAGGACAGGCAGCACGGATTCGGAGTCACTAACGGAATCAAGGTCACAATGGGAAATCTGAATAAACGCAGAGGGCTTGGAATACAGCTTTGTCTCAGGCATGCAAGCACAAAGATCCGGCAGGGAACATAGAAAGGGGCTGGAATAAATTAGGGCAGGGAGCTGGCCAGCGCCAATTAGTGGCGCGCTGGCCCTTTAAATTTTGCAGAGCCGGCACACGCACTAGGACACGGAAGAGCGCGCGCCGGAGCGTGGCCACTACGAGGATCGCCGCTGGAGCCGGGACAGGTGAGACCAGACGCTGTGGCACACAGAGGTACACGGGTACGCCTGCGACCCCAGATATGGGTCGCAGGGGAACCCGTGACATTTACAGTTTATATTTATAGCCGTTCTGGGCAGTGATTTAGAATTTTTATGTTTTTTTTAGAGATGAGCGAAAATACTCGTCCGAGCTTGATGCTCATTCGAGCATTAGCGTACTCGCAACTGCTCGTTGCTCGGATGACTATTTCGCCAGCTCGAGAAAATGGCATCTCCCGCCCCTCCTTCCCTTCTATGCCCGGCCGTGCGCCCATGCAGCAGGTTACCACCACATATGGGGTATCAGTGTACTCGGGAGAAATTGGGTATCAAACTTTGAGTACGATTAGAGGTGGGCTTGTGAGGTCAATATTTTCTGCAAGTTGCAGTGTAGCAGAAAGAGGATAAGCCTTTGCTTGTCAAATCACTCCTCTATTCCTCTATGTACTGAAACCAAAACCCAGATGTTTATGGCACCCGGATACCACTGACTAAGTAGTTGCACCTTTAATACGAACATCAAAAAAGTTCATAATGTACACTGTCCCTCTCCTATTTATACATGATCTTTATAGTAAAATAATATGATTTCTTTTCTTTGTTATGCATTATCAAAGAGATTTATTTGCTATGGACTTTAATTACAGCTTAGTTTTATGACTAGCTTCCAGGATATGTTCGGCCCACTGAATTTCTAGACACATTTTTAAAAAGCATCTACAACCTGATAAAAAAAAAAAAAAAAAAACTAAGTGGCACTCTGTACCTCACAGGTGACAATCTGCTCCATCAGGAAGAGAATTTAATTACGTCTTCTCCTACCCATAACTGTTGAATTTGCTGCAATGGACCACTCTGCCCCACCTCACAAAGTGGAAATTTATGATATATTATATAATAATTTATTATGATATAAACCATCAATTAATTATAGTACATATAGCATATATCTCATCCATGTACTTTTAGAACTTTTTTTTTTGCTTGAGTGGAGGTTCTTTTTGGATAATTTATGGTTTGTGAGCAGGATAATTTGTTTGAACACAGTGACTATCCCTGTTGTTGTTTATTATTTGTTTTTATAATTAAAAAGTTACAGTTGAAAGCAGAGATTTAGATACACTATATAAAGAGACATATGCATGTTTTCCTCACTATTCGACATGCAATCAGAATGAAGCGTTCCCTTTTAAGGTACAAAATAATTACAAAATTATTTAGATTTTCTAAATGGAAGATTAATGATGGGAAGATTACTATGCCTTCAAACACTCTGGGACAGGCCACATGATTATGTCAAGTCTTTGGAAGCTTTGCATATCAACCAAAGTACACACGTAAAAGACCTTGTGAGGATGCTGGCTGAAGCTGGTAAGAGTGTGTCATTATTAGAGATGAGCGAACATACTCGTCCGAGCTTGATGCGAACATACTCGTCCGAGCTTGATGCCAGCTCGAGAAAATGGCATCTCCCGCCGTTTAGATTTTTGGCGGCCAGAAACAGAGCCAATCACAAGCCAGGAATAAAATAGACTTTTATTTGGAAAATGTTGAACCCGAGGGCTAAGGGTAGAGGACGAGGGCGTGGGAATCCAATTACTGCAGGGCTCAGAGGCTGTGGTCCTGGGCGGGTTGAGAAACCACCTGCTGATGAGCAGGGGAACGCCGCAGAGCTACACTCCCTAGCTTCATCTGTCAACTTACTGGCACTCGTGGTAGAGCACTGTTGCGAACAGGTGATGTTGTGGATTGGGGACAATGCTTCAATTCATTTGTCCACCAGTCAGTCTTCCATGCAGTCCACCCATGTTACCGAAGTGAGCACTCCTCCAGCTCTTCCAATCCTTGCTCTTTTTCTCCTGACACAGACTTCAATCCTAGACCTCAAAATAACTGTCGTTGCGGGCGCCGCAGGCCGCTAGCAAACCTTTGCACTAACAGAGACAACAGCGACTCGCATGACAAGCTGAGTCGCTGAAGGACGGAAACTGGTGGGTTGCCTTTAAAAAGTGATAAGTGGTGGGGTCCCGGGCTCGAGCACCCAGGAGCCCCTCCTTTAATCCGGCCTGCTAATAGTATACTAAATAGTCTATTATATATCAAAATAACTAAATAGGGTCATCTAGACTGGTGTTTTTGATGCTATCCTTTTTTTTTGTGGATGGCAAACCCCACTGTTTCCTATAGGTTGTTCACATGTCCATTTTTTCTTCCACGGATGTGCAGACAGTGAGAAAAAATTGCACCATGATTGTTATGTCTTACATGCAGACCACGTAATCCATAGCAGTCAATGATCCGACAAAAAAAACGGCACATGCATGACATCCGTATGCGACTGTTTTTTACTGCAAATGTTGCTAGCAACCCATGGGCAGAGTAAGAAGTACTTTAGAACCCATCAGTTTTTTTGCATATGTGATATCGTTACATATAGTCTGATGACAGACATCACGTCTGCATTTTTTGCAGATGAGCAGCGGACACGCCCATCTAAATTAGCCCTTACTTTTTGTCTTTAACTTTTTTTTTTACTTTAACTTATCATAAGCTTAAAATATTATGTTCCATAATATAATAATAATAATCTCCATAATAATCACCTCCATATAAATATTAATAATCATGTCAATAAATAATCTGAATATTACAATAATTTCATATTAATAATAAACATCACAATAATGATAATCATCTCAATAATAATAATAATTAAATAAATTCCATAGTCAGTGAAGCTCTTACTTACTATAAAGTCTATAGTCCCCGCCACTAAGTCCATAGCCTAGTGGATAGAGACTCTGTCTTGTATATCTATGGAGTGTGGAGGTTATGGGTTCATATCCAGGGCGGGCAAAAATGAATAAAATTGTGTCTGGGGAGTCCCTGGAGATGTAGAGACACCATGTATGGACAAATGGTGATATTACCATGATGATGTGGTCCCTGCTCTGTCGCAACACCCACACATCTCTCAAATGGAATGCTCTGCCTGATGGACAGATACAAGGATCTGTGGAAGTCATTCAGTATCACAAGTAACAGAAACCTTGTTATTGAATCGTTTGGCTTTGCAATCATGCAAATTGAACAACACAGGATGCCGAGTTTCTTCTAACATGTTCAATTTAGAAAAGGCTTCTTCACCCCCGGAGGCCAGAGCTTAGGGTCA
The DNA here is from genome assembly GCA_019512145.1 of Engystomops pustulosus. Lineage (NCBI taxonomy): Eukaryota > Metazoa > Chordata > Amphibia > Anura > Leptodactylidae > Engystomops > Engystomops pustulosus. The sequence goes on from CM033647.1 coordinate 118,694,119, forward strand.
GATTTTTCTTTAATTCCACAGTAGGTGACACAAGGGAGGAGAAATGTGGTATGAACTGCCAGTAGATAGTCATATAGCTGTAGCTGTATAGCTCATAGTCCAACTGGGTGAGGCTAGTGGAGAACCGCAGAACAACTTGGAAGGATATATCTGTAGCCCTTGTCAGAAATATATATCCGAGGAACGAAGAACTCTTCTGGTAGAACTGGCACTTCTAAAGTTTGCATATAGGCGATGTGGCCCTTAGACGCCTGAGAACCTGTCACGTGGGCCTGATGGGATTCCAGGTCAATAGGGAACAAGTCTCTGAAAATGTTGTTGACAAATTCTTGAAAGACAGCGGCAGCACTGATTGCCTGACGCAACTCGAAGTGCCCATCTCAAGTGTTGAAGGCAGTCTTCCATTCATCCCCTTCACGGATGCAGATGAGATTATATGCTCCCCGAAGGTAACTTTATTAAGCCCATGATAGTTCTATGCAGGGGCAGAGAGAACACTTTTCTTGGCCACCAAAAAGAATCCAGCATCGCGGCAGGAGATGAAGACTTGTGGATGAACCCTTTCTGCAGATTCTCTTGATATAGCTGACATAGCCGTGGGCTTGACCATCGTGGCGGAGACATGCCCGGCAGCAACTCAATAGGGCAGTCATAAGCCATAAGCCATGCATGTCTAAGTACTGACTATTCTTACGGTGAAACTGCGAATGGCTCATTAAATCAGTTATGGTTGCTGCGGAAGGCAGACAAACTGGAGTAGCAGAAGAATCCGCAGGAGCTTGACGCTGGAGCTGAGTAGCCCATGCTTGCTTCAGCATGGCGGGACTTGTCTGAGTTGCGATCTTGCACGGCAAAATGCCGGGACTTGCTGACCACTATGGTGGTAAGATCGACCTGAACAGGTAGCGGAACCACGGTGGGATCCGTGGCCGGATCTTACTGTCACGATCAAGGTAGTGGATCCTCTAAACCACTGTGGGCGATGACGTAAGCCGAACGGGGACAGGAGTCTAAGTGGTACCTGGTTTTACCAACCCTGCGCGAATGAGGTTGGACCTTGCAGCGTGGTACCACCCAGGTTCGTTCCCCAGGCACGACTTTTCCCGGGGTTGGCAGCCAAGGTGTAGTGCAGAATCGTTAGGCAAACTCGTGGTCATGGACAGGCAGGAGGTCAAGACATGCAGCACAGGTTTGGAGTCAGGGATATAGCAATGGGGCAGGACAGGCGCACGGATTCGGAGTCACTAACGGAATCAAGGTCACAATGGGAAATCTGAATAAACGCAGAGGGCTTGGAATACAGCTTGTCTCAGGCATGCAAGCACAAAGATCCGCAGGGAACATAGAAAGGGGCTGGAATAAATTAGGGCAGGGAGCTGGCCAGCGCCAATTAGTGGCGCGCTGGCCCTTTAATTTTGCAGAGCCGGCACACGCACTAGGACACGGGAGAGCGCGCGCCGGAGCGTGGCCACTACGAGGATCGCCGCTGGAGCCGGGACAGGTGAGACCAGACGCTGGGCACACAGAGGTACACGGGTACGCCTGCGACCCCAGATATGGGTCGCAGGGGAACCGTGACATTACAGTTTATATTTATAGCCGTTTCTGGGCAGTGATTTAGAATTTTTATTGTTTTTTTAGAGATGAGCGAAAATACTCGTCCGAGCTTGATGCTCATTCGAGCATTAGCGTACTCGCAACTGCTCGTTGCTCGGATGACTATTTCGCCAGCTCGAGAAAATGGCATCTCCCGCCGTTTAGATTTTTGGCGGCCAGAAACAGAGCCAATCACAAGCCAGGAGACTCTGCAGTACATCCAGCATCACGTGGTACGCTTACATGTGGATAGCAGTGGTTGGCTGGCCTGATCAGGTGACCCTGGAATATACTAGCCACTGGCCACGGTGCTCGGATCATTCTCTCCCTTTTGTGTGCTGTCAGTGTTGCAAATGCAATTTCATCTAGCTTAGTCTGCCTGCTACTGTTTAGCAAGGTGGGCTCCAGAAATCCCAATCCACATTCTCTCTGCCGTACTGTACGTCACGTGGGGCGTAATCAAATACGGTCTTTTGTTCACATCAATACCGCGACATTTTAAAAAAATTGTCTGTGTTGGTTAGAAACTAGCCATAGCAATCATCTTCTGAGGTAGCTGTCTTATTTCTTCTGTCCTATTTCTTCTTTTACCCAAATAAATTTCAGTTTATATTCTCTTTTGTCTATAAAATAGACTTTTATTTGGAAATGTTGAACCCAGGGGCTAAGGGTAGAGGACGAGGGGCGCGGAATCCAATTACTGCAAGGGCTCAGAGGCTGTGTGTCCGGGGCGGGTTGAGAAACCACCTGCTGATGAGCAGGGGACGCCGCAGAGCTACACTCCCTAGCTTCATCTCTCAACTACTCGCCTCGTGGTAGAGCACTGTTGCGAACAGGTGATGTTGTGGATTGGGGACAATGCTTCAATTCATTTGTCCACCAGTCAGTCTTCCACAGCCTCGCGCTGAAGATCGGGACCCACGCTGAAGATCGGGACACCGGAGGGCGAGTATTACGTTTTTTATTTTTTTTCTTGACTCGTGTATAAGCCGAGGTGAAGTTTTTCAGCACATTTTTTGTGCTGAAAAACTCGGCTTATACACGAGTATATACGGTAATAGTTTTGCAGAATAAAAACGCATTTAGTGAGAAAAATTGCTTCTTTTTGCATCGCCATGTTCTAAGAGGCATTTTGGTTGATTGAGCTGTATAAGGGCTTATTTTGTGCGTGATGAGTTGTACTTTTGATTTGAATCAAGCAGTCCACCCATGTTACCGAAGTGAGCACTCCTCCAGCTCTTCCAACTCAATCTCCTTCCCCCCAGTCTGCCACCTCCCAGGAAAATGTGGAAATTGATCCGGCATACTCTGAGGAACTGTTTTCTGGACCCTTCCCAGAGTCACAAACCACTTCTCAGGTTGCTACTGAGCTCTTTGCCGATTCCCTGAGCTCTTTTCTGAGCTCTTTCCAGCAGTTGCAGTCTGTGGGTGATGACATTTTTGACGTAGTGGAAGAAGTGTGTAAAGAGGTGTCGGACGATGAGGAGACACGGTTGACAGTGGTGAAGTTGTTGTCAGGGCAGGAAGTCCGAAAGGGGAAGAAGACTGAGGGATCGGAGGATGATGAGGTGACAGACCCAAGCTGGGTTGATAGGCCGGGTAAAGAAGTCCTATACCAGAACAGGTTGGAAGAGGCAGTGGTGGGGCCAGACGAAGAGGCAGGGCCAGAGCTGGCGCATCAGCGCCAAATGTTTCACGTAGTGAAGCTCTTGTGGCGAGAACTAGATTTTCTGAAGTCTGGAGGTTCTTTAAAGAAACAGCGGATGACCGACGGACTGTGGTGTGCAACCTGTGCCACACCAGGATCAGCAGGGGGTTCCACCACTATTAGCTTAAACACCACCAGTATGCGCAGGCATATGGTTCCACACCCCACTCAGTGGAACCAAGGCCGTTCACCTCCGGCCGGGCCCACCACTGCTCCTTCCCCTGTGTCATTTGCTGCCTCTGCTAGTCAGCCCCCTGCCCAGGACCCCGGCACAAACACCTCCCCGCTCGAAAACCACAATTTCGCCTCCACGATCCTCCACAGCGTCCACCAATGTCTCCATGCGCAGCGTTCACCTGTCTATACCCCAGACACTGGAGCGCAAGAGGAAATACAGTTCCACGCCCAAGCCCTCAACGTCCACATCTCCAAATTGTTCAGCCTGGAGATGCTTCCCTATAGGCTGATAGAGACCGAGGCCTTTTGCAACCTCATGGCGGCTGCCGCCCCTCAGTATTCGGTCCCCAGCCGCCACTACTTTTCCCTATGTGCTGTCCCAGCCCTGCACCAGCATGTGTCAAACAACATCATCCGTGCCATGACCAACGCCGCTTCTGACAAGGTCCACCTAACCACGGACGCGTTGACGAGTGCTGCCGGGCAGGGCCACTATATATCACTAACGGCACATTGGGTTAACTTGGTGGAGGCTGGGACCGAGTCTGACCCTGGAGCCGCTCATATACTGCCGACGCCGAGGATTGCGGGCCTACCTCGGTCACGGTCTCTCAGGCCTACTATGCCTCCTCCTCCTCCCACCCCTCTCCACCTCCGTCCTCACGTCAGCATCCAGAGATCTAGGCCAGCAGTTAGTGTGCGGCTAAGCGAACAGCAGGCACTGCTCAAAACTGCTGAGACCAGGCGGTAAAAAGGCACCACGGCCAAGACTTACCGGGCATCACTGCACCCCACGCATCGTGGCTGGCACCGCGAACCTGAGCAGGCATGGTTGTGTGTGACAACGGCATAACCTGGTGGCGGCTCTGCAAGCAGGAACTGACACATGTTTTCAATCTGATAGTTCATCGTTTCCTCAAGACATACCCCAATCTGTCTGATTCTGCTCACAAAGGTGCGCCGCATCTGTGCGCATTTCAACAAGGCGACACACAGATGCTGCCAACTCTCAGGCCTACTATGCCGCCTCCAACTGCCCACTCCCCGTCTGTTGTGCGTCGTGCACACGAGGTGGATTTCAACATTAACCATGTTATCCAGAGTTTACCAACAGTGCAGGGCGATTGTAGACTGCCAGATGTCAACTTCCACCAGAACTGCTAGTCAGGTCACTCAGCTTCCTCAAGTCTACAATGAGGAGTGGGCGTGAATGTCTGATATCTGTCAGGTGCTGAGTAACTTTGAGGAGTCAACACAGATGGTCAGTGGAGATGCCACCATCATCAGCCTCACCATCCCGCTGCTTGGCCTGTTGAAAAACTCTCTGGTCAGCATGAAGTCGGAAGCTTTGCACTCAAGAGACAGGGGAAGAAGTTTCCCTTGTTGATAGCCAGAGCACCCTCCGGTCTGTTTCTCCTCGGAGGAGGATGAGGAGGAAGAGAAGGAGAATGTCGGCGAGACAGAAGAGGGGACCATTGTTCAGTCCTTATTAACTGTTCAGCGTGTATGGACAGAAGAAGAGGAGTTGGAGGAGGAGGAAGAAATGGAGAGTCAGGCCAGTGAGGGGAGTGAATTCTTGCACGTTGGGACTCTGGCGCATATGGCAGATTTCATGCCAGGCTGCCTATCCAGTGACCCTTGGGTTCGAAGAATTTTTTCCAGCACCGATTACTGGGTATTCACTCTCCTGGACCCACGGTACAAGCAAAATCTTTCCACTCTCATTCCTGTAGAGGAAAGGAGTGTGAAAGTGCATGAATACCAGCAGGCCCTGGTGCACAAGCTGAAACAGTCTTTCCCATCTGACACCGCTAGCGGCAGAGGGTGTACTTTTGCTGGACAAGTAGCGAGGTAGAGTAGGCGAGCAGGCAGCTTGTCCAGCACTGGCAGGGGTACGCTTTACAAGGCCTTTGCTAATTTTATGTCACCCCAGCAAGACACTGTCACCTGTCCCCAGTCTCGGCAGAGTAGGGGTGAACTTTACAGAAAGACGGTGAGGGAGTATGTAGCTGACCATACCATCGTCCTAAATGATCACACAGCTCCCTACAACTACTGGGTTTCAAAGCTGGACATCTGGCCCCAACTGGCGCTGTATGCCTTGGAGGTTCTTGCCTGCCCTGTCACTAGCGTGTTGTCAGAGCGTTTTCAGTGCAGCTGGTGGCATCATCACCGATAAGCGTACACGCCAGTCGACTGACAGTGCTGACCGGCTGACACTTATCAAATGAATCAAGCATGGATTTCTCATGATTTCCATTCTCCACCAGGTGAAAGCATCTCAACCTGCATAATTCTTATGTATGCACTCCTCCTCATTCTCCTCCTTCTCCCCCTTCTCTTCCTCTTTGTACACTAAAGCAGAGGCAAATGGCCGCCATGCTTTGTTATGGACTAAATATACCGTCAACCATTTGTCCACATAGGAAATCATTTCAGCGCTTCTTGCTCACCTCCTTTGGTTCCTCTCTGCTGTGATAACCAGGCCAAATACTGATACGTACACTGCTACACGTTATCCTCGCCAAAAGGAATTTTTTGAATTGGTTTGAAGCCTGAGTCCATTTGGGGTTTGTTGCCATGCCACTCTCTAGCCTGTCGCTGCCTCCGCATCCCGTCCCCTATAGTGTCAGGGTCAATTATTGGGTGTTTTAGATGCTATCTCGCCTCACTCGGGCACTCTGTCATCGCCATGCTATTGCCCATAATTTTGACATAATGGTGCGATTAGGAAGCCTCATAGGCATCTATGCATGCTGCCCCTGCTGTTTCCTGTCCATTTCCGTGGTGTTTCCATCATTTTCTGAGGTTTCCAGGTTTTTGGCCAAGCTGCCCTGTGCAGAGCCTTGGTCCCCTTGAAAAATGATCAAGTCTCCCATTTTGACTTCAATGGGGCTCGTTATACGAAACAAGCACTCGAGTATAGGAAAAAGTTTGACTCGAATAACGAGCTCTCGAGCATTTTAGTGCTCGCTCATCTGTAGATTTCTTATTTTATTTTTTTTTTAAACTTATCATTTTTTTGTTTTAGTATTTTTCAGGCCCCCTAGGGTACTTTAACCCTAGGTTTACTGATTGATCCTATCATATACTGCCATTCAACAGTTTGGAACATCATTTATTACAATTTGCAAATCACACATTGTAATAGATGGGTTAAAACGAGACAGCCTCGGGTCTTCGTATGACCTGAAGCAGTCATAGCATCAGACCGCCACTTTTTAATGCCGCCAGCAGTTTTGCGGGTATTACTGGTTGGTGTTTTCTGCAATATGCAGCAAACACTCACCGACTATGGAGAGGGCTCAGCCTGTGAGCCCTCTCTAAACACATGCAGCCAAAACTTGACTTAGCACTAGGTCACATGTCGCTAAGAGGTGTAAGCAAGAAAAACTAAAATATCACATTGTCATAAGTATTCAGAGTCGAAGCACCTTTTTGAGCTAATACAACCATGAGGTGTCTTAGGAATGAAGCAACAAGCTTTTCACGCCTGGATTTGGGGATCCTCTGCTATTCTTCCTTGCAAATCATCACCAGTTCCCTCAGGTTGGATGGTGAATGTTGGTGGGCAGCCATTTTTAAGTCGCTCTATAGATGCTCAATTAGGTGCTCAGTCAGGGCTCTGGCTGGGCCAGTCAAAAATGGTCATAGAGTTTTCTGCCTGACTTTGCACTGAAAAGAATGTGCAAACTGCTTGCAAATGTATTTATAAAGTGTCTATGCCAGTTTTTTGTCACGGCTGCACTGTGTCTGACAAGACACAAAACGTGCACCTTAGTTAGAGTTTGTGCCACATCTATTACTGTCAGCCACCACAGTTCTGCCTGCGTCCCAATTCTGCACCATGAACAAAGTGCTCCAAAAAAACAGGTGCACACTTCCAGAGCAGTGCAGGGTGCACCAGATTAATGAAGACTGAGCGCCAGTTTTTATTAATATTGCACACTCTGCACACTACACGGGCAAACTGCACTTTTCACTAGTTTTGATAAATGTGGACTATTGTCTTATTGGAAGGTGAACCTTGGCCCAGTCTGAGGTGCAGAGCACTCTGGAAGAGGTTTTCATTTAGGATATATTAGTACATATCTTGAGCATTCCTCTTTTCTTCAATTGCAACCAGTAGTCCTGTTCCTGCAGCTGAAAAACACCCCTATAGTTTGATGCTGCCACCACCATGTTTAAATGTATCCATATATACCCTGTAGATCTATCACTATCTTTCTCTATTTATCATTATACATATATCTCTAAATGTGTCAGTCTCTTTCTGTATATCTTTATCTAACTCTCTATTTATTTAGTTATCTATCTTTATATCTATATATCTGTCTGTCTGTATTTATGTCTATGTATATAGTATGTCCTTTCTCTCTATTGGCCCATTGTTGCAGGAATTGGATCCATTTTCAATAACATTTCAATCTTTTGCGATAATAATAATCTTTATATAGCGCCCTCAAATTCTGTACCGTTTTACAGATTTTGGGCAACATACATATAAAATAAGACATTACAGACTTCCGGTTCCGGCTCTGATGGAGAAAGACGCGTGCTAGTGCGCTCCGTCTAACGCCCACCGCACATAGCTCCAGACCAGCCCTAAAATCAGCTTGGAGGCCCGTATTAACAGAGCCTCCGACATAACATCGAGGACATTCTTTTATGGAGCGGTACTTGCTTCGAAGTGGCCAGAAATCGTGCCCATCTCCCCGCCCGAAAACCAATAGCACGTGTCATCCCTGCGCTGGAATGCCGTCCCTGGAGTCTCATACCACAGACTCAATGGAAGAGAACCTGCAGTCGCATCAACTAAACAGCGCAGAAACCTACCTTCCTGATACGCCAAGACCACAGGTGGGTGAGGTGGATTACCAGCGATTGGCGAAAGAAGTGGCAAAATGTTTTGCCCCGGACCTGGTCAGCACACTGAGGGCGGCCATACAGGCCACGCTCACGGAAGTGAAGGGTAAAGTGCAGGACCATGAGGCGCGACTTACAGTCCTTGAGGAGCGTTTCAGAGAGGGGAAAGACTCTGAGGCAGCCATGTTATCCGCTCAAAAACGCTTGGAACGATTAACTACCACCCTAGCAGATCGTATTGAAGACCTGGAAAACAGGTCTAGACGCAGTAACCTGCGGTTAGTGGGACTCCCAGAGAGTGTCACGGGGGTGCCCTTCGCAGGGTGTTTGAAGAAGACCTACCACAGGCCCTTAGGGTGGGCGCCAGGAGACTGGTGGAGAGGGCACATCGAATAGGCCCCCCAGGAACAAACAGCAATAACGTCTGTGAGGCAGCGCCAGACTCCACAGCGCGACCAAGGCAAGCAATTGCTAAGTACCTGAACTATGCCGATAAAGAAGAGCTCCTGCGAGCATATCGGAACATGAGAGCCCCACTCTTTTTACGAGGTCAGAAAGTCCTTCTTTTGCTGTTCAGCCCACTGTGTTCTGCATTGGCGGCAAAAAATGCCTGATTCCAACTAGCTTATCCAGCAGTACTACATATTAAGACGCAAGATGGTGTCCAACATGAATTCAGCGAAGCAGAGACTTTTGTGGCGCAAATTACAACTGACAACTTACAGCTACATGAAAGAAGACGCGCCCCCATCTCCAGAAGATATGTAGAAGAGGACGACCAGAATGACCAGCATCGAGTTTCCCATGACACTGCAGATCTAGAGAGCCGCGAGACCCGGACGCGGTCAGGAAAATCGACACATGGAGCCCGGAGCCCGGAGCCAGCGCAATGCAAGGGACACTTGATAGTTCTAACATTTTTCTCAGTTAAGGTACTGTTGTTACCAGTTTATTAAGATTATCAGTTGAGTATGTTTTATACCTATGCCCTGCATCTGACGTGGAGGGGGAGGGGAGTCAGGAATAGGGAGAAACAACGGTGGGTGGACAGAATATGGGATGAGCAGAAGAAAAGTACGGACCCTGGGGGGGGGGACTGTATAAGCAAGGGAGTGAGTGAAACTATGGGTGACATCAATACTTTGGGATAGGGAGAGATGGGGGGGGGGGGATTTGGTACTTCAATCTTGATAATACTGACAGGTGGGGGGTGAGTGACTCACGTGACATCAGAAAAAAGGAGGTCACGAGCTTGTATGCACAGACGTCTCTTTGAAAGGAGCCTAGAGATATAAATTTTCTTTAGTCCTTCAACTGGAAAACGGGACATAGTTTTATTTGAGTAGACTAAAAACAGGATCACTAACCTTACAGGTTAGATAATAAGACGGGGAGGGAAGGGAAGTTATACATATATATAATTTGTTTGAATTGCGTGTTTTTGTGTACAGTTTTGTGTGCATTCAAATTGTGAAGTCCCCTTGAACTGCTCACTGCATTTACCTAGAGATCATAAAACACGGTGTAACTAGTGAGAATAATGCGGGTTATATCATGGAATGTCAAGGGGCTACGAGCTCCACAAAAACGAATGATGGTGCTGAGACATTTGAAAAAATTGCGAGTAGATATAGCGCTACTGCAGGAGACACACCTGACAGAAGATGACTTTCCGAGAATGTGCAAACTACGGGTAGGAGCAGCATATGGTTCTTCAGCTACAGAGAGGAAAGCAAGGGTAATGATACTAATTAACAAATCTTTGGCCAACCAGGTACAGCACGTGGAACAAGGTACAGAAGGAAGACTAATAAAGGTAAAATTACTATTACCTAATGGCACCCTAAGCATATATAATGTCTACCTTTTTTGACAGACTAGGCTCAAAAATGTTATCAGATGGCGAACCCTGAAAGCTGGTGGGAGGGGATTTCAATGACGTTATTAAGGTTGAGGAATATAGGAAGCGACCAGAACAGCAACGGACGAGACTGGAAGTTATTGAGACTCCACTATCCCAATTTAAACAATTGACTGGATTGGTAGATACTTGGAGACTTAACCACCCACAAGATAGGGAGTTTACGCACTACTTTCACCAACATGACACATGGTCAAGATTAGATTACATGTTCCTGTCCAACCCCCTAATTCCGAAAATGTACAGATAGGGGACATGGTCATATCCGATCACTCACCGTTACAGCTAGATTGGCAGATGTAAGCCCTAAGGGCACTGACATCCTATGAAGATTTCCCTCTTTTTTGACTAAGGATGAGAACTTCCTGAATTTATTGCAAGGATGGTGGCAAGAATATCTAGGGGGGAATGGGGGACATGCCACTGACTCCCCACTATTATGGGAAACAGCGGAAGGTGGTGATGAGAGGTTGAATTGACACTTATTACCGGGGACTTAAAAAGGCAACACATAAACAGTATCAATTGGCGAGTGGGAAAGTTCGGAAGGCATACACTGAGTTTCTATCCAGACGCAGAGGGAATATTCCGAGTGGGCGGAGAGGGAAGAGAGTTTTGTATGATCCCAATTTGAGGTAGATCTTCATAAATACGGCGATAAATTGGGTAAACTCCTGGCCAACCTGGCAAAGGGAAGAAGGACGTCGACACATATCCTTAGAATAAAAGCTAAGACAGGGACGGTCAAAACAGGCCCGGCCGAGGTTAACGCAGTGTTGGGAGAGTTTTATGAGTCCTTATATTCAGGTCCTATAATCAGTGGAGAGCGGGGCAAAGCCTTTTTAGACAAGATATCACTCCCCAAATTAACCTCAGAACAACTACAAACATTGAACGCCCCAATCACGGCAGAGGAGATCCAAAACATTATCAAAGAACTTCCAAATGGCAAGGCACCAGGGCTGGATGGCTACTCGGGGGAATTTTACCAGGCACTGCGCCCCCAGTTGGCGCCACTGTTGGCACCCCTATTTACTAAGTTCACACAAGGCACCCCATTATCCACCCATATGAACACAGCATACGTGAAATTGCTACCCAAGAAAGGGAAAGACCTAGAGAACCCAACATCGTATCGCCCAATCTCTTTAATTAACTTAGACCTGAAAATCCTATCCAAACTATACTCAAATGGGCTTTACAGTAGGGCGCTCGGCGGTAACGAACTTACGCAGAGTACTGCTGGCTTTGGATATCGCATCCCATCGTCCTGTGGGGGAGAAGGCACCTGCCCTGGTCACCATTGACGCAGAAAAAGCTTTTGATAATGTGTGTTGGGAGTGGCTAGGGCAGGTGCTTGACAATATGGGGTTCATAGGCTCATTTAGAGACTATATGTCTGTGCTGTACAGTGGGGCTTGGGCGCGGGTGAACACCCCGGGATTTATTTCCAAACCATTTGCTTTACTGAAAGGTATACGCCAGGGGTGTCCGCTCTTGCCTTTATTATTCAACATTGCAGTGGAACCACTGGCAAGATTTTGAGCTGAATCCTCGGAGCTCAAGGGGATAAAAATAGGGAATTCGACCCTTCGTGTTGCCCTCTTCGCAGACGACATAGTGTTGTTCCTTGAGGACCCGGTAGATACCCTGCAAGGAGTGATGCGAATATTCGAAGAATTTGGTAGTTTCTAAGGATTCAGAGTTAATCTAACTAAAAGTGAGATTCTATTCTTAGGACCACGGCGACCCCCCCACTTGCCCCAGGGAACATCCATATGCGACATACCAGTAGCCCCAACATGGATACGCTACTTGGAGATCAAGGTAGGCAGGATGCCGGACTCTCTTTATGCGCTGAATTATCCACCGCTCTTTGCTAAGATAGCTAAGGAACTCAAACATTGGCACAATTTGCCTCTGTCGCTACTAGGCAGAAATCAATTAGTTAAAATGATGAGCCTTTCTAAGTTACTATACCCCATGCAAACCATCCCCATATTAATCAAACACAAAGATGTCATGTCCCTACACAGGGTGATCACACATTTTTTGTGGCGGGGGAAGCGCCCGCGTATAGGTCTATGCAAACTAATGGTCCCCAATGATAAAGGGGGTATGGGTCTCCCAGACATAAGACGATACAATCTAGCATGTCTTCTCAGACATATTATAGACTGGTTGAAAGACACTAACCATTACTCAGATGTAGCCTTAGAGATGGAGAACTGCTCCCCATGGGACTTGAGAACACTTCTTCATGTACCAATAGGGAAGCAACCTGTTACAATCAAACAATCCGCGACATTCAGAGACACAATTGCAGCTTGGAAAGCGATACGCAAGGGCTTGTGTCTGCCATGGATAATATCTAAACACCTCCCCTTGTGGAATCATCTCTGCTTCCCTCAGGGTCACCAGAGTAGGCTATTTGTGGAATGGAGAAAAAAAGGGATACATACAATCAAGGATCTTTTACACCAATAGGAACACAGGTGGCTGACCAGAGAAGAACTGATAGGGAACTATGACCTGGGGGGACCCCAATTCTTCAAGTTCGCCCAAATCAAGCACTTTTGTATGGATACGGTTAGAGACATGGCACAGTAGGTGGGTCAACACCAATTTGATAATATCTTACCCATGTCGATATGCACGGGAGGGATTTCACTCTTGTATAAGGCACTGCGGAGGAGGATAGAGAAGGAGGACCTATCATTCTCTGGGTGGGTGACACAACTGGGAGGCGAGGAGACGGCAGACAAAATCCTGAAAGGTTGGCAGGTCCTATGCTCAGCATTAGTGAACCAAGTGTTGAGAGACACACATTTTAGAATTATACACAGGGCAATATAAGCTTTTAACCTCCCACCAACCCCAGCCAACCCCCAAAGGTTGATGGCTTGCCCAAAATGTCAGACGTCAGGTACAGACCTATATCATGGCTTGTGGCTGTGCGAAAAGTCACTGGTCTTCTGGGAGCAAATCCGGGAAGTAGGAGATGACCTATGGAAGCGAGCAATACCCATGGACCCGATGACTTATGTGTTCCATTACAACACTCAACAAGATCACGAGAGCCTCCAGAATTTCTGTTGGTTGCCAAAATTGTTTCACGTGCTGTGCCTGGTGGCAAGGAGGTCATTGCTGCAACAATGGCTGGAACTTAATGTTCCCACAAGGAACAAGGTAATAGAACAGATGAAGAAACTCTTTCATGTAGAAAGGATGGATGCTGAACGCTGTAAGTCCAAATTGGCGGGCAAGCTTTTTAAGAAGTGGAGGCTATTCATTGTAAAATACTTTACACACTGACCCAATGGTATCTTACAGAGCAGCTCAAGGGTACCCTAGCCTGATGGGGACTAACTTGAATTTAAGGGAAGAAAGTACGATATTCTTTACCCCTTTCTTCTTCAATTCTGCTTTACTTTCAGAGTCCTTAATTTTCTGAAGCCATAATTATCTAAATATGCTGTCGTCTATGATAACAATGTGGAATTTTACTTAAGCAAAGCAGCTAGGAGTGTGCTGTCCGATAACTCATGTATGCACACATATGTCTTTATGTTAAATGGCCTGCGTGCCAGTCAATTGTTTGTTCGTCTGTTCATTTATATGAAAATAAAATAAAACTATAAATAAAAAAACTAAGACATTACAGAGTAACAACAGTAGGGGCCCTACTTGCAAGAGCTTAAAGTCTACGAGGATGAGGGGGTGACAAATGAGATATAAGAGCTTGTATAATGGTCCAGCCATTTTTATAAGGGGATGGAATAAAAATAATTTAATAAATTTAAAAAAAAATGCTGCTGCTTGAACCAGCCATCAGCCACCATCTTATGTACAAAGTCCAAAGTCATTGGGATTGCAAAGAAGCATTTTCAGGGCTGTATTTTCTGAGTAGCTGTTCATTTCAATTATTTTTAGTTTTTTTCTAAAGTATGCAAAATGGACAAAAAAATGGCAAATTTATCATTTTCTGTACACAGTATTCACACGTAGTATGGGATGCTGGCTAAATTAACCTAATCTTATATTCTGCTATTTCTCCCGTGCATGAGGACACCCAATGTGTATGTGTGAATTGCTGTATGGGCATGTGCCACGGCCTGGCACAAAAGGAGGCAGTTGGGACTTTTTTGTCCTATAAATCCCTTAACTGAATTTAGAGGCACATACAGCATTTTGGACAGTCTTGACTGCAGGGGGATTGCAATCTCCCAATAAATCATGTCACTTCCTAAAGTAGACCCCTCAAGCTATTTATTGAGTGGTTTAGCATTTTCATAGGCGCTCTGGATTTTTTCAGACTTTTTCTTAAAAAGACAGAAAAATGAAATATTTTTTTTAGCAAATGGGTCAATTTATGCGATCATTTTTCATACACAGTTCAGGAAGTGGGTAATATTGATCTCATTTCACATTCTGCTATACCCAATATGTGTGTATGAGCTGCTAAATGGGCACGTGCCACGGCCTTGCACAAAAGGAGGCAATTTTGTCTTATGTGGTCAATAAAACTCTTTGCGAATAACTACTCATAAAAAGCAGATCTACAAAGTATTCATCTAGGGGTATAAGGAAATTTTTAGAGAAAAAAGAGAAAAAAAATAGTCATGTACACGCAGATAAAGGTATCTGCATCATTCAGTTAATGGGAGACAAACTTTACACCCCCCCCCTATACTTTTTCCCTTTGGCAAAATAAAGAAACATTCTGGAAAAAAAGGGGGAAAAAAAATCACATTTGGCTATTTCAAAATGAATTACTAATAATTCAGAACAGTGTGGTACTTCTGAAAGTGAGGATGACTGCACAGGCCTGGCTGTGAGGGACATGAGGCACAGAAGTAACAGGAACCTCTATGCTGCCCATTTTTACTGCAGACTCGACACCTTTTCTGGGGGTAGTTACAGGTTTCTGTTGCGGGAATGGGACTGATAAGATGCCTTACAGTTAATCTTTCGACATTTTCACATTCAAGGCTTTGTCTGGTGTCCTGAGGTTCAAATATGAGGCCTTCAATGATTTTCTCCTGAAAATCAAGGTATGTGTCCCTGCCTCCCTTCTTTTTATAAAGAAGAAAGGCATTGTGGATTCCGATTTGATTTAGGTAAATTGCTACTCTTTTGTACCAAGTTTTAGTTTTTCGTTTGACTAAATAGGGTTGCAACACCTGGTCGCTTAAATCTATCCCCCCCCATGTACTTATTGTACTCGGCCACACTAACTGGCTTTTGCTTGTGTGCTGGTGCCCCTCTTTCCCGCACTGATACGGATTCCGCAGAAAGGATGGTGCTGCCAGTTTTCTCTGTCAAGATGGAGACACTGTGGCACAACCCCATCTAAAGGTAGCCAACAGGTTTCACTGGCAGAAACCTCCCACAGATTGCTTCATAGGGCCTACTAGGTACCTATCCAACTTCCTAATATCTATCCCCATCTGCCCAATACATGTTCCCAGGGCTGTAACACCCTGGATGATATGTCCCATATCCGGTGGCATTGCCTTATAGTTGCTTCTCTGTGGAACAATGTCAAGACCCTTATCTGATCCCTGTTAGGTACTGCAACACCAGTGACCCCGGCTGGGAGACAAGCCAGCAAAGGTCAAAAACAAAGCCCATCGACTAATTCAATTCATAGCATTGGCAACTTGAATACACCTAGCAGGGAAATGGAAATCGCCGGATCTGTAGTTTACAGCGGTCAAAAATGCAATTAACCTACTGATGTTGTTTGAGAGAATTGAGGCGACCAGGACTAACACCTTCAGTTTGAAGGGATATGGAACCCTTTGATTGTTTTGCAGGGCTCCCCCAACATAGAGAGGGCTTTAGTACTGTCACCCTAAAGACTCATCTGTAACTTCATGGCTCATATGAGTCCTCTACCAAAACAAATTTCTTCATTTGCTACACTTACAACAATCTTGTGTTGAAGCCTTTTTCTCTCTCTTCTCCCCCGGTGTGCCCATTCCCCTTATACTTTATTGCTCAAATAATACAGTAGCTGGCTATGTATCCAATGAGACTGTGTTATATGTTTCTCTGGTTCTATTATAATGTGCCTTTTTGCTTTTTGATTAATAAAGTTTACTTGAAACTAAAAAAGTCACAATGCAAATCTGCTCTGAATAGTGCACCTTCCCTTCAATGCCATGGCGTACTCGGGAGAAATTGGGTATCAAACTTTGTGGAGTGTTGTGGTATTTTATCCACTGAGAATGTGTGCATTATTTTAAAAACACATTCATGTAGCCAAAAAAATTTAAATGTCAAAATTGCACACGTTTTTGTTTTAACCCCTGTAAAATAATTAAAGGATTAACAAACTTTATAAACTTTGATTTAAATACCTTGAGGGGTGTAGTTTCTATAATTTATGAAGTTTTACTGTTACTTAAGCCTCTCAAAGTGACTTGGAATCTGAGCAGGTCCTCAAAAGCATGATTTTGTGTTTTATAAGAAAATGTGAAAAATCAGACCTAAAGTTCAAAGCCCCATTAAAAACTACAAAAATGAAAGGATGCATAAAACCTCCAAAACATAAAGCAGACATTGAGTAAATGTGAATTTTTCAAAATTTTCAACAAATGATATGCACTGTCATTACTGTAATTAAGGAGTGTGCTGGTTGGACAAGTGCTTACTACCTGGTAAGGGGTGGGAGCATGTGGTCCAGTCTTGGGGAGAAGTCAGTTTATGGTCAGTTTCATCACAGAGAAGTGTTCCAGCCCAGGCAAACTGCCTGACACCTTAGCCAGTCACAAGAGACTTGGCCAGAGCAGAGGTCCACCACTAAGACTAGGCTCCATCTCTACCAGCCCAGCCTAAAGCTATTCTCCAGGCTGTGAGTAACCACCTTCCTGTGGACCAGCACTCCAACCAGCCATTTTCTTCCACTTGAGGTCTGCCGTTGCCTGCTATTTGCTGTTCCAATAAAGAACTGTAAGTTATTCTGCACCAATGTCTTCTGAGTGGTCCCTCTATTATGCCGTTTACCATCACGGGCTCCCCATCCTCCATCACCAGGGACCCTTATTTACGTATTGATCCAGGGAGAAACCTACCCTGTCAGCCTCTCCGTCCATTTTCTTGCACATACCACCTGCTGGAGACATGCCAATCTTGGGGCGAGGCCTCTGCTCCTGATCTTCACTGCCCATGAGGCCACATTGCCAGCCACCTCGGTAGTCAGGACCTTCTTCCAGGACCTTCCTTCCCTGCTTGAGACAAGAACAAACAGGGCAATCTGTCACAAAGACCATGCATAACGAACAGTGTGTTGTTTGCCGGGTGCCTGGGTTCGGCATGTTGCGGATCGGTTGACAAATTACTGAGAGGGGCTGGTGAGGAACCAGTGGTCATGGTCCACATTGGCACCAATGACAAAGTAAGAGGTAGGTTGAAGCTCCTTAAAAATGATTTCAGTGATTACGGCCATAAGCTCGGGGCAAGGACCTCAAAAGTATTTTTCTCCGAAATACTACTTGTACCACACCAGTAAGGCAGCGGGAGATCAGTGAGGTAAATAAGTGGCTCAAAAGTTGGTGTAGTGGCTCAAAAGAATACATCTTGTACGTAACCTGGGGACTGCTTGTACTATAATACTTCCCTCTAAGTACAAGAATATAAACACTATAATACTGCCCCCTATGTACAGGAATATAACTACTATAATACTGTCTCCTGTGTACAAGACTATAGCTACTATAATACTGCCCCCTATGTACAGGGATATAACTACTATAACACTGCCCCCTATGTACAGGAATATAATTGCTATAATACTGCAGCTATGTAGAAGAATATAACTACTATAATGCTGCCCCCTATGTACAGGAGTATAAACTACTATAATACTGCTCCCTATGTACAAGA